>CM023488.1:67950797-68477238 GCA_013339685.2 Hyalomma asiaticum
TGCCAGACCGAATCCCCGAAGCACCTTATCGTTATTTTCATGTATGTTGTCTAACTGCAGTCGTAGCATGCTTGCTAAAAAATGTTTCGAACGCAGAGCAGTAGCTTTTTTTTTTCGAAAGAAGCCCGCTGAGAGACGTCTATTTTTCCATATCACAAGCGTGGAATTTCTTAAAGGGCTGTCTACCGTCCTTCGCCGCTCTCCCGTTTTTGCACTCATTAGAAAGCGCACCTTTCGGAGTGTCCCAGCATGCAGTGGTTTCTCCCGAACCTACGTAAAAATTATTAAATCACAATTTTTTGTCTACGACGTCGCCCCTTTTCTACGTGTACAGACGCGGGCAATAATGATTACCGCGCACGATGCGTCATCGTCTCCCTGGCAACCTTTTCGGGCGCGGGAGGCCTCTTCTCAACAGGAACCGGTTGCAAGGTCGACATTCCAGAGGTGACGAGGAGGGGATGCGAGGGAAAGTCGGCGCGCCGGGGTGCGCCTCGGATACGCAGCGCCGCATGCATGACAAGCGCAGTACTACGCGCCTGTACAGGCAGACGAATTTGACGACAGCGCCGCCCGCGCCACCCCGAAAGCAGCGAAAAAAGGAACGAATTGCTCTTCCACGCTATAAAAAGGTGTCTCATAGGGTGAAGACATACATAATTGTTTTTCGGCAGTGTATGTATGCCTGCGTGAGGTCGTTCTCGTACACTTGGAAATTGACAAACACGCTGTTCGGTGTCGCTAGCGGCGTTTTTTGCACCATTTTCAGAGCAAAATTAAACACATAATTCCTTTTTTCTGCAGTGAAAGCGTGCTTGTTCCTGTAAATGTGATGCACGATCTGCCCATTCTTACCACAATCTTAAAAAAATTTTCCGAGCGGTAGACGCTTCCTTTAAATGGTTGGTGGCCCCAACTCTTCAACAGTAAGCTACTGCGATAAACCATAGTAAATTATCGCTTAACTGAATAACCTTAAAAACTTAGCTGCACATAACTGAGAACAATAGGTATGCCTTGGAAAAAAATGGGACAAAAAAGCAAGAGTAGACAGAGGAAAGCTGCATGTAGCGCCCGTGTTGCGTCAGTTTGCGCCAATGTGCCCCATTTTATTTCAAGCCGTATTATATATTTCCTCATAGCTGTTTATTTTGGGGAGTTGTCCGTTCAATAAATTGCACCTTTAAATTTTTAGCCACATCGCGTTCAAAATGCTTTCACCTTCAAATGTCTTCGTTCTGAATTTTTGCTTCTCTCTTCCTCGTGAATATTGGCTGTACCGCTATTGTGGTCCACATTGAAGGCAGACGCAGGAGACGTCAACAAATAGCAAAATACAAGAACGAACGAATGAGCGAAAACTTAAAATAATGCATCGTTCTTGTGGTGTTCAACAATCACATACGCATCGCAGAAGCCGCCATTGATTGGCACACCAGTGCTTGCGTTAAAAAGTATTCTTATTAAGTGCGACAGGAATATTATTTCGCTACGTATGACTGCACACAGCCGGAATATTGCGATAGTACGAGAAAGAAAAGATACAAGAACAGAGCTGAATGGGCTCAAGAAAGAAATGGTGAGAATAGAATGACGTAGAACGGCACTCACAGTGCAGGGCTGAAATTTCACATTCCTTTCGTACACGTGAAAAAGAGCATCCAGTTTCAAGCGTAGTGTTTACGAAACGAGACGCTTTAAAATTCAGAACGGATGGGAAGTATTATACATATCGCGGTGAGATGGATTAGGGTATTTCGCCTTCTGAAGCACGATCGTTATTCCAGGGCTGTTATACCACACCTCTTCTTCAATGCAAGCATTCTCCGTACCGATTGCTATAATACGCATGTAAACAAGCGAACTTTCGCACTGGCTTCTGTAATGTACCCATTTCGGTGCTTCGGAGAGTGTTGTAAACACGGACCGCTTGTATGCGCTTGTGCAATTCGGAGTCATTTTGAGCGAGGGGAGGTCGTTTGTCAAACTAATGTACCGGAGCAACTCCCGGCAGCATCACATGACTGAAAATTGCGCACAGCCATACTTAATAACGAACCTCTCGGAGTGGTTGACAGTACGGCTGCTGGTGTTATTCCGTCGTGTAGTGCTTTCAGCAATGATGCCACCTCTTTTCTCAGAAGATAAGGCAAGGGGAGAATTCAGAGCATCTCTGGAGATGCCCCGCAAACACCGAGCTTCGTAGACTCGCATCGATTTCGTGCGCGAAGGTTTCTATAATAAATATGCGGATTGCATTATATGCTTGCTGTTTTCCTCTCTGCCGTCCTCTTGTAGGCGGAGGCAGTTGAATTTAAGCAGTTTCGCTCTTTCAAAGTAACTCGACGCCGTCAAGCGCTTTCTTATTCCTTTTATTTATTTATAACTTATTTATACATACATACATACATACATACATACATACATACATACATACATACATACATACATACATACATACTGCAGCCCGTTAGGGCTATGGCACGAGCGGACATGCGTGTAAAATATACACATACAAACAGAAATATGCAGAGAACAGAGATTGAAACTGACAAGTAGTCACAAGATAAGAACACGTAAACGAACTATAGAGCATCGAGCGCTATAGAGTGTTATTCTACCTATTATACCAATTAAAGCATTTGCTAGAGCTGTATGTTCCTCCACGGGAGGCTCTTATCTCTAATACGGTATTCGCATTCTGCGTTTACCTTGTGACGAAATAGAAGATGAAGCACGGGAGCGGTCCATCGACTGATCCACAGTGCTTATTGTAGTCGAGAAGCTAGTGATAGTGCTTGTTGGTATCATGGTTAATTCACGCTCTCCTATCATCGAGTTTGACAGGTGTACTGTTAATGATAGTTCGTTTGGCGGAGGTACATATAAAGAGCCAGTACCGACACACAACGTCGATCTGTAATGTGCGCCCGGGTGGTCTAGTGGTTATGGTGCTTGACTGATGACCCAAAAGACGATCTGGACATCGGCAATGGTGGCCACATACCCCAGTGAGGCGAAAATGACAGAGTGTGGTGTACCGCGCGTTGTCAATGCATGTTAAATAACTTCAGGTGGTCACGCTTACCAGGGGCCTCCACTAGCCACTCAAAACGATGGTAAAATCGAAGCAATTGTTATTGACGTGACAAGGAACACTTACTATTATTTCTTCCCCACTTGCTCGCAGGTGATTAGGTGGGATTAGGTGGGAGCGGGTGATCCTCCCACCTAATCTGGACCTTCAATACTCTTATTCACCTATGGCGTCGTGAAGCATCAACTTCATCTGCCACTACTGACGTAACACAGGAGAGGAAGATGAACCGTCTTCATAAGAGTGAGTCATTGTGCATAAGGGAGTGAGTGGTACAACTTTGTTTAAAATGCTGCGGATTGCTGGCCTGTGTCTAGGCCTTTCCTGGCGCGTTAGAGATGCTCTGTCTCTCGGTAGCTTCCTGGGCTGACTTGATGGCCCAAATTCGGTCCATTACACTTTAACTACTCAGTGCGACCAGTTTAGGTCATACGGGGTTACCGTAGTTCTACGTTGAGCTATTTCGCAAGTGCACAGTATGCTCTCCGATGAATCCTGTATCAGAGTAATTTATACTTTACATTTGGCCTCACCGGTCTGGCTCCCGCGTGCCATGCCAAGCAATAAAGTTACATGCTGCGCAGCTAGCGAACGTGCGGCCTACATCTCGCTACAACAGTGGCATCCGACGCGCTTGCTTGACTGTCGTCAGTGGACTGGCGAGAGGTGCGTCCGAAGATTCCGCACATGCGGGGCCTATGCCTGATGGGGGGAGTTCTAGTTCGCCGTGTTTCAGACCGTAGTAGTTGTGCGTGCACTAACTGCTTTCATGTGTTCACAGTAATAAATATTTTTTTCTGACAGTTGCATCGGCGGCTACGTCGGATACGCGACAAAGATGCACTGGTTTCCTCTAAAGTCTGCTTTGAAGGCGCCTTCGGTGAGCTGGCTGAGACCTGCGTGAGTCTGAGCTCGGAGGCTGGTATATACACATTGACTTTCTATATAGAATTGGGGTCCGGCCACGGTGGTCGACTGGCTATGGCACTCGACTGTGGAGGAACGCGGGATAGGGTCATGGCCGAAGCGGCAGCATTACGATGTGGGGGAAATGTTGAGGCCCGTGTGCTGTGCAATACCAGTGCACGTTAAGAAGCCCCAGGCGACCGAAATTTCCGGAGCCCTCCACTACGGCATCTCTGATAATTGTATCGTGGTTTTAAGATATTAAAACCGAGATATTACCGAACTCTATAGTTGGGTTGTTCCACTGAGTGTCCATAAGTGAAACGATCACATTACGCTATCTGCGGTGAAGAGGAGGACGAACAAGCGCTCTGACATTATTCTGGAAATACCCTTAAGAAACATGGGTTTAAATTTGTCTCTTCCAGTAGTGCTCTCTCTTGGTGCGACTATCCTCGGATTTAGTCACAGGAACGTGTGCAAGGCCGTATGCGATTTTCTTCGTGAGACAAAAAGAATTAAATGTTGATCTGCTCAGTTCATTATTTTATTTTATTTTTTTTTTCAATCATGATCTCAGTACGTGAGAACCAATCTCCATAGCGTTCGCTTCTCTTTTATAATTATATGCCTTCAGTCTTCGCAGAAAACTATTCCTTTAACCTAAATTTGATTATCACATTCGTACTACAATTTTTTTTGTATTTTATTAGGAGTTCTTTCCCACACAAATTTCTTTTCCGGTTCATGGCCGATCCCCCAGAGTGGGTTGCGCCAAGATACCCAAGGACCAACCAACCAACCAACATTGTTCGCTGATCGCGGTCAACGTTCGTGTCGCGATGCGTTGGCTGTCGACAGTCCTCTTGTCTCGACTTTACTCAATCCGCGATAATAAATTGTCGTACTACATCTATTATGGCGGACACAATGCATTCGGGACGACAGGACAGTCGGGAGCCAGAGGAATACGAACACAGATCGCGCGATTAGGGCACAATGCAAGAACGCTTCTTCTTCCTCCTCTTTATTACACTTCCTACCGTGACTTCTTATTTCACAGAATTTATGCTGTTGCGTTTCCCAAACCATGACGCCGATCTCCTAATTTGAGCCTTGTTTAAGGTTCGTTTAGCTCGGCTACATTGCAGCTCGCAACACTCCCGTGGAGCAGCTCTTGAAGCAACAGAGGCAGCAAGGTAGCGAGAATTTTATAAGTTTAGTCAAGTCAAATTTGTGCTGGCACTGCGAAACTGCGTGAGACCATCGACGCCTCGGACAAAGTTAGGCACCTATTTATGTACATCAACAACAACACCTTCTGGGATCATTTATTTGTGCATAAAAACATACCAGCTCACCCGGCGATGCTCGATTTTTGCCTGAAATGTGACCGAATGAGATCAATTATGCCTTTACCGTACAATTTGTGCACACCGGTAGGTTCTTGCGACATCAGCGTGCACTTGAGCAGGTAAGTACTTATGAGCCCTGTACTAGCGACTCAGATTTAGAGTGATAGAAGATCGAGAATGTATGGCAGAGTCCCCTTTATCGAACAGCGACGGTGAACGTATGACAGTATAATGACGTATAAGTTGACGGAGGTCACCTAAACTGCAGATATAAAGAACATGGTCGTGGTGAGTGTATGAGAAGAATGACTGGGTTCTTTATTTGCAGTTGAAGAATTGACTCTTGAGCTAGTTGGTCCAGCATAACTGTGTGATATAGTTTAGCGCAAATAACAAAAGAATACATGCCACATAGAAAAGGCGCTTCTTCGTCTGCTTTCCGGACGCCATCGAATTTTGTTGTTTGCGTTAAACTCACAGGCCGTTTATTTGCGGCTGCGCCTGCTTACTGCATAGCAACAGGAAGACGAGGCATTGCACAAGGCCGCAGAGTTTCCAAACGTTACTCGCGAAAGAACGCGTAACTGCACCAGCTTATATACGCAAGAAAATCTCTAAAACCAATTTCTTCTGACAAATTAGGCTTGGTGCGCAAAGCTTGAAGGTGTTCCAGTACGCACGTATAACTGTGCTAATGAAGTGAGTGTGTTGCCCCGTTTTTCGTGAGCAGCATTTTACGTCTACGAGCTTTTCTCGTTTACGGGGCTGCGTTTGCAGTTCTGGCGACAGCATTACCTCAATTACTGAAGCGATTCTAGGAAGTCCCATAAATCTGTCACCCGGCCCTCCTGGTTTAGGAGGCCGGTTGGATTGTTGGCAGGATTATGTACAGCGTGCGCGCGGCTTTCGTCTTTTCTGACGACGCATGCATGACGCAACTCCAGAATTACGATACCTAGCTTAGGGAAATTACCTGTGTAAGCTTAGGCCTATGCTTACCAAATCTGTGGAAAGAGCTAGCACGAAGCCGCATACGCCTGATTCGTTTTAATTATCTTGGTAGCGGCCATGCTAAGCGGAAAAGGCGAACTTTGAACTGGACTTACGTCACACTGTTGCGGCAAAGTGCGTCATCTACGGTTAAATTCTTTTGAAGAGCCTAGTGAGGAGATGGGGTTTTAGGGATCGTTTCCTCGGCTGAGCATGAGTGTGCTTAAGAGCATGTAGCCAAATTTAAATCAGGGCAATGCGCGACGTTCCATGTTCTCAACCTGGGTTGCCTAAAAAAATTGACGGCAGATCCACCAGGTGAATGATGATGAGATTGGGCGAAGCTCCTGGAAGTAATCATCGGTTAAACCGTGAAATGCCTTCCGTTAATTCGCCCGATGAAATTGACGTGAAACCATTGACAAACCTGTATCGCGATATGGTTTTGAATATAAAACCATTGCTTTAGAAAACACCTGGCGTCTTTCGTTAAGCAGCTGGCGTCTTTTCGTTTTGCTTTAGAAACATCTGGCGTCTTTTCGTTTTGCTTTTAGAAAACATCTGGCGTCTTTCGTTGGTTTATTTCATCAATCAACGGCGTTTTGAACAAAATTTTTATTGTTTAATCACGCACAGGAGAAATCTCACCAGGCACTACCTTGGAGGTAAACAATGGCTGCTAATGGGAATGAGAGACAGAAGAAGTCGGCTTTTAGCTAGCACTTACACTTCTACTTCTACTAACGTTTCCTACTGGAACTTGCCAATGGCTGCTAATGGGGAATGAGAGACAGAAGAATTCGGCTTTTAGTTAACGCGCACGCTGCGAATTTTTTATTGTTCAACAACGCACAGGAGAAATCTCCCACCGGCACCACCTTGGAGGTCAAAGCGTAAGACTGGTTACGCACTACGACTACGACGAGGGACGAACGGGTGCCGCTTTAAGGAGCTTCGCCCCTAAAATTAAAAGACGTTGACGTGTACTTTAAAAATATATATAGAACTGTAAGCAGGAGAACGTGTGAAGGCTCCTAAAAATGGGGAATCTGCCTCAGCCTTCAGGCATGGCTTATAAAATCAAAATAAGAGAATATGACTTCTTATAATAAAACACGCGTAACAAACTGCGCACATCGATAGACATGTTTAAAAAAGAAGTGAGAGTTGTTTAGACTTGACCGGACCACATGCAGTCAAAGCATATAGCAAATGAGCAGCCGCATATTCTTTCTATAGTTGCAGCCAGCTGTGGCCACTTAAGCGCTTGTTCTGGCCGTTTCCTTTTGTCGTCTTTGTCTTAGGCCATTTTTTGATTACCATATACCAACGCACCCACCTCGCCACGTTAACCAACTCTGAGCTTGAGCGACTGGACCGCAAGTCTTTGCTTGAGATTTATTAGGATTTAGAACGTGTCATGCTACTTGAATGTCCGTGACTGTTGTACGCACAGAAATACTTTGGAGTTACTGGGTGAACTGAGAAAGACATGCAATATGTCAAAGTGATGAACACTCAAAGGCGCACACAAAACACTAGTTCCATTGCACTATACAGGTTTTTCTATTTAACTCGCCTCAAGTTTAAATTATCCGCATCTGTATATGAAGAATGCGCCCATTTTAGGATTTCTTACCATCGTCTTAACCGATCGAGACTATTCTTAAAACAAGGTCGCCCCATTATTTATTATTAATTAATTAACCAACCTTTAAACGGTTTGCTTAAATGTAAACTGTTCAAATCAAAAACTAGATAACATGCTGTTAAGGTCCAGCTAATGCTTTTCCATGTGCGAAGCCCCTTATGAGCGCGGGCTCTGTCCGTCTAACGTTGTCGTGGTCACGCTCCTAAACAAGTTCTCAAAACAGGGCCAAAACAAGGCCATAACCCATCGAAACCGGCTCGAATTACTAACATTACTGAAAATAACTGCAGAGACAGAAATGACGATGACGTAGTTTATTATTTACAGAAATTTGTTGAGATCGCTCCTGAGACGACACCTCTAAACATGGACTATGTGACTACACTGCCTGAAGGATCGGCACACCGATGTACACACACTTCCTTGCTTGCGTTAGACTACAACCAGCACCCCTCCGCAACCAGCACTATTCCTTATTTGCAGAGGAGGCCCCGCCCACCTCTTTCCGCAACGAAATGAAATCAGTTCGATGCCTCCATTCCGCGACAACAAACAAGTCTACGAGAATGATCAGGCGATAATAACAATTTATTACGTTTGCGGTGCCAAAAACACGGCATCAATATGACACACGCCGTAGTGGAAGGCTCGAGAAAGTTTGGCTGCCTTCGGTTCTTCAGCTTGCACTGACATAGCCTAGTATACTGACGTCTTCCGTTTCGCCCCCATCGAAATGCCGCCGCCGCGGCCGGGATAAGCTCTAGTTCGTTGATCCGCGGCGCATTATTCCAAAACCATTAACAACGGTAGCAGCGCAACAGTGGCGATTGTTTTGTGCCTGCTTGAAGAAGCCGCTGTTCAGGTGAAACATTCTTGGTCGTGTAAAAATTCAGTGATCATTATTTTTATTTCTTATACTATCATTAACATCTTGTGCTCGAAGCTACCCACAAAAAAATTTCAACAATGACGACGAGGTGTTGCGGAACAACAGAAGAATACAGCCTCACCATAATGGCCGCGCCTGGCTTAACTTCTCATTGTGACTCCGCCGAGCCTGCTGGCTTGATGGCGTTATTTACTCCGCCCATCGCGATACGGTGTTGTGAACGATGCAGCCAGTGTAAGTAAGCAAGGCGCAATAATCGAACACGAAAGAAACGCTTCAGTTCCGTGGCGAAATCTCGTTATCTTGCTTCAGCGCAAAATGGGAGAAACGTTGGCTGTTCACCGGTATCTCTGGTTCTGCGTACATTTCTCTTTTTTGCATCAGGCGTAAGACATATCAGTAGAACACACACGATCATTGCGAACACTGCTGAAGCCGCAAGATCGCATCTATACTGCATTGCGTGCAACATTGCTATTTCTCTCCTAGAAACTGTTTTCGCCGAAGTGCGTACGTAACTTTGTGTTCATATCACTCTTGAGGTAAGAATTCTTGCTTTCAGACTACATTCGTGCGCGTGGTGCACGCTTCAATAGCGGGATGGGATCGCACGAAAGTCACGTTAATTTTATGTAGCTGGTACAGTAGTGGGCTGAAAAGGTCGTGATAAGTAGGGGTTTATCGTTGGAAACCTGCAGTGTGTCTTATGAGGATTATTAAATTTTGTCCTATCACAAAATATGTCAGCCTTGTTGCCAAATATGTCCTCGAAATGACCATGCCTGGGAACCAAGCGACGCTACATCTACCAGCATAACCTTGTACGGCCTCGATATAATGCTACAGGGGTCGTTCAGCTCAGTCCGGAATTTTTCTTTTTCTTTCCAGGCATATTTTGACGCCTAGGCTGCAGGTTTTGCATGCAGTAGAAATTGGCCCCTGTGTCCTGTTGCAGAAAGACAGCACTCGTCTCTCGCGCTTCTTATTAGAGTTGTATTTAAGATGACGGACAGTAATAGTATGAACGTCTACACCGAGCAGCTCGTTCAGATGAAGATTGCAGTGTTCGGAGGAATAAGACCTGCTGAAATTTCCAAAAGTCTATAGGCTCAGACGGTGATGAGACACTCAGTCTCAGTAAGACATTTGGATGGTCTAAGTGCTTCAAACATGGCCGTATATCTACTACTGATGATTCTGGTTTTGTTGGATCACAGCCCACCGTAGTCATTCCTGAGAGCATTCAGCGCGTGGATCAGCTGATCTTGGACCACCGTCGCATAACCTGTCGTGAAATTGCAAGCGCTAGGAACAGTGGACACAATAATTCACGACCAATTTTTGTTCTGGAAAGTGGCTGCAGGCTGGATCCCAAAGCAGCTGTCTGCTTTTGACGGACACAGAAGAGTTGAAGTGCGTAGAGAACTGAAGGAACGCTACCAAAGGGAAGGCCAGGATTTTCCGAATCGCATCATGGCAGGCGACCAAACATGGGTTCACGATTTCACCCCAGAATCTAAAACAGCATCGATGCCGTTGGAAGTATAAGTAATCACACCCTCCCAAGAAATTTCGAAGTTTCGTTCACTGGAAAAGTGATGGCAAGTGTATTCCGGGATAAACACAGAGTTATTCGCATTGACTTTTTACGCCACGGTGTCGCTATCAACAATGAGTATTGCTGCAGGTTCTGCGTGATGTACATAAGAGTTTACGGAAGAAACGTCCGGGTTTGATCACAAAGGGGGTGGTCTTTCTTAAAGACAATGCATACCGCATACCGCTGAACGCACGCTCCAGACAGTCCAGGGGCTCGGTTGGGAGATATTACCACCACCTTCCCCCCCCCCCCCCTCCCCTGCTTTGCGAATTCGGCCCAAGGACAAAGAATGGTCATAGTTTTCTTGCGGTCGGACATTTTCATGCCGTGCTTAAGGGCTCCGCGGTTAAAAGAGACACGTTCTAAGAGTGAACAGTTCGATCGATCAATCAATCAATCAGTCAATCAATCAATCAATCAAACATGTTTCTCTCTTTCGTCCTTCGTTTACATGATAAAACGGAAAAATCAAAAAAGGTGGCAAGAGAAAAAGCTGCTGCTTCGCAGCTAGACAGAGGTCCTGCCCCTCGTGCATAGGCAACATACAGCAAAATAGATTAGAAAATAGCTAACCAAATACATAAGAAATAAAGTAAATACAGAATGAAGTATTTATCCTCTATTTACACTACAACGGCCTCGCAGAGTATTTGTGTAAGACAATATGGAATAAAGAAATCAATAGAAACAATACAAACTATAAATACGAACAGTGGTGAAACTACATCGTGACATGTATTAACTAATTACTATAAGTTCCAGTAGACCATTTTGTCATAATACCATTAGTGATAATCAGACATAGTATAAATGAATGAAGAAAATTTATTTAGGCGCAAGGCTTTGTTTTAGGCCATTCAGAGATCGAGTATTTCTTGTATCGTTAGTGTTAATAAATGTGTCTCGCACGGTATGCGTTTAATGTTAGTGGCATTGTGTGTTTAACTCTCTCTGTACCATAATGTGCGCAAGAGAAGGGAATTTCATATGGTGGTTTATACCTGAAGGGACACAACGCGATTGTTTTCTTTAGGCTTTCTAGGTCTAAGAACTTGTCAAGTTTGCCAAGTTGAGGACTTTTATACATTATTAGTAATTTGTGGGTGTAGATTTTGTCCGATTTTATAATTCTGCACTTACGAAAAAGTGGATCTGTGTGTTCTTGGAACGGGGCGTTTTCAATAGACCTTACGCAATAACAGCGCCATCTATAGCTTTCACGATCAGTTGTGGAGAATGCACTTTGTTCTTGGAACAACAACTCAAAGTACCCGTAAGTGGCCTGTATTCTGTCAGGTCGTGTCACCCATCTAGGAAACCACATTTCGCATATGCGTTAAACCATAAACGTATCAACGTTAGCGGACAAGCGATTTTTTTATTGTTAGGAATTTGTGGCACTGCCCAAGCCGAGATCCTTCTTGACAAACTCGTCTCAAGATGCGACATGCTGATCATAGTGCTTAGACATGCTCCCAGTGGGACCATATATAATGGTCCGCTCAGACGTGCTATCTTACGTGTCGCGACAGCTAGTAGGCTACATGGACGTCACTAGTGCAATTCCCTGCCAGTATGTCAGGAATACTTAGATTTAAATCCGCCTGAACGAGGCTTTCGACGTCTGCAGTACCGTTGAGATACGACGCTTACAAGAGTGTCATTAGGAATTCGGAAAAGCAAATTCGGAAAAGCTTTCTCCTCGAGCCAGATTTCACCTGCCAATATAGAGACAGTTTCTTCATGTATCCAAGCATGAAAAGGGTGGTTGTGTCAGAGCCCCCTTCTGCGAGCTTGTTTGTGTACACAGGAAGCAAATCCTCACGTCCATTCGCGTTTCCACATAAGCCAGTGTATAATGAGGCGCCAGGTGCACGACGTCCGTTTTTTGCGCAGCTGTGTTCACGTAGGAAAGGAGGCAAATTGGCGTCCACGTACTCATAAAAATAGCACTCACTTTCATTTCTTGGGAAAGTATGGCCGTCTGTGAAAACATTTCAACAAAGCTGTCTTCTCCGCTTGATCATGGTTACGCTTAGCGATGCCAATGACCCTCTCAGTTCGTTCGGTTTAGTGCTAGATTTTCTACGGTTATATTTCCCGTGTGAACTGCTTATTTTGGGCCTCAGTCGCAGTCACGTGGATCTCGTCCATTTTAAGTTCAGCTGTTTCCACGAACAGCTGAACTCAAAATAGCAGGGACTACGGAAACAGTCGAGTCCGCTGTACTCACTGCGGCAAGCACACTTGCTCCGTATGAGAAGTTCCGTCTCGTCGTTATGAAATAGATTGCCTGTCTAAGTTGCGGGCTAGAGGCAGTGTTGCAAGCGATTTTAATCATTGAAAATATATGCCCGTAATGCTTGCAATGATTGGGTAATGTTCTGGTAAATGCCCTTTCCAGAATACATAAACGTTTTTACGCTTTCTCAGTTTTTGGTTGTCCACGTGGAAGTCCAAGCCAACAGAATGGACGAAATTGTAAGGGCTTTCTCAATAGTGCCGAGCACCACTTAAATGCACCAGTTATCAAATATACAGCTTTTTACTCAGAAGTAGTAAAAGTTAAGTTAGCTTTAACTGTCGCGTACCGACATTTTTTTTCAGGACGCAAGACTCACGTCGACATACTTATGAAAGGTTATTTGCTCACATTAGCTGATCGCCTATAAGAAGACTGGTAATGTTCGATCTGTTCGTATGATAATGAAGATTATCGATTTTAACAACAGATGTCTCTTTCTAAATGACAGGAAACATCCTTGCTTTTTACAAAGCGCTAGTTGAAGATATGACTCACGCTACCTCAATGTCAAGTGGTTCAGCTTAAATTGAGGACGACGCAGCGAGCCATGGAACTGAAGATGGTACGTGTAACCTTAAGGGACAAGGAGAGAGCGGAGCGGGTTAGCGAACAAACGCATGTTAGGGACATATTAATACACATTAAGAAGAAGAAATGGGCGTGGGCGGGCCATGTAATGCGAAGACAACCATTGGTCATTAAGGGCAACAGAGTGGATTCCTAGAGAAGGCGAGCGTGGCAGGGGGCGGCAGAAAGTTAAGTGGGCAGATGAGATCAGGAAGTTTGCGGGGATAAATTGGGCCCAGTTAGCATAGGACAGGGATACTTGGATCCATGGGAGAGGCCTTTGCCCTGCAGTGGGCTTATACAGGCTCATGATGGTGACCTCAAATGTCAAGGCACTCTCAGCTCCAAAGTGACCCGCTGTGTCCGTTCAAGGCTTGAGGTCATTGCGCCATGGAAACGTTTGCCTATTGAACAGTTAATACCACAGTTTCTAGGGACGTTGAGTTCTCATTGCAAGAGTACACGGCACTTTGTTTAATGGGGGAGCGCGCGGCAAAAATTAGCTTTTGCTGCCTGTGCACTGAGTCCTCTGTCAAAGCGCGCGAATTTTGAAGTCGATAGAGCCTTACTAGTCCGTGCGTTCGACTGTTTGTCACTCGGTTCAACCGCCTGACCAAAAGCACTTCTATCGGGCGGTCATTACCAATCGAGCTACAAGCACTGGTGGCACAGGCCATACACGTGAACGTTACACAGCGCAAAAGTAACCTCAGGCCTAATTGAGGCAAAAGATATGTACATAATCGTGATCTACAGCATTCACTTAATTAGGAACACTCATTCGAGCGATTTCTACAATAGTAAATTAAAAATGAACGCGTTAGGAATGGCGTCAAGGTGACGCTACGCGTTAAGCTAACAGTAATAAAATGGCCCAGAAGATGACGCCAGTACAGGGCGAATGCGGGAAATTTGAATTGGATTCAGGAAAACGTCCATTGCATCCATCACGGGAGAAATCGGAGGTGGAAAAAAACAGCATCGGGTGTGGGAAGGGAGAGAGGACAGGTTTTTCACGCATTAGGGGCAGAAGGCGATTGTCGTCACTAAGTCATCCCCAGCGAGGCAAGCAAATATGTATTCGATAAGCAGCCACGCTCTAACAAAAGTGGTGTGGCTCTGGTCTGCAGCAGCAAATGTCAAAGCGCAAATTTCGATGGGTCACTTACTCGCTGCCTAAGGTGATGTAAAGGCGCAGCTCTTTCACATTGACTTCTAAAGACACTTTGTTTTCAAATCTGCTTTCGAACTCGCTACCATCTCTCGCACACACCCACATGGGACGGTCCCCTACAGGATAGTGAATGATCAATGCTGAAGCATTTTACAGTTGCGCCATGATTACTGTGGGGCTCCTTAATGACGCCTCATTGATGGCTAGCTAGGCCGTTGTGCGCTTGAGGGCATCCTGTCGTTACGTGACATTTTCTTTTCTGCCATCCGCAGGAACGCCGAGTGTTCGACAAAATCGCTGCCAGCTATAAGTTCACAGCCGCATGAGAAGCGTAATGCTTTCTTCGCGATAACTGTCACCAATCTTGCGTGTCCTCCTTTACGCGGTATCGCGTATCCGGTACTTGAAGGCCCCAGACACAGTGCGTGCTGTCAGCCTGGCGTACCAGTGTTGCCAACGGGCAGTGTGGACCGTTTTTATCTCGATAAAATTAATATGGTCGCGTCGCAGAAAGGCTCATTTTCGGTGTGCCTACGATGTAGCGAGCGAAGAGTCCGCGACGGCTCCAAAGAATTAGAGACCAGCGGCGCTGTCTAGGAAATGGGGCAGGCAAAGCCTGTTCTGCGTATGTCTTCCTTTCTTTCTTTCTTTGTTTCTTTTCTAGCTCTTCGCGAGTCCTAAGCAAATTGGTAGAAAATACGAAGCATTCATATGGTTTAGATGTGGGCATATTTTCAAAGGAAAAATAAAAGATGTGTGGTTTAGTGATCAAGACACTTGCGTTCGCAGCGTAGGGACATGGGCTCAAACGCTAGCACCATAAAATAATTTTTTCACGCTCGAATACATCTGTTCATTTTTCGCCTCTTCGTAGAGGGCATCAGTGGTTGCGCACTCCTCGGTGCAATTTTATTTTATTTTCTTTCCGCCACTACATCTACTACTCCAGCGCAGACACTCGCTGGACACTGCAAAGCTTGGTTTAAAGACAAGACAAGAAACGGCCTTGGCACCATTTCTTGTCTTTTGGTGGTGGCAAATTTCTCAGGGCAGCACCTACGAAGACACTATATGAAATGACATGTGTAAATGAAATGTGAACAATTGGGAAAGCTTGGTTGGCATGGCATGCGCAACTATGCCTTCTGGGTGCAAGGCGAACGTGATCCCAATGCCCCAGAACTGTTTGTTAATGGAAGCTGTGGAGAGAGTGTTTCTACAGCCTTTAGGGGCTCAGAGCACGAAACCGTCCAAACATGGCGTACAAACCGAAGCGAAAGCACACCCACTTCCTACCCACTATGGCCCCCTAGTTCTTCGTCGTCCTCAGGGCGCCGCACAGGATATTCAGCAAAAGCCGAGTGTCGTATAGTAGAAAAAAGTGGACCATGGCAGGATATTTAATGCGAAGAACAAAGTTTGGAGAGTGCACACAACAGAATGGATACCATGAGATGGTGGAAAACACAGCAGAGGTAGGCAAAAGGTCATATCGGCCGATGAAATAAAGGAGGTCGCGGGCACACACTTGAATCAACTCGCTCGCGACAGAGCCAATAGGAAATCAATGGGAGAAGCATTCGCTATGCAGGGGACCTAAAATAGGCTCATGATGATGATGATGAAATGAGGGCATATATGCAGCGCACGCACTCCAGCGCTTTCCGCTGTAGTGACCTGTCCGCCGCGGGGGTGCAGTGGGTATGGTGCTCGGCTGCCACCCAAAAAACGAGGAGTTGATCCCGGCCTCGGCGGTCGCATTTTCAATGGAAGCGAAAATGCCCCACTGCGAACCCTCACAACATTGCTGCCGACCAGGCGGCACTCTTTCCTCCTAATCCTCATTCCCCATCCATTCCCCTCCCACCCCAACCCCTCACCTCCCTTTGCGCCCGTAAGAACTTTCTGCGGCAGGACACACGTGCTCTTCTCCCACCGTGTTTCTGCTCCCTCGCCCATCACCTTACTAGGGCGGAGCAAGTTGTGCTTAGGAGACTTCGGGCCGAGGTGGCCCTTACACCGGCTGTAATCTCTACGTGGAACTGGTGCACCATACCACTTGGTGATACGTGCCCTTATTGCTCTGTTCCTGTGACGGACGCAGATACACAACACCTTATATGGACATGCACGGGACTCCATCGGGAGCGCCCTCGTCTCCATAAACAAGACGGTCTCCGATACAGTGGCTCGACCAGTTATGATCGTTGGATACACAACAGATACCACAAAACACTACTTCAGTTCATACACAACACAGGACTTGCAGCACACATTTAACAAAATACACCATATACTATGCCTTAAGGGCAAGCCCATTTCGCAATAAAAAAAAGAAAATGTCAAAGGCACGTGTACTACGCGTTGTCTTCATCTTCATCTTCATCATCATCACCAGCCTGTCTACGCCTGCTGCAGGGGAAAGACGTCTCCATAGATGTCCAATTTTTTGAATGAATGAACAGATTTTATTTCTGAAAACAAAGAAAAAACATGCACAAGAACGAAGGAAAGCTAAAGGCCATTCGGCCCCACGTGGCTTCGCTACGTGAAATCGACAGACAGTGCTACACCATGTAATAATTGTCAAGTTGTACGCAGCAGCAAATAACCATAATACAACAGCATGAAAATTCGCAAAATAACCTACATAGACACAGAAAATGAGATATCGTGGCTCTTTCTATGGTATAAAAATAAATACACAAAACACACAAATGAAATTTTCGCATTATATATTCATGCACTGTCGTGTTCAAACCGGGCCGTATTGATCTCTGCGAACTTCCCGATCTCACCTGCCCACCTAACTTTATGCCGCTCCCTAGCACGCTTGCCTTCTCTAGGAATCCACTCTGTTACCCTTAATGACCAACGGTTGTCTTGTCTTCGCATTACATTTGCGTTGTCAGCGCACGTTAAAGAACCCCAGGTGGTCAAAATTTCCGGAGCCCTTCACTGCTGCTTTTCTCGCCGTTCTATCTCTTTCAGTCCCTTGCCCTTGCCCCCTGGCCGCTTAGCCGTGCTCCCAACATGGTCTAAAGAAATTAGCGCCCTTTCCTCAAACCAAACCGCAATCATTGTAGTGACCGTCCCCGCAAGCAGGAGCCTTTACACGCGTTAGCACTAGACGGCCGTCTCGCGTCCATGGTTTCCGACGGGAACGTATCCAATTTACGGGACATAAAAAGCTTCCATCGGCTTACGGAGAAGCAGTTCGTACAGTAGAAACTTTTTTGGGTTGAAACGATGCCGTATAGATGGAAGTCCTGCTATAAGGTGTATATGTATACATGTAGGATGAAGGAAACGACGTGCTATCAGTACATTAACCTATGTCTGTACCGCGCACTCAGATTAGGAAATCTTGAAAAGCAAGTATCATTTTTATAACAGTTCTTACAACAAGCCGAAGTGGTGCAGGAAGTGCGTATCTCATGTTTAAATGCGAAAGATTTCTATTTGCGTAAGTGCGATTTCTTTTCACACACTTAAGCCACCTTGGCCGTACCTATCTGTCGTCTGTATCTCGGTACTCTCCAGGTCATCTCGTCGATCTGATATACCCAAATATTTGGGATGTCGGGTACAAATGTATGACGAAAGTTAATGACTTCTGTTTACATCGCTAACATTATATACTCGTCATGTAGATCACGATTAACCATACTGCAATCACGTGCAGTTTTTGGTACCTTCACTGTACACTGCATCCTGGATCGGCTCACTCACAAGCCGGCCGTCGTAAGGAACTCTACTCTTGTAGCAAAAAAGGAACCATTTGATCCTCGCTTTCAATGGAAATGTAGACATAACAAACGCACGGACACATATGCAACTTGCTAATTGGTAGGGTGTACTGAACACAAGCCCCCAGGTGCCAAGAACGCACGCTACCACTAGGCTACGGCGGCTCCTCCCACACGGCATATAGACTAAGTCTATTCCACCTGCAGTTGTAAGGATGGTGCTTGTAGGAATTGCGTTTCTAATGTGTGATATGCGCTACCATAACAATATATACGTTCTGCTGCCATTCCGTTTGCGTTTGTGCAACTTTGGGCGTTACTATAGGAACACTTAAAGAACAACGCTTAACGAACAACGCTTAAGGAACAACGCAAAATGAACTGTGCATTTTTCATTTGCAAAAGAGACGTCTCTGCTTTGTACTAAGTTAAATGCCAAGGTTACATCGTACTATGAGCAACGATTAAGTAACCACAGCACTGTCGACCTTTCTGGTAAGCCTTGTTACCCATACCCTTGAGCGGGCATTCATGAGCTTTCCGCAGAGACCTCGATACTACTCTCAACACATGGCTGAAAGCCAAATGATTTACTATAAAGTTCCTCGACGACTGCTTCACATTACAGCGATTCCCGCCATAAGTGGGATATGCTAGCGTGTTTTTCCTTCTCTTCTTGTCTCTATGTTATCATAGCTATTATTCCCCTCTCCCCCTCCCCACGTATAGGGCAGTCAAATGAGCACGTCCTTCGTTAACCTTCCTGCTTTCTCTCTTAATTTATCTCTCTCTCTCTCTGTCTCTGCGCGACATCAAATTGAGTATTGTCGTTTTATTAGATATGCTTAAATGCCACTATGGCCGTCAATACACAAAAAAGAGGACACACACATCGCTTATTACGCCTATTTATCAGTGAACTGTAATAAATAGCAATCGACGCTATCAAGTTCAGTTCACGCCCACCGTTAATATCATGTTTTGCACTATCTTTTTCATTGCTACTCCTTACTTTTGTCGACTCACAGACCTATTACACTGATGCCTAAAACACATAATTACTTCTTATGCGATTAGCTGGCGTTGTGCTTCATTACACTGCAACAAGCCAGCTTGGGCCAATATCACTGATTTTGCCTCGTTTTGCACTGGATTTGTTCTGCAAGGTGAATATTCCATTGTGCTCCTGCGGCTACAGAACCGTGGTTTCCTAGTGGTGAAATTTCGAGTAGTACAGAACATTTTTTCGTGATACTAGCAATGACTGGTAGCTCCTGTATGTGGAAGTTCAAGCAACTTTAATTCCTTTCTACTTTCTCCACAATTACAATACCACAAGCAACTTCCCCTATGCTTTCATAAGCTTCATTGTCTGTTTGCTCATTAAGTTGTTTCTAACAAATAAAGAACGAGCCCTTGACCCCTTCCCTTTCATTAAGCAATAATGGAGGCAGACAATGGCCCTACCGAACTCATTTTTCTTCTAGAATAAAAAGGAATTAGACACCCGAAGGACGTGTCGACCGTCTTGTTTTCCGGGAAGACGAAGCATGCCTCGCCGTCCTGTCTACCTGACGCGTCCAATCTATCAACTATCAACAGCAAGCATTTCTTCCTGAACGAAAGGTATTCTTTATATAACGGAGCATCTATCACGTACATCTCGCCTGTCAGCGGGCATTGTTGCACTCTGGGTGATGATGATAATAGAACTTGTTGGGTAGCCACCATAGCAAGCTCCCAACATTGTTGGAGTACGAAAGTTGAGGCACATCTTACATCAATTTCTGATTGCCCATCGCTCTTGTGCCTGCTGCAAAAACTGTAGTGCCACTTTTATGGTACAAGCACAGCCGCCAGCGCTGCCATCTTCCATCTATTCCACAATAATGACTGCTGATGCGTTAATTTATCTAGTACTCGTTCTAAGTTTCAGCCTTCAGTCATCTTTTCTGCAGCATTCTGAGGATTCATGCATTCAGCTATTTACGAAATTGTTAAGGAACTTGTTTGACTACGTAGACGTATTCAGGAAAAAATTACTGCAATAAATGCGCAGTAGGTCGTTGAGAATAGTAGTTCACAGCGAGCTCACCAAATGTTCTGAATGCACGAAGGTGAAATTTAGTGAATTTTGCCTACTCCCTGTGATTGCTATATTTCTCGTCCATAAACATCAATAGTTACAACCACAAGTTTGTAATAGCAGTACTTTCCAATAACAGCCACAAGGCGTTGAATGACGTAAGGCATTAGCAGAATTACGGAGCCGTCAACTACGGTGTCTGTCATAATCATAGCGGTTTTTGGGACGTAAAACCATAGAAATCAATCAATCTATTAGCTTCATGAGCTCTACACTCTCCTCATAGATAATTTCTGGTTAAAAACTAAACAAATTGTTTTACAAACATTGTATCACGCTAGCATAGAACGACCAATGATATGCGTATCGTTAGCGCTTTTTATCTTGTCAGAGCGGATCAGAGAAAAAGGTCCAGCTAAATCCAAGTTGAAAAACAAGGGGCCACGTGATGCATAGGAGAAGCAGCCTTTTGTGAGAAAAGCGGTTAGGGCACAGGGTGATCGATAACGTAACCGAGGGCGGTAGAGAGTTAGCTGTGGTGGCTGAAAGAAGAAATTTTAAGACATTAACTGCAAGCACGTCACGTAGCAAAAGGCATACTAGAAGTCATTAGAGGAAACATTCGCTCTACCGAGAAGCTGAAACATGCTGATGCTGATTTCTAAGAATATGCTATAAACTAGCTAGATAGCTGTTCTTGTAAAATTTGATTCTTTAGTGCACTCCTCTCTCTGCTTTCCTGGCATGACCCGTAATGCTGGGAATTTCGGGGATAGTGTTTTAACCCGTGAGCATAAGATCGAGTGTAATTTCTTGTTCAAATGGTACATTCTAATATCGGTTCCTTTTAGTAACAGTGGCTCAGAATGAGTCATAAACTTCAAAGTTGCACGTATTTTACGCCTTTGAATTTTACGAACATAATTTCTTCCTAGTCCACATTAACTACCATAAATACTATAACGCTCAATGTCTGCATGTGCGATTTGCCTTTTAAAGCGCACCATGCCCGCGCCCGAGGAGTTGCGCTGCCACGCTCCGCGACGCTGATTCAATTCTGGCAAGGTGACAGCATCTTGATCTGCATGCATTAAAAAATCACCCGTATAGGAGTTTGTAAAAATCCTATATAGCCTTGATTCGAGGCCTATTCCTTCGCAACGATGTGTTTTAAGGCTATAGTGAGCTATCCGGACGCAGCACACTGTAATTAAATTTCTTTAGCTAAGTTTAAGGCTAGGCTTTTTCTGGGTCGTATGATGACCAACCAACTTCAGGCACTATGAGAGTACGGCACCGCGATGCTCTACTGCTTGTCTAACGGTACTGGTGTCATCTCGGGTGTTCCTCCAGGTGTTATCTCGCTCCGTTGCTTTTACTAATATATGTAAACGACATAGTAGGGAGCTTTACCGCAAATGTATGCCTTCTTTAGGGCGATACAGATCTTTATGAGGACATAACCTGCGCGATGATATAACTCAACTATTATAGTGCGACTTAAACAGGCCAACCGGTTGGTGCAACATATGAAAAAAATAAATAAATATTTCAAAGATTAAACCGGCACAATTCGCTAACTTTGGTTTAAGGCAACAAACCAGCATATAACACACCGCAGTAATAACAGTTAAGGGTCCTCAGTTAAACAACTTGGTGTTCTTTTCACATCAAACGTAAATCTGGAATACACACTTTGAACACATCACTTCTCAAGCTTTAAAACAAAACGAGCCTAACTCGAAAGCCGCTTACATTTTGCGAATAGTGATACTAGGCTTCGAGCGTGCAGTTTCATTATCAGCCCTATCTTAGAATATGCCTCCATCAAATGGCACCTGGATGGCGCATACGTAACTTACCTCCTCAAATCATGATTGACGTGGTGAATTGGGAGCGTTGGTGCATTGTTACGCGAACTGCAGCGCATAGAATACAAAGACGACACATAGAAACGACCAGGACGACCATTACGTGGAACTGGCGGAAACGTAGGAAGTTCAGGGCATGTCCTGGTTGTTTCTGTTTGCCGTCTTTCTATTTTCCTGCGATGCAGTCTTCGTATTCAGATCACTCCAAAATAAAACAGCGCGGTTTGCCTTAGCATCACACTACTCGCTAGAAAAGCGTATCCCCCTTAAAAAATAACCTAATTTTCTTTTCTCATGACAGCCGCAGATAATTATAGTTGTTGTCATTCTTCCATAGTTTTTATTAGTGTAGCACCCTGCTTACTCGAATACCATTCTTCCTTACTCAAATGCCTCGACTTCGATACATCATCTTTATAAAATAAAACCTATATCCGAACCAACGCTTACCAAAATTCACCTTTAGCTTAATCTGCTAGAGAATGGACATCTTTTCGTTTATCTATCATCTCGCTTATAGAATTATGGCCATAAAAAGTTTCCTTCATGATATTTCGTAGAAGTAAACATACGGTAACCAAGAAATATCGCTATATTTTATGAAAACGTTATCAATAGGCTGCTAGAAATTGCATACAATTAGTGTTATGTTCTTAATTAGTTCTCGTTGTTGTATTCGTTGTATTGCGTATGAGTACATTTGTAATATATGCAGAGTTTACTTTCTCTTTCCTGTAAGATATATTTTCCTGCCTTTGCATCACGCAAGTCGCCAGAGGCACGGAGCATCTACATTGTGCTGTGGATCGCTCATGGAAAGCTTCCAAGTGCTGGGCACAGTACTACCGCTGGGGGTCAAGCTTGCTGAACTGAGAGCTCAGTTGGTGCAGCATTTATTTGAACAAGAGAGCTCTCGATGATGAGCGCGCTGCCCAGCATCCGGCGACTTACATCAGGGCTGCTGGGTAGTGGCACCACGCATAGCGTCTCATGTGAAAACACATGACTATGTGCTTGGCTGCGCCAAATTTCAAGCTTAACCACAGCTGACTGCAGGTTAAGAAAACTTCTATCATGGTTTAAGCGCAGTTGTTTGCTACTGACATGCTGCTGTGGTTTTCCTTCTGCATTTCCCCAGGGGAAGGGCCAAAAAGCGTTAAAATTGGAAAACTCGTAATTGGAAAACTCGCAAGTACTCTTTACTACGGATCAAAAAATGTCTATAATATCTTGGATGAATTGCACAATAAATGGCTTAGTTAGGATGTCCATCCACCTGTTTTTCACTTTTTCTCAACAAACTTTCCTTACCTATGTTTCCTTGGCTAGTTGCATTATGTGCATAAACTCTAATTTGCTTTTCTAATAAACCCAATCTTGGGTTGGAAAAGAAAGTTTCCTTAGGCGTATCTCGAGAGTTATGTTAAAATGAAGACTCGACTAAAGAGACATGCCTCGGCATACCTACAGTGTATTAACGAAAGTGTCTCTTTTACCAAAGAAAGTAATATATATAAAGCTGCTAACGACCAGTGAGTCATAACGTTGAAAACTGCGAAGGTACACTCGTGCAGAAAATGTAGCAAAAAATTATCTTCAAAATAAGAAGCAATATTCTTCATCTCGTTATTTCACGTCTACCGCAGGTCGAAGGCCTCGGAGCACGAATATATTTGCCCTTTTCTAGAGGTAGGTGCTAAACTTTACATTCAATTCTGTCGAAGCCCGACTGATTAGAATCAAGCCAGCGAAATGAGCTCCCAGAATATTCTTGTCGGGCATTGCATGATGCTTTAAAACACGCCCAGCAAAGATCACTGGACCTAAGCAGTCGCGAGAAACATGGAACCCTGTTAGCTGCTTAAGTAAAAGCACAGGCAAAACGCGCCTCCGCGTTATTCTTTTCGATATGGCAGAGAATCTCCTAATGGATTGTCTAGCACTAAAGCTTTCGACGGAGAATTAAGTGGTGAAGGTCATCGCAAAATGCCGTAGTTAGTTCGGTGACCTCAGTGCTTCACCGTCACCTTGTGAGGCAGAGCTAAAAGTCTGGACCATATTTATCTTCGTTCGGTGTCGCAGTACTCAGATTAACATTTATTCCTTGTTTGTTTTCGCACAAGATGTATTAACTCATCAGATAAGAGTCAGAAGGACTTGTTGCTATTGCATATAAATTTGACGTTCAGTTTTCTTGCCGATGGTTAGTTCTGAGAAAGAAATGACGCAAAATGGCCTTCTGAAGTGTTTCTCTAAAGGTGTATTAATTTTGTCATATCAGAATCGCCATCGTCTCGAGGAAGATCGCTGACAGTGGTGATGTGCTCAGACAGTAATGTAATAATAACGGGGGAATAGTTCAAGTTGTAAGAACATCCCATAGAACGCAACAACTGACAAATTTGTCTTAAGCAACAGTTTACTGGGCCTTGAACGTCTGGTATATGGCGAAATAATCTTGCACCGAATTATCTGCCGTAACGTGGGTAGGATCTAGGTACATAAATAAAGCTCGCTTCAAATCAAGCTTCGCAGGTCAGTAGTAGGAGTATATCATTTAAAGAATAAATTCAAGAAAATATATATTAGCTCTGCTGATATGGCGCTGTGTCCTCTGTAAAACGTTTTTTAGAAATGCTTGTTGCAGAACTCAATAATGTTATCACGAGTACACTAAAATAACGTTGAACAGCTCTACCTTACCCTCGTGGCATCATGTTTTGAAATCAGCAACCTGTTCGGGTAGTGCGCGCGTTGTATCGACGACCAGCCTGCCTTTCCTATGAGAAGCGGGCTGTTCGTGAGCCATGAAGTGTGTAGATTTGGGCTTCTTGGTGAATCACAACTAATGTAACTATAGCGCGCAAAAAGCAAGTACAAAAGAAGAGGACAGTGCCGATGTGGGCCTCTATTTATGTTTTTCTCAGTGCTGAGTAAGCACCAGTCGCAGCTGACATGTGAAATCATCGAAGCGTACCACATAACAAAGTTAAACAGCTCGTGTGTGAGTTCTCCATCAGTAGCCCTATAAAAAAACTTGCTTATTTGAATGTTCATGATTAAATGCATTGTCTTGGCTTCCACTGCATCAGCACGTTAAATATGAATTGTCATCCCTCTGTTACCGACACGGGTTCACAATCACCCCTTCCACGCATGTCGCCTCAGTACATACGCATGGGCCGTGTTTCCTCAAATAAACGTTGTTGAAAGTCCCTTGTAGCTTCGCGGAAGAGACCCTCGAAGCTATGTTTCAACCCTTCCCTGGATAGAGGACTGTATACATTGAGTACGCAGCAGCGCCTGTCTGCACAACGCTTTGGCAGAATTTCAGTCATGATATGGTCCATATTGTCCGCATTCTCTAGTGTATGTTGTGCGAATGCTCAGCCGACAAGGAATACGAATCACAACGGAGGAAGGAACCCCGATCCCATTAGTCTCCAAAATTCGGGTGCTGGGCCTTTGGCTGAAACATAGTGACCGTAACACGGACCTTGTAACCAGCTTGCATAACGAAGTTATGACTGCTACTAGTCTCATTCGAAGAATAACAAATAAGAAGAGAGGCATGAAGGAGAACAACGTCATCAAATTAATTCAAGCATACGCTCTCAGTCACATCTCATACGTCGCTGCTTTTGTTGACTGGAGCAGATCTGAGATGGACAAAGTAGACACACTAATTCGGAGGACCTATAAGATGGCCTTAGGACTACCCCAACACACGGCCAATGAACGTCTCTTCGGGTTGGCAGTTCATAATACACTTGTGGAGATCATAGAAGTACAGAGAGCGGCACAGCTAGAGAGGCTATCTGGTACCTATGCCGCCAGAGAAATTATGCTAAGAATAGGCCTCATTTACCGCGGAATACGGCGACCGAAGGAGGCACTACTCCCAGCCCTTAGAAACGCCATAATGACTGAGAACATACCAAAGAACATGCACCCGGCGCACGACACCGGACGGAGAAGATGCCGCGCTGAGGCCATTCTAAGGAGCCACGGTAGACGAGACTGGGTCCCTTTTGTCGATGTAGCCAGGTACCCCACAAATACCTCGCGACAAGGACGTAAAATCCTACCTAACTTCTCCATGGCGGTGCTGGATACCCACAACCACTTGCGTGTCACAGGATCCACAGGAGTACAAACTTCCGAAGCGGCGGAAGAAATGGCAGTCGCCCTAGCCATACTCCACGGTACAGAAACGGATTCACTCATCATAAGTGACGCTAAGACAGCGATCCGCAACTACAGAAAAGGCTAGATCTCCGCAGGGGCGGCACGTGCACTGAATGCCAAGGCTAAAAAAGAAAGCATTTCCCCGAGGGTGAACATGGTTAAGTGCGAATGCACGGGGTGATGCTATGAGGGGGAGTTAAGTTATGATTAAAGTGTAATTAATGAATTTAAAGTGTTGTCATGATGCATTGTACACACACACACACACATTTATACACGAAGTATTATTTATTTACACCTCGCAATTTCGTAGATGCATAAATGCACACATCGCCGAGCACGTCACACACACACACACACTCTACACACGTCACTACAGATCAGCACCTATTGGTGTTATCGTTGTAGCTCACGGTTAGTACCAGCGCTTTGTGATCCGAGAAATGTACGGTGAGCGGATCCGGCAAGACGGCGCGGACCGTACAGTTCCTACTGAACGCCAAGTGTATGAAGCCACCGTTGATCGTGGTCGGAAACTCCTACCGCGATGGATCCAACCTGCGATGGATCCATACTGCGAAAGACTTCACCGACCGCGGAGCCGAGCGAGAAGAGAGCGAGCGGCAGCCGGCGGACGTTTATATACGGACTGACGCGCCGGCGCCACACACACAGCTGCACAGCGACGCCAGCTGCACAGCGCGCCGTGACGTCACGCCGCGGAGAGCGGTGCGCCCGCGCAAACCGCGGTGAGGAGGCGGAGCGCGCGCAGTCACGTGGGGTGTGACGTCGCTGCGCCGTTCCTACAGACGCTCCTCTCCGCTCCTCGCGCCGTTGCTATGGGACGGCGGATTCAGGGTCGCTTATAAAGTGCATTCGCACTTAAAACTTTCAGGACGGCACCCTATCAACCAACATCCTGAAATAGTTCCCCGTGCACGTGAGCGAACTCAATAGACGGAAGCCTGAAATCTCGGACAATCTTAATGAGCGGGCCCACCGTGTCGCGAGACATCTAACCCACCGCGACACTTTCCGGGCCGCTGATACGCATGGGGTTTTCCGGGGTGACCCCGTAACGGGGGAGCACAGTTACATGACTACTGCCATACAGGACAACAAAGACCTCATGGTGACATATCATGAGATCCTCAGCCATTTCAGAAAGAAGAGGCAAACGTATCCACATCCACACCAGCAACTTGATAGATCTCAAGCCACAGACCTACGACGCTTGCAAACGCACGCGTTTAAGAATCCTGCCCGCCTACACAGGCTACATCCGCATTTACATCCAGCACCAGGCTGTCCTTGGTGCGGGTACGCCCACACTGACATGACGCACATTCTATGGGGTTGTACAAGTAATCTACAGTTGTACAATAAGGATAATATCAGACCAGTTCTCCTTGAAGAACGCTGGCGAACTGCCTTGACCAGCTCAGAACTGACAGACCAACTATGGGCTGTCCAGCGCGCCAGGACTATCGCCGGGAGGTTACCCCCCTCGGCTATGGACCACCCGGTGCTTTAGCCCGGGCCAACGAAATCGTTGGCTTCCACAATAAAGCTTTACCATACCATTGAAAGTCAGTGCGGTGTGCGCCCTCTTCATTTGTCCTTGCTTCTTGCGCGCTATAGTTACATTAGCTATGTTCATGATTGTGTGTGTGTTGCGTTCACAAAGCCATCTCGTACATTGAGGGGTGCCACCGGCACCACTGCGCCGTCTTCTCGGAACTCTCGACTCCATGTGTCCTAATGTGAAGAGTGAGGTTTAAGTACTCTGCCTTGGACGGCTCTTCTCCCCAGAAGGGCCCAAGGGGCGGACCCTATGTAGATACCCTTGAGGACGAGGAGAAGGAGAAAGGAATAGGAAAGGCAGGGAGGTTAACATGGGCTGAGCCCGGTAAGCTACGCTGCTCTGGGGAAGGGGGAAGCGGAGGGAAAGTTCTGGATACCCTTGAAATGCCGCATTTTACTAACCGCCTTTTTAGATGCGAAGCAGCTTATGGTCGGGGCTAGTCAATCTTTCCCTCCCTCCCTACCTCCATCCACCGGCCGTGCAGCATCCACACCCGCACTGCGCATGCGCGCCCTCCTCCACTTCCTCTCCTTGTCTCATCTCCTCTCCCCTCTGCATTCCTCTTCTCCTCTCCGAACGGCGCGCATTGACTATGGAAACACGCTTTCTTCGATGATGATGATGCTGATGATGATGGTGATGATTGTGGTTCGGTTAGGAAAGGACGCTAATTTCTGCAGCCCATGTAGGGATTGATTGTGGTTCGGTTAGGAAAGGACGCTAATTTCTGCAGCCCATGTAGGGAGCACGGCTAAGCGTCCGTGGGGGTAGGGGAAAGGGAGTGAAAGAGATAGGGAGGAGAGAAAGGCCGTAGTGGAGGGCTCCGGAAATTTAGACCACCTGGGGTTCTTTAACGTGCACTGACAACGCACAGTACACGGGCCTCTGGCATTCTCGCCTCCATCGAAAATGCGACCGCCGCGGCCGGGATCGAACCCGTAGGGAGCACGGCTAAGCGTCCGTTGGGGTAGGGGAAAGCAAGGAGGTTTAAAAAAATTTTTTTAAAACCTCCCTGGGGGAAAGTGACTGAAAGAGATAGAGAGGAGAGAAAACTGTAGTGGAGGGCTCCGGAAATTTAGACCACTTGGGTTTCTTTAACTCGCACTGACAACGCCCAGAACACGGGCCTCTGGCATTTTCGCTTCCATCGAAAATGTGACCGCCGCGGCAAGGATCGAACCCGCCTTTTTTGTGTGGCAGCCGAGTACCATAACCACTACACCACCACGGCAGACATTTCTGGCTTTACCAGCTCGCAAGGAACGAGAACGCACCCTCTCCCGCGAGAGACAACGCTGGCGTAGGCAGCGTCTGCTAGTGTCAAACCGATGCAAACGCCACACCTTGTCAAACCGATGCAAACGGGGTGTGCACCCCCGGTACCCCCGGTGCTGCTTCTCATCGCATCATGGTCCGTTTTAGCGGAAGATGGTTTAATTTTCCTACGCTCTCGCGTGTGCGCTTCGACTTTCTTTGCTCAACTGGCTCAACGTCATATAAATTCCAAGATTTTCTGTTGTTTCTCAATATTAAAGTTGCATTCGTCCAGTATGTGGTTGGCCACTAAGACTTCCTTTCCCGATTTCGTTAGAAATAGGCCTATACCTACAGGATACAAACGGAAAAGCAAAAGAAAAGGGGGGGGGGTATGAATGAAGTATCCGTAAGCAGAAAACATGGCATTATTAAAAGCCCCTACATTACTACACACCAGAAGTGAATTGCAAAGCATACTCACGTAACTTTTGCTCTTTACTTTTCCTATATGGTGTCCTTACTCTTTGTACCATATATTTCGGACAGAATTCATACATAGCACATAGGTCCCCGTATATCACACGCCATTAGAGAATGTCTGTCAGATACGGTACTGGTATAAGTCCCCGCACTAGCAGCAATTAATCTATTCGAACCACATGTACCGTCGTCAGAGGTGTTTGCTTGACAAGCATATAGTAATGTGCTATTGAATAGATAACCTGCGTCTGAGTGGCACTGAAAACAAAACTGTAATAGTTAAGTATTTAACGTTTCTAGAACGGGCATCACCATCGTCATCACCACCACCACACCCCATGGCCACTAGTAACATTATCATCATCATAATCATCATCATGTATACGCGTACTGTCTGCGCACACACTGTCACAGACGCAGCACGAGCGCCACGGCCCGTGCACCGGCTCTTCGAGGGAAGAGACGAGGAGGAGCGGATGCGCAGTCGCCAATGATGTCACGGCATTAGGAGAAGAGCGATGAAGGAGGAGGAGGTGCGTCACGAGTGGCGCTGGTATTTGCTAGGCAACGCCGAGGCGAGGCAACAGCGAGAACGAGACGACTTGGAGAGCACCAAGACCTTGGCGGCTACACAGACAGACAGACAGACAGACAGACAGAAGACAGACAGACAGACAGACAGACGGGTGGATGGACGGACGGACGGATGGATGGATGGATGGATGGATAGATAGATAGATAAATAGATAGATAGATAGATAGATAGATAGATAGATAGATAGATACTGTGAAAGTTGCCGAAGTTCACTGAGAAATGCACCGCATTTAATATATGCGATATTTTTAACTACAGTCGACGATATCTGCGCGTCAAACACGTACTTATTCCTTCAACAGCAAAGCTGACTCGCCAGTTTTGAAGGAGGAGCAAATAAATTTATTCAGTCCGGAGGAACCCTCCCCACCCCTCTTGGTTTAGTGGTCGGCAATAGTCACGGGCCTCACGCACGTTGGGACGTGCCAGTTCTGAAAGCAACGGTGTTTTCGCTTTAATTTGCATTAAGCATAATTCAGTCTGTTGGCATAAGCAGACGTTACATAAAAGTGCATGCATACGAAAAACATTCGGAACATTTGGATCATAGTGAGAAACCTTGAAAACAGCACAACCGGTTTGTTGTTTCGCTGGAGGACCTGCGGTTCGGCACAGTACATCAGAGAGCTTTGGGGATTCCAGATGTGTGTCCAGCCATTAAGTGCCTAGACATAGCGATTCTCATAACTTTCTTTTCTTACTAACCATGGCATAAACACCTCAGGCCTCTTTCAGACGCCATATTGCTGCTCCTTTCTAGAAACGACATTCAAATAATAGGATAACTGCTCTTCTGTAGCCCTCTGTTTAGCTGCCAAGATTACCGGACATCGGTCATGGGTTTCCCATGATCGTTGCGCTAAACTTCAGGGACCTCACGGTCCTGCGAACATATACCATATCAAATGCTTAAGAAAGGGCGAAGAGTTTTTTGAGCATCGAGGATAATCTGCGTATACTTTTGTTGCCATGCTTCGTGCTATTGATTTTTATGGTGTTGCGTTGTTCATAAGCAATACAGTTCCCAAGCAGTTTTACATATTCGCTGATGGCACGCTTTATTGAATAATATAGAATTTTGACAGGCATTATCTGCTCGATTTTGAAAAGCAGATCGTTGGTTTATAATACTCATGGAAGGATAATCGTGGTGGTGTTCACGAATCAGGCATTTTTATAAAACCAATAACATTAGCCAAAATGGGGAGGCGGTATTGATTCACATATTATTCTTGTGAATATCTAAAAATCTGTCTGTACCTAACTTTTCTATCCTCCAGGACTTATTGAATTTCGTCAGTTCGCTCATGATTAAGAGAAGTATTTTGTTATTATACAAGCAAAAGCAGAGATAGAGCACTGAAATATTGAAAATCACGAAAGCTGCCGCTGTACAACACCTGAAGTTACTTTACCTCTCGTTCTAAATTACCGAGATTCCACCATGTGACTGGTCGTTGACACCGTTATCCAAAGAAATACTGCAATCTTACTTATTTGTAGGCTGTGCGCAGCAGTACGTCGTAATATCAATATATTATCCCGAAGAAATGATGTTTCATTCGCTTCCATTAGAGTTGCGAAATGTCTGGCGTTGTCACCGGAGTCGTTACGTTCGCACTGAGTTGTGCACCGTCGCAGTTCATTGAACCTCGAGCCATCACCTGGTATGTGTAGTAAGGCTGTCCAGCTGCGTCGTCGGCATCCTTATCCGAATCGAAGTCTACGTCAGGAAGGATCACGCGGTTATCAACTTCTGATACCGCAGTTTATAAAATGTGCGCGGACTTTCCCGTTTCTTCTTTTTCACTATGACCCGCACAGTAAAAGGCTCGCTATAGTTTCCCAACTGCGCCGTTGGCTTCTCCCTGTTTATTTCTGTAACTTCCTGAGACTACCAAGGCAAAACTTGTAGACGGATTTGTTGCAGCCGCTTGCTTTCTGGGTTTGCTTGTTTTCCTCAATACAGATAAAGAAAATGGAAACCGAACAACCGTGACATATTCTAAAATGTCATGACTACCGAGAAAACACACACAATAGGTCTCTTGTGCGCGCCGTTGCTGTTTCACTAGAAGGCAATGACCGACGGTAAACTTTCAGACTGCTTTACCAACAGAATTGTTGGGGGCTACGACACTGGTGAGTGTTCAGATCGAAGGCCATGCAATGTCTTTTTCATAAAGGTCTGCCTCTTGGCGTATAGAGAAGTCACGGAGGCATAAACAAATGTGGGTGTTTCGAAGGTAACCGAAATATCGCATGCAAAAGTATTAACAAATAACGGCTGTGTACTGAAAAATCCCACGTTCGGTACTCATCCATTGAAACTCCTTACTCGAACCGCACAATGGTGTGTGCATTTTGCGGTGCCACAGAGCGCGGCGTAATTACAGAGGGGCTAGACTGGGTCCCAATTATTCGAAAAAAGGCATCACCCTTTCATTGAAACAAACAGCTCGATGTCCCCACGGCAAAGTAATGGCGCAAAAAGCATCGGCAGCCGTGCGCTCTGGGCATCGCGTTTCATTGGCTCAGGGCTGTGCTTACGTTGTGGCTATGTTTCTCGTGTCCTGGGATTCCAACCCAGGTTTTACTTTAACTTATGTGCGCCTTTTTCCTGATACACTGAAGGTTAGTAGACCGCCCGAAGGCTTAGAAGGAAGGTAAAAAGCTATAGATGACCTGCACGTAGCTGTTAACTAAAGAGGCTCTAATGGGATCTTCAAATTCAAATATAAGCATGCTTTTGATATCTCTTACCGCTACGTGCGCTATCTATAGCCTTAATTGCACTCTACGCATTCTAAAAAAATTCATTTGAAACTAAGCAAACCACACATTGTGGCCGTTTTAGGCAACAGCGCGTCAAGTTCTTCTAATGCATTCCAGGCGTAACAAATTAAAGAAGAGAGAAGAGAGACGACATGACAGCAGGTAGGCAGAACGCTGCTGTCCTGTCGTCTGTCCTCCCTTATCTTTCCTTTGTTAGCGCTAAAAATGCTTTACAAGTCTACATTTGAACTAGCCCAGTAACCGCTTCGAGTTTTCCTTGGCCAGTTGCCTCAAAAAAAAAAAAAATCCACGCATATCCACGGAGTGAATGATGATCAGTGGGAGAAGCTCCGGAGGTTCATCGGTAAAAACCGTGAATCTTCCGTGAATCTTGCCCTGTACATCATCAAAGACGTGACAAACACTGTGTGTCGCCATCTAGTGCTCTCGTATCACTCTAGAGCACGCAGCGAGCGCCTCCGCGCCATCTATTGATCAATTCACGTACTAGCTAAGCAGCACCGCAGCGCTCGGACGGACGCACGGACGGACGGAGGGGCGGATGGACGGACGGACGGACGGACAGACAGACAGAAAGACGGACGGACGGACGGACTCCCATACTACGCGTTCCAATACATCTGAATGAAGCGGGCACCGCAGCGCCATCACGCCAACTAGTGAGCACTTCACGAACTAGAGGTGGCTACTACAAACGGAGGATAGACAGACCCACGGGATAAGGAGCTTCGCCCCTAATAAAGATTCACAAGCTCCCGTTCTAAGCTGAACGCGCATGCCTTTCGATATGAACCGTGAGTGCCACGGCAGTGAAGGACGCAACACTTATTCGACATGGAAAATCCAGTGCCCCGCCAGCGTTACAGCACGCAGGAAACCTCGGCTGTGAAGAACTGCACTGTGGATGCCGACGTAAACGGGGGGCAGCAGAGGAAAGAAGCTGACGGGAACGCTGTGCTACCAGGATGTGAATGATTCTTCGTAAAATATAGTGCGAATTTAATAATGCGTTTCCCCCATTGATGATAATAATTCATGGGAATATTGAACGCTTCCCTATTCTTTAGGGGAGGCGGGGGGGGGGGGGTGGGGATGTAATCTACCGTACTGGAAAATCAGTGGTGTGCCTGTCGTCATTTCCGCCAGTGCCTGACTAGCTTCCCGAAAAGATCCCCTAATCATGTTTTCGGGAATAGGGGAAGTGGATCCCTGCCACCTTTGATGTGGGCTGCAGCAACACCTTCAGAGTCTAGGAGGTGTTGCTCTACGCCGCCGAACTACCTCCACGTCAGCCTTCGGTGTACCTACCACACAACACACAAATATAGGTGCAAGATCAAGTTCTTGGAATCTGATGTTGCATGAACAAAGAATACTTTTCAAAGAATGTAAGCGAAGGCTAGTTCATCTTGAAAAGAGAAGAAAAAAGATAGGTTATGAGAAGTTAAGGTTAAATGTTTGTCAAAATACGGTTTCCTATACAGAGGTGCACTTTTATAATGTGTGTGTTCACCCTCTTCTTTGAAGATAGAGGCAACCTCCGCCAGCAAGAATGTGAGATATCTTACAGAAATATTGATACTGTTCACACAAATAGAGTAGCAGTAGTAGATAGGACGGAAGTAAGGACGGCCGGAAGTATGTAAGGAATTCCACAATGTACCATAACTTTTTTTTCACTCCGAACGACGTTTGGCAACTTGTTTCTTACCGCAGGCATTTCCTCGAACTGTGAAACATTACAGTACACTTCTTTGGGGTTTTAAGTCGCAATTTTCTCGAAAGCGCAGCATGGGCGCGTCGGTGCAGAAAGCAAACGCGTCAGTGTTCAGCGTCTCAGTGGTCAAAACGCATATATAGTTCGAGAGCTGCGTTAATAGGGTAACGCCTGAGGCCTTCGATGTCTCCATGCCTCTTTGCCCTTTATGAATGGTAATGCACATAGAGGTTGAGCTGCGTTAATAGGGTAACGCCTGAGGCCTTCTATGTCTCCATGCTTGTTCGCCCTGTATGAATGGCGCGACTATACAGAGCTTGACGAAAACAACACCGCCTGTCATCTCTGTGTATGTCGAGTATGTGTTAGCATTATGTGCCTCCGGTTTTGTTTCCAATGTCCACATGGTGCTATGCATGCCACCAGACAAACCACTCCAGTGTTTATTAAAAAGTTCCTCTTTGTCAACGTTTCTTTACGCTGAAGATTTCTCCCAAGACGACAGGGGTTTTTCATGACAGAAACGAACTGCTCGAAATAAACAGGCACAAGAAGACACACGCAAAAGCGCAGACAAGCAACTGAAGATTTCTTGAAGAAAAAATTGGCAGATCCCACGTGCAGTGGGAATCAAGGAATTGCGAGGCACGCATAAGCAAACTAAATGGATTTGCATTGTGTTCTCGCTATACCGAGTCTGGTACATACGAAGTTAACGAAACGGCCGCAAGAGCACCATGACTGTGGCATGTAAACCATGCCGCTCATACACGCATGTCATGATTCTAACGTTATGACTTATCATTTACGTTCATCATGCAGTCGTGTTGTGCCATAGCGATTTTGGCATACATCCCTATAAGGAAACGAGTGGCATGTGGATCATGCCGCTAATGACATGCATGTCAAACTTTTCATGTTATGACCTGTCATTTATGATCGCCATGCAGTCATGTAGTGCCAAACCAATTTTCGTATAGGCTCCGTGCAGTCTAGTTTTCCATGTGCGACATCAGCGCCAGAATGCACTGCCTGGCGGAGAGAAGAAGCAAAATTGGGCAGACTGTGACAGGGAAATACGCGAAAGCGATGCGCGTCTCCAACTCTATAGCAGCAGCGACCGCCCGTCCCACCTTCTTTCGGTTTATTTCCTTTGAGACGCGTGCTCCAAACCTGCGGCAAACGTTCGTGTGGTTCGCAGCACGCCCGGAAAGCAGCGAAGAAACGCGCGCGTCGCTGTCGCCTCGGTTTCCACCGTGCGCGACTGAGCGGTCCGACGAGAGCTACGTAGCACCCTCTGGTCACTAGACGGAGCGCATACATCCCATTAACGAAACGGCAGTATAGTGCCAGGACCATGGCATGTAAATCATGCCGGTCATGACACGCATGTCATGATTCTAATGTTATGACCTCTCATTTACGTTCTTCATGCTGTCGTGTTGTGCCAAAGCAATTTTGGTATACATCCCATTACCGAAACGCGTGGCATGTAAATCACGCCGCCCATGACATGCATGTTATGCTTTTCATGTTATGACCTGTCATTTATGTTCGTCATGCAGTCATATCGGTGCATACCAATTTTCCTACACATCCCACTAACGAAACGGCCAAGAGAGCACAAAGACCGTGGCATGTAAATCATGTCGGTCATGACATGCATGTCATGATTTTCATGTTATGACCTGTCATTTACGTTCATGATGCAGTCATCTTGTGGCATGCAAATTTTCGTATACATCCCGTTAACGAAACGAGTGGCATGTAAATCATGTCGCCCATGACATGCGTATCATGATTTTCATGTTGTGACTTGTCAACCATGTTCGCCATGCAGTCATGTCGTGCCATACCAATTTTGGTGTACATCCCATCAACAAAACGGCCAGGAGAGCACCAAGACCGTCGCATGTAAATCATGTCATTCATGAACGCATGTCATGATTTTCATGTTATGACCTGTCATTTATGTTCGCCATGCAGTCATCTTGTGGTGTACCAATTTTTGTATCCATCCCATTAACGAGACGACCAGGAGAGCACCAAGACTGTGACATGTAAATCATGCCGCTCATGACACGCATATCATGATTTTCATGTTATGACCTGTCATTTATGTTCGTCAGGCAGTCATGTTGTGGCATACCAAGTTTCGCATACATGCCATTAGCGAAACGGCGAGGATAGCACTAAGACCGTGGCATGTAAATCATGCCAGTCATGACATGCATATCATGATTTTCATGTTATGACCTGGTATTTATGTTCGCAAGGCAGTCATGTTGTGCTATACTAATTTTCGCATATATCCCATTAGCGAAACGGCCAGGAGAGCCCTAGGACCGCGGCATGTAAATCATGCCGCTCATGACATGCATATCACGATTTTCATGTTATGACCTGTCATTTATGTTCGTCATGCAGTCATGATGTGGCATACCAATTTTCGTAAACATCCGATTAGCCAAACGGCCAGGAGAGCACAAAATCGTAGGTGGCTAGATAGATAGATAGATAGATAGATAGATAGATAGATAGAGAGATAGATAGATAGATAGATAAATAAATAGATAGATAGATAGATAGATAGATAGATAGATAGATAGATAGATAGATAGATAGATAGATAGATAGATAGATACGCTCAAGCTCGCCGAAGTTCGCTAAGAAATGCTTCGCATTTAATACACATATATAAAGAACAGGATAAAATCGCGTAGACCGATTAGAGATTGTTGGTTGAATAATCAATCTGCAGTTGGTGCAACAGTGCCGATGGCCTAGCGACGCACATATTGCCATGATTATGAATGAAAAACGCCTCAACAACCTCTCGCGCTTTCTTATTTTTATGCCGGGACAGCACTCTCGTTTGGCGCCACAACAGATGACATTTGCAATCTTTACAATGTAAGCATAAATTTGATGAAGGGAGGGCCTGCAATGAAGCCCTGTGATCTATTAAACGATTGTTCAAACACCTCCCGGTTTGGCCGATATAACACTTTCCGCAAGACAAGGGAATGAGGTACACATCACCATTTACACATTCAGCCAAACCGTCCCGGTCTCGATGGTTAACATCACATACACTTCACTTTTTCTTTACCTTCACCCTTCCTATCTACCATTCCACATATACGACCCAACTTGTTCCTTGATGACAAAGCCACCTTAACACCAAATCGATTTCCAATCTTTTTCATGCGGTGGGAAAACTCATGTAGATACGGAATGCATATGATGGGCTTATCTTTATCTCTGGCCACCTTGTTACCAACGCCCTTGCTATCATGCTTGAACTTAATCAATAGTCTTTCACTGAGGGAAGCCAGAATAACTTCCGGAAAGTTTGATAACCTGAGCCTGTTAAGCGGGTTATTGAAAGCCTCCGACATTTGATTTGGACAAGATTTGCCCAGAGCAGATTCTAGGCACGATATGGCGATACCACTTTTCACCAGCTTGGAGTGAATAAATCTAAAATCAATTGATTGATTTGTGGGGTTTAACGTCCCAAAACCAGCTCTGATTATGAGACGCCAATGTGGAGGGCTCCGGAAATTTCGACCACCTGGGGTTCTTTAACGTGCACTGACATCGCCCAGCACACGGGCCTCAACATTTCGCCTCCATCGAAAAGCAGCCGCCACGGCCGGGATTCGATCCCGCGACCTTCGGATCTGCAGCCGAGTGCCATAACCACAAGACCACCGTGGCGGGGCGATCTAAAACCAAGAATGGGCTTGACCAACCTAGGCGAATACAACCAACAAGTGTGCTCCTGCCCAATCTTGATTTTCAAATCCAAAAAAACTGAATACAATTTTCTTTTGGAACTTCAAAGGTATAATAACCCCCCCCCCCTTTTCTTTGAACATCTTAAGCACATTCACCCTAGAAGTTACACAACTGTTCTTCTCCACAAAAACAAGATAATCGTCTACATAACGCAAAGTCTTAAGAGCCACGGATCCCAAGTCCACTTCCAGGTCACAATCAATCCTGCTCAGGTATACCTCGCTCAGTATAGGTGCAACCCTGGAACCACTACAAACACCCGATTTCTGCCTATACACTCCACCTTTCCACTCAATCAGAGTCGACCTTAAGTACACCGACAATAGTTCTAGGGACGCCGTTACAGATAGACCACTATCGTTCCGGAACCTTAGTTCATCATTGTCCTCTTGTATACAGTCCTTCACATGTGGTTGGTGGGCAATTTTCAAACTTACATAGTTTTCTCGGTGAGAAATGTGGGACGCGCGCACTGTCTTGAGTTCCATGCTGAATGGTACTACGTTGAAACTATGTGCCAACTATCTCACGAACATATACGTAAAACAGTCATAGGGAGACATATTCCCGTAATGAAAAAAAGGAAGCTTTCAATAAAGGAATGATTTCCTTTACACAAGAATACCGGAAACCAGCAGCACTTGTGGGCGGGCCTGAAAATTCAATTTATTTATCTTGAAATCTTTATTAAATTTTATGTAGAGCTAGAAAGGAAATTTTATTTTTGAGGACGGGAGAGGGAACTGAAAGCCAGTTCTTGGGGTAAAGAAAAAATTGTGCGCGTTTCTGTGCGACATTTCTTGTGGGAGATAAGAAAGCCCCAATAAAAGTATCGCGCAATATCCCTTATATCTGCTTTCACTTCTTAAAAAAGCTGGAAAGAGTAAAACGAAATTCATACAACGTGCGGGGCCACCATGAATCAAGGTTAAATTGAGTCAGCCTTCGAAAGTGTGAGGAATTCTCAACTGCTAATAGCACATCATGGCCGCCCTGCAAATAAATGGCTTCTCCGCCTACGCAACTACCGTTTCACGTGGGAGCAGATTTTTGAGCATCCTCAAGCGCACTCTGCCCTTTCGCGACTCACGTTTAGATTGCACCTCTGCTCTTCCAATAAAATACTAGAGACTTATTATGTGACCATGTTCATGACATTTCTGTTGAGGAGGCACTTTGTGAACTTTCGCCTTTGTTGACCCTGAGCGCGCGAGACGACTGTGCCCAAGGTGGAATTGACGAGCAACCCTGAGGCATCTGAGTCGACGCCCAGACTAGTAAAAACGGACTGACAGGGCAGAAACGCAGTGACAACCATAACAGGAAAAACGTGGCATTTTTTTGCTTTTGATAGGCTACAATAAACTAAGCTAAAAATCTACAAATCGGCGAGAAGTGTCCGAGGAAGTGGTTGAGTTCAAAATGAAAGCGATTTTGTTTGGAGGCGCAATGTGACGTCTCAAGTTTCCAGCGGGTTAGCCGTGGCAGATTGACGTGCTCCTACTAGAGACACCTACTAAAGATAGCTATGACTCTCGTAATTTTTTTTGTCTGCGGAAGGTCACCCGCTCTGGAGGAAGGCCGTTTTGACACTCGAGATGATCAAGGAAAAATTTGAGGGTTATATTGAAAATTTAAAAAAACAAAACAAAACAAAAAATTTCTCGTAATCATAGCGTGGTTCTGGGATACTAAACCCCAGAAATCGTTAAAGAAAGGCTTGGCAACCTAGTGGAGCAAATGGTTTCACATGTTGCAGCCGGCGACACAGCTCAGTTGGACACAAACGCCTTAGACATGGCTGCCTCTATAACTTTGCTGAAATAGGAGGGAAACAGGAAGGATACAACATTGCATGAGAAAATTGCATCATGTGAGGGTAAGTATTAGTGCCTTCCATAGCTGCGATCTGTTGATACCGAATCCTATACTGCTACTCCAGTATTTTGTTGACTTAGTTTGCTCGCATTTCATGGACTTTGATGGCGCGTGTACAAGGTACTAGTTCAAATTGTTCAGAATAGGCTTTAGTAATACGCGCTACAACACCCACTGATGTCTTTTCGATAATCATGGTCGCTGTAAGGGTTATTCCGGCTGCGAACACTGCAGTCAGTTGATGTTTATGAAAAATAAAAATGAGATCTACAGGTAGCCGCTGCACTTTCTCGTAGTTAGTATGCAGTAACGAGTTTATAGGTCACGACAACTGCACAGCCAAATCTGTGCGTAGGTACTGGCAGTTTCGCAGGTGTATCTGGAAGTCGGGAGTGGACGCGCTCACTACAATCGCTGGTAGAGCGTCATTAAGTGTTGGTGTCGAAGAAAATAATGCATACGCGGGAGAAACACATGAGGGGCTCTGCTTACTAACAACAAGGTGGCGCGTCGGGCGGACACTGAGGCTAGAAATGCTACGAAGAACCCCTTTGTTCTATATAAGAGTCTTCTTTCTTTTTGTTCGATGGTAGATGCTTCTTCGATATCGGAAGCCAAAGGTCGATAAAGGTAGAAGTTTATTTACATTTATTTACAAAACTGTACAAAACTTTGACACAACAACAAAACTTTGACTCAACAACAATTACGACTAAATAACAAAATGTTACTTTTTTAATAAATGGCGCTGTTGCGCGAGCATAACAAAGAACTCGGAATTCTCTATGCATCGCCGACACGAAGTTTACGAACTTGTCAACGCAGTCAAAGCGTTTTGCTTGATTCCCTTCGGGTTTTAGTAAAGTACAATAGTGTGTCACTAAGCGCCCGATAGCGATCGATATGTTTACGTTCAACTGCAGAGAGACGTCTCGCGTGTCGTTTGTAGCGAAACGAGTGCAAGGTATACTAAGAGACGAGCACAGCGTTCCTCCCTTAGGGAACAAGTAGAGGTACTACTGAAAAGCGCTAATGACATCCGGTTCTAGCGATCGCTTCCTGGGAGAACCATTCGGCTCTTACCGCTTGAGAAACGACAAGTGCGACTTGCGCCACACCCTCTCATAATCCGCTCGAGACAAAACTTCGCTGATCGCAATCAAGCGATGATCATGTAGAAGGCACGAGCTGCAAAGTGAAATTTCTAAGGTCACCCTTCTGGCGCAAGTATTCTCAAGAAGTATTACCAAGGCGCCATCGACGTTCACTGAAGTGTTTTGAATGCCGCTAGGCCTTGGAACTTGGTGTACTTTTGTTTGACTGTATTAGACTCTAGGATGGCTAGGGCGGTCTTTACGTTAGCTTGAGGTGGACTGGATCATACCCCTAAAATGAATGCCGTTATGAGGAACTCGCGATTTCTTGCAGACTTTCTTTTTTTTGTTTCGTGTGGTTCAAACCGGCATACCCAATGCAGTGAGAACTGGCCCGAATTGCATTATTTTCATTAATTACCCTGGTAGTTAAATACTTTTTCTGTGCTCACCTTATGTTTTAATATCGTGTCTACGTCGTGGGCTACAAATCTTATGCCATATATATGCTTTTTTTATTTTCAATTTGTTTAATTCCATCCCAAGGTGAGATTGAAGCAGTTGAGGGCAGTTAACGAAAAGAAGCTCTCGAAATTTTCCCTTGGCCGACCGTTGGTGGTATTGTGCTGCCGAATATTTGGCGGCAAGTTTAATTCACGCGGGAGCACTCCAATTGCGCAAATATATATATATATATATATATATATATATATATATATATATATATATATATATATATGTGTGTGTGTGTGTGTTTGAGGATGAGGGTAACAAACGTTCGAAACACAAATTTTTACTAACGTTTCGGCAGGTGGGCCTGCCTTCGTCAGAGTAACCAGGCAGGCCCACCTGCCGAAACGTTAGTAAAAATTTGTGTTTCGAACGTCTGTTACCCTCTTCCTCAAACACTTATTACACATGAGACACCAATCACCTTGACACCATGTACGGTTTTTCGCCTCACGCAATTGCTTTTGGACGACACTCCCCTTACGGAAATGCCATATATGGGCCTGATATGTTTTATATATGGCCAGATGTAGACATATAAGCGCTCATATCAGGCTTTATACTTCCAGACAAGGATCAATATAAAGTCATATACAGCCATATACGAACGTATACGGAGTTTTATGTACCATATAAAGCAGCTATATACGGCCATATACGGCTTTATATTGCGCCTTATATGATATATATACGGTAGCAGTATACTTTCATATACGGCGTACATGGGCCGTATAGGGCTTCACATACTCCATATAAAGAGTATGTATCAAAAGTCGCATAGTCCCAGCTATGGATGCAAGTTGACTCATATACATAGGTGTATTTATATTATGTGTCGACATTCAATTAAGGGGCAGTTCCTTAGGCTATATATATATATATATATATATATATATATATAACGAAAGGGAAGGGGTCAAGGGCTCGCTTTATTTGCTAGTTAAAACTTGTTTTTATATATATATGTATATATGGTTCAAATTTTCTCGATTCATGATGACTGTTAATGTATCATGCGAAGCAAAACAATAAACACCCGGTAACGTTATTTATATACACACAAATAATCGATGGAACCACATATCTCATCCCATCCAGCAATTAATAATTACAAAAGAAATCAATGCAAAATAGTAAACACTAAGGATAAACGGTAAAAGTCAATAAGGGCGTGTTGGTGGTAACTTCTCCTTCCTCGTGGCATCGTAATTTCAATTAATGCGCTATTTACCTACGGCGTGAGCTAATTATTAACTGCATAAAAACGATGTATCAACCTCAACAATTATTGTTTGGCCGAAGTTGCAGTTGCAAAAACCAAAAGCTATTGTATATACATGCGCATTATAGTGATGCATTAATGCAAAATTGTGCCAGCGTTACCACAATAAGCGCCTAGATCGCATGTTCACTGTAAGTTATAGCTAAATAAATGATTGTTGGAATGTGTCAGCAACGTTCATTACTTTTATTTTTATTTTCTTTACTTCGTCTTGTCCGAGTGTGGTGCGAAAGAGGGCTATCGCTTCTATTCTGTTTACAGCTGACCCACCAATGCTTAAAAGACTGCAAAAGACGAGCGAAAAAAACAAATGACACAAAAGGGCCCCTCTCAGTCCCCGCCCCCGCCCCCACACACACACAGCCCGTTCTTTTCTTCGGCAAAGAACCAGTTTTTTTTTCTCGGCACATTGCACAGGACCTGTGGAGACGGCCCCCCTTTTCCACGTGCACGTGGGAAAGATTTCATGCATCAGGTGAAGCCTTGCCGAAGCTAGGGCTCGTGTTTACGCTGTGTACTTTCGCGACCAAAAAGTAGTCCATTGCTTGTCGTAAGCAATAATTTTACATGCCTCACTGGCAGCCTTAAATCATAACATACTTCTCATCAGCTTGACAAACTCGCTCGTATTTTTGGGAAAACAATCGAAATATGCGGGTTTCTGTTTTATGTTTGTCGTTTCCTCTCGGAACGATACATCTCTCCCTTTCTTTTTCTTACGGATTATATTTGCGTAGCCTTCACAACTGTTAGCCATTTTCTCCACCAAAGTTTTGCTGTGTGCGGGCTGCCTGGCTGTGCTTTCCGAAAAATGTGGTGCTGTGGTACTGAGTGGCATGTTTCGATCGCGTCGCAAATAAGTGGACAACCTTCGATGTTTTAAAACGACCTGCGTCGGGAGTGACGGAAGAGAACATTCCTGACGACGTGGTGCCACAAGTGCAAGTTTGGTGGCAGTACAACGGCTTCTTTCAAGCCAGGCTGATTGCTACAAGGTAAGAGCTTTGGTGTTTGTTACTTAAATTCTACTACGGACAGTTTAGAAACGTGAATTGTTATGCGCTATCTTTTCGCCATCGGATAAACGGCTAATATCGCGAAGCTCACGCTTTTTTTGTTAGTTGCGGTTTAGCCATTGTTTCTGCTCCCGACCCTTTAGAAGCGTTGTAAAGAGATGCCAAATGCAGTATTTTCTTCTTTTGGCGAGATCGAAGATCACCCAACAAATGTACCTTGCTTAGATACGCTCTCATTTTCTGATTTTTCCTTACGAATGCCTTAGAAAGGTTGCTGTTGAAATTCTGTTTGTTTTATGGGTCCCTTCCTCCGCCCTCTCACTAGCGAAATTCTCGTTGTTGTAGCTTATTCGCGAAATCTGGCACCAGTGCAGCTGCTGAGACAGCTGCTGGTGCGTTTGCCGCGAAGCCGTGGGGCTGGAAATGAATGGCGCTTCAAAAGCCGCTGAAAGTGTTATATTGAGCACAAAAATGTTGACGCCGCATGTTAGATATTATCCGCATTTATTTTATATATTTACGAAATAAAGCATGCCACGCACTATTTCGGTGAGGTTACCTACACTCAGTCGTTCCCATAAATTAAAGGTCAGTTGCCTTATTGCAATAATGTATAAACTTCTTTATTGGTTCAGCTATCAATGACAGTGCTTTATGTGCATATATTTGATGCCATTTCGGAGCACCGGCCTCACCTGATTACCAAGCTAATCACGTCGTTGAGACAAACAGTTTTTTTTCCTACGTGACAGCTGCAACTGAACTGCCATGAATTGCTTTTGACAAAACAGGGACAGGCATCTCCCTCCCCTTCGCCTGAAAGTGCAAGGAAATAAACTGAAATAATAATTGAGCAACTGCTTGTAAGATGCTTTGCATATCTATCAGCACACTGCGCAGTCCCGGTCACGCATGAAGGTTTAACGATACGGGCACGCTCCCATGTTTTCTGATTGTTGTTCTTGCCACCTACATGAATGCATGCATGTATACATATAAAATATTGTGTCATTGTGTCATCAGCTGCACATATTTTAGAGCTATTTATCGGCCCAGAATTTATAAGCATTCCTGTCATGCTCCAATTTTGTTTTGTCATTTACGGCTCGCACAAAAGACTTCTCTACAAGGTGCCACTCGAGTACAGCGGAAAACGTAATCTCATCCCTGGGCGCAAAGCTCAGTGACCTGAGAAGCAATAAGACAAAAGGCAACTCCGAAGAAAGAAAACGTAGCTGGAAAATAAAATACACATGTGGAAGGTCCATCTTGCATTTGTGTTATGTTTTTTATATATGTATTCAGCACTCACAGATGGCCATAGTGTCAAGAAAATATGGTCATTTAAGGGCCCATATTCCGATATATTACAAATTGGGCAGATATGGCCATATAAGGCGCCATATATGGATATATTAAAAATTGGGCAGGTATGGCCATACACGACCATATACGGATATATTCAAAATTGGGCAAATATAGGCATATAAGGGCCGCATATTCCATATATGGCCATATCTGCCCAATTTTTAATATAGCCGTATATGGATTTTTCATATCAGTCCATATATGGCATTTTCGTAAGGGTTATTTCAGCATAAGTTTTGACAGCAGAAATCCCTTGACAACTGTATGCACCCTAATCAAGGATTTATCTACCGAAGCTGCTGTCAAATAAGTTGGTATTTACGATTGCCTGCATAAATTAATGAAGTACCTACACACACTGCATAATAACCACCATGGCTTCTCCGCAGAAAGAGCTTTGCTCCATTGCCCTATCACATTGCAGTGGAGGGTTTTAAGTGTAGTGTAGTGAAGCAGCCCTGGGTAGCAGTGAACACGTGAAAACAATGGAACAGGCGTAATCAGATTACAAAATAATATAACGCGACAGTGTTTTCCACACGCCGTCTTGTAGCTGCCCCACAACTGTCTGCGGTTACGCAAGAACGAAAATACAAGGACCAATTTTCCTCAGCGCGTCTTACCAATCTACGCGCTGTCGTACTTGAACGACAGATTGACTCAAACGAATGCTGTTTTCAGCATCGATTGTTATTCGGCGCTACGCGTTCAAGACTACAAAATGAACTTGTCTTTTCCTTCGTGAAAGAGCATTAGAGACTTACGCAACTGATGTCGTGAACCTCGAAGTGGCACTCTAGCTGTGCCTCTACGTTTATTCACCCTGCGTAATGTCCGTTGCCTCTGATATGTTTGCGTCAAGCTAGGCGAGAAAACAGCGGAATCGTCCATAGAAGCGAAGGTGTTGTCGACCGCGTGGAAACGAGTGGTCTGTGCACTGTGTGCTCATTGCGATGTCTGCATTATCGGCACCTCCGCTCTGTGTCACATGCAGACCGTGTACCCTACAATGCGAAGAAATTCAGCGCAGATATGGAGGAGGACCACTGAGAAGAGACACGAAACACTGGCGCTGTACTATCAACTGCTTTTATTCTTCCACTACCCAAGCAAATATATGTCACATGCTATGCAACCACATGGACGCCTGCAACCCTGCAGACGCATGCAAATGACAAAAAATCAGTATTTACCTATCCCTCGATGATAAAAATTCGTATTCAAATGGTTGCAACGTCTGTGATGTGTCACTGATACAAGCATCTCCACTTTTCTTTATGTGGAATGATTCCAAAGCTAGCCCCACGTGCACATTTTTACGTCTCCCAATAGATGTTGTCTCATAAAATCGCGGCGCACAATTGGTACACGCAGTGAGATGAGCAAGAATGTTTGCTTCTTTGTTTCAATGGCTGTAAGACTGTTTCGCATGTTCCCCTAGTCGCTCATTAATGCATCGCCCCGTTTGCCCGGTGTACATTTTGCCACAAGTGAGCGCAATGGCATAATGGCGGCTAGAATGGCGACTAGGGGAACGTGCGCAATGAGCTTCCAGTAATGGAGACAAAGGCGCACACCTTGTTGCTCATCTCTATGCGTGTACCGGCTGTGCGCCGCGATTTATGAGACAGTGATTCTGGGGAGAAGCAGAAACATGCACGCGCTGGTAGCGCAGGAATTTTTCCACATAAGGAAAAGAGCAAATGCTTGTATCAGTGACACATCACAGTCGTTGCAGTCGTCTGAATACGATATCTTATTACCGCAGGCTAGGTAAGTTCAGCTTTATTTTCACTTAGATTTGGCTGCGGGAGTGCATGTGTGGTTGAGTGGCTTAGGATTTTATATTTGCTTGAACAATAGAACAATAAAATCAGTTGACAGTACAGCGTCTGTGTGTCGTGTGTCTTCTCAGTGTTCGTTGTGAATGTTTGCGTGGAGTTTCTTTGTATTTTGTGAAATGTGTACCAACTAGGCCCAACAGCACTTTTATTGAATAAGCGAGTATGTCGCCTATTTCAGTTTTCCTATGTTTTTGAAGCGTCTGTAAGAAACACCAAATCTTGAATTTATTAATATATGTATGTCCTGTTTCGTACGCGCGCGTTTGGAAATATGCTGTCGCCTTAGTCATTTCAGTGATATTCGTTATGTCTTTGGCAAAACAACACGAGCATGAACAGTGCAAAGACAGTTACATTCTGCCAAGTGTGCGTTTCTCTGCGTTGCAGGTGCGCGCATGCCATAAGAGGTGCCGCTCCCTGGTCTTTGGACTATTCACTTCTCATATATCAATAGCTAGCTAATCAAATGAACAAACTTGACCATTTTTCGGAGACACATTCCACGTTCTAGAAGCATAAGTTTCTTCATAACAGAATCAATCATGTGTTACGTAACGAAGAAAAGGAAGATTAGCATCCGTTCGTTTCATCACAAAGCTACAAAGAAATGCACGCGGGTTCGCCCAGAGGTTCTCGCTCAAGTTGTCGGCTTTGCTCAGAATGAATTTTTCAGGCTGTTTAATTATTCAATGTTTATTGCACTGATGTCCTGAAGGTTATGAGCACGAGATGGCGGGGACTGATGGCATGCGACGGAATGAGGGATGAAATTGCCTATGCCAAATTGATTGAAATTTAGCCAAGTGTTACTAGTAGGATCAAGGCCTTTATGCAGATTGAGTCGCTGTGTGAGTAACATTTTCTTACGACGCACATCGACACCACTGTGGCGTCTGTGCACGAATAACGCACAGACGTCCGTTTTACCGAAAATAAGTGCATGCTTTGGTGTGCAGACATGCATAGCATAAGTGTAGTTTGTTAAGATATTCCTGCAGGTTCGAGCGAAGCTTGACGATAGCATGCTCAGAGACAATAGTTTTGAGTGCACAAGTGGTGATCCAATAAGGTTGCATATGCTGTGCACTGTGTTGGCAGAACCGCACTGCAATTGTGCTAATGTGTTTGCTTGGTAGCTTGTTGGCTCGGCTTCGATGTATACCTTGGCTCATTACAGTACGTCTGTACCCGTGTGCTTGTTATATCTACATTCAATCACAGCCTAGAAGAAACAATGTCCTTCGCTTAGTTAAGCAACGCAGTGTGTCTTCTAATCAAATTTTCATTGTCTATGTTAGTTGGCCGTTTATTGACATAGGCTGTAATTCAACGTTAAATCAGCTGTGGTGCATGCCCACCTACCCGCATAAAATGGGCCGAGCACTGCACATTTGAGTCACATCTGCCTGTTTTATCCTTAATCGTGAGCATGTGGCCACTACGTCATATTAGTGGTGCGATGATCAAACTTTATCCCATATACTATGTGATCGAGACGACCAAGACGGCTCCGAGGCCTAGGCGGGTAGATAGACAGACAGATAGATAGATAGATAGATAGATAGATAGATAGATAGATAGATAGATAGATAGATAGATAGATAGATAGATAGATAGATAGATAGATAGATTTCCCAATACGTTGTGCGGAGCTAAATATGACCTAAACCACTACACCACGTGGCACAGATGATGGATGAAATGACTCGGGTAAACAGAGGCCACGTGTGGTGCCCAGCATGTGGAAGTCAGTAAGACGCACGGGCACACGCATAAGGTGTATTTCCTGCGGCTGTTCTCAACAGGCCTCCGGGATGAAGATTAATAACGCCTTCCTCGCCGGCAAAGCACTGTAGCTTGAACCATTTTTCCGATACGTATGACTGCATCGACTTTGGTACATGGAAGGGACATGCAAAGATATAGTACGCCTCGCAATTCTTGCGCTGAAGCAGAATGTCCCGGCCACGTGGTTTTCCCACATGTAGCTCACACAAAATTTTTCGTAGCGCGCATACCTTATACGTGGATGAAAAAATTCCAACCTGTTTTCTACAAGTGGGAAAAGCGCTTATAGACTCACATTACGCAGACTATTTGCCGTTCGTAAAGTACAGAGAAGCGGAATGTCTATACAGAAGGTGTCAGGGCGTATATATAGAATGACAGCCTGTTTTCAAGGCTAGGGAGAATGAGACATTTCTGAGACAAGTAGTGGTTGCAAATAAGTTGCCTGAGGAGCTTCTTGTGCACGCGAACTAAATTACGCACCCGCTGTTTTTAAGTTCTACGCTTCTAAACAATTTTATAAGGCCCTTGGCGTTCATAGGCCCTTATTTATACCTCATACTCATTGCTGCGTCCTTCTGAGTCACGCTATTTTATTTCTGCACTTATCTTGAGGACTCTTGCGGTATAAACACATTCTGGAGGCGAGGGGCATATACAGAAAAGGAGAACACATAATAATGACAGAAAGCGCGGAACAATTATAATAATAGTTATAGTAACAGAAAGCGCGGAACATTCTATAGACTCATTATGCACTTCTAGTAAAATACACACAAGAAAAAAATGTACCTTGCTGCAGTAAGCTAGATAAGGCATTTTTAAAAGCACGGGGATATCATGTCTGTTATGAAGCAGCTAAGTGATACCAGTCTTTGCCGTTCTGGAGCCAAATTATTGCGAGCCTGCAGTGGCTGAAAAATGTGGTATGTTAACCTCATAGAAAGGATAAAGCCGATGTGAGCGAAAGGATGCTGGCTGTATAAAGAAGGATCGAAGAGCGGGGTTGTAATAGTACATTCTGGGAGATGAGAAAATGCGCGACAGCTTTTAACGGCTGGCTAGAGAAGCAACATTTGGCGCTGATTTACATCTGTGACACTTGCATTGCGATTACTGTAGCTCAAATGAAGCGAGCGGCGCAATTTATGTGGGAACGGTTTAGGCATAGTGGCAGTACTGCCACTAAGAAGGCCTTTCCTTGTCTGCGACTTGCGCAAAGTTCCTCTGCTCATAGCAGGTAAACTGTAATTATTAATAAGTTCTGGGGTTAGTACGTTCCCAAAACCAAGTTATGATTCAAAGAAATTTCGTAGTTAAGGACTCCAAAAATTTTGACCACATTGGGTTCTTTAACATGCACTGACAACACACAGCACACCACGTAAACTAAGGCACCACGGTTCAGAAAAGCCGATGGCCTCCTGTACAACAGTTACTTGTCTTGCTTTTCTTCCTGTGCGTCTGTTCGTGCGTACTTTAACCTTACCTAGACTATATGCGCTGTTATCTATCAGCGCTTTGCTAGTTGAAGATGCCAGGCAGCACAGCTCGAAATAACAGCTTAAGTACACAGCATTTACCAAAACCGGCATCCTGCAATCTACCATTTTCAAGGAAGCTTTATTGATGCGTTTCGCGCAAGAGTAACCGTAAGCGAAACATCCAGCCAAAGGACGTGTATATGCTGAGCACTATAATTTCATATCGGGAAGCTACGAGTGGGTACTGCGTTTTCTTACTTCAGCGCGATGGAAGGTGTGCTTATGTTTCAACGCAAGCGATCAATCGATAGCGAAAATGAAACACGCCACAGGCACTTTGGAACACTAGTCATTTTGAGGCACATCGTTCGAAAACTTAGTGTGTTGTATACCTAAACAATAAGACAGGTGGTTGGAAGAGATTACTTACGCCACGACGACCAACCGCAACGAAAGTGCACAGGCTCAGCTGCGTTGTTTTAAATTCCGTAGTCGTCGCATAAATAACACGGCATGAAGAAATATCAGACTAGCGCGGATTCAATAAAATACAGTGAATGAGTAATCATAACTACACATATTGAGAGCAATGTTCTTAAGTGACAGCAATAGAAAAGGCGAAAAAATCAGGCAAAAATAAAGGACGTGATTTCATACCTCAACGAAGCAATTCCTTAACAAAATAAATGTACACACAAGAAAACAGGAAGTTTGGCGAACTTGAGCAACTTTCGCCGTATCTATCTATCTATCTATCTATCTATCTATCTATCTATCTATCTATCTATCTATCTATCTATCTATCTATCTATCTATCTATCTATCTATCTATCTAGCCGCCTACATGTCGGTGCTCTCCATGTCGTCTCGTTCGTCTGATATAACCGAATATTTTCATGGCAGGATAGGATGCACATGTATGACGATTACGGATGACTGATCTTTTCATTACTAAAACGGTACACTCCTCATGTAAGTTACGATTAACGATGCTGAAGTCATGCTTGACTGATACGTGTAGTTCTTGGCCTGCGGTATGCGGATATGCGCCATAGGTGCTTGAAGTTAATACAGCGTGTTTAAGGATCAACTAAACTTGACATCTAGCACATGATTAGAACAAACTCAAAAATAAGAAAGGCAGACATGAAATATAAACATAACATGCCCACTTTAACTCACGTAACCTGCCAATAAGCAGGTCGGATGTCTCAGTAAACGAGCGAAAATTGGTCATACATTTGCAAGAAAACAAGGAAATTGCCGCCGTTCCTGCGTACAAGGGCAACGTGGCAGTAGTGCTTTACCGTTCGGAGTATCATTCGAAGATGACGGAGATAGTTGGGGATTTCGCGACGTACGCCAGGACTGACAGGGATCAGGCCTCGAAGGTCCAAACATGCCTACGAAAGACGCTCTTTGGTATTTTCATATGCTTTCTGCATCAGCAAAAAGGCTGTACTACCAACTTTTCCTTGACTCGCTGAACACTATCGAGCCTTCCATCTAGTTCACTGAGAAGAATAGAGATGGTTGTCTAACCTTTCTGAACGCAATTTTAAAGCGTGCTCCCACAGGCCTCACCTTCGGCGTGTACCGAAAGCCAACGCAATCCGATAGATACCTTGATACATACGAGTTAGCTCATCCGGTAGCCCACAAGCGCTGAGTGGTTAGTTCGTTGGTTCAAGGCACCGTTCGCACATGTTCGATGCAAGCAGCCTGATGGAGGAGCTCCAGACTACTGAAAACGATCTTAAAAGGACACCCCGAACATTTTATTAGTAAGACAACTAAGTTCATCATGCATATCCAGGCGCCAAACAGTCCAGCTATGGATAATAGTGTCGTCACGCAAGCGCGCTGGGGTTCCGTATATTCGTGGTGTAAGCGAAGCTCTAGCTCGGGCCTTCAGAAAACGTGGTGTGCAGATAGCGCATGTGCCAGCAAGCAAGGTAAAGGGTGACTTGCTAAATGTGAAGGACGCTCTCCCTCGGCAACGCCTCGGCGGTGTAGTCTATAAAATCCCATGTGCGGACTAAGTACTGCTATACATTAGCGAGGGCAGAAATTTCTGCAGGTGTTTGAAGCAACACGAGAATGACGTCGCCAAGGGGCAAGGGGCGCGCATCATGGCCACCGAGAAAAATCTGTCAATGAGGCTCAATCTCGAATCACTAATAATTCAGCCGAGTAACACAATCAATCCATCAGTATACTCCCGAATTTTGCGTCATGTGCTTAAGGCTACTTCACAGCCCTCTGCTTAGCCATCATTCCATTGTGAACAAGGGATCCGTACGGTTCCCGAAACGTCATTTTATTTAGTTTTGACATTCCTCTGTGACCCGCTATTGAAGAATACTGTGAGAAATTCCTGAATTCGGAGGTTGTTTGCATTTTTATTTGCAACATATTGCTTTTTCACTGCGATAATGTCGCTACAATCTACCTTCTGAATTTCACAGATGGCGTCGGAAACGTATTTGTTTCAGTGCCATGTGTATTTGAAATTCTCATGCGCGTAATACACGACACTGATTATGATGTCGTTGAAAGTTTCAAATTCTTTACGCACTCCTTTACCGGTATAAAACGACAGGTATAACCGCGAAGACTGCCTTCCTTGCATTACATCCTCCAGTCGCCAAGAGCAATACTCCATTGGAAAGAGTCCTTAACGTTGCCAGACAAGCAAAGCGTACTTAGATTCCGCTCCTGGCGTTTGAACACTGCACATTTATCGATATTACATGCGCATGAAACTCTTACAACACATGGTGGGCAGAAACAGCGTGCTCAAGAAGTACTTGCTTTTGGGCTAGTTGGTCACTTAGCTCATTAAACATGTTCCGACGCAAAAAGAAAGAGGAATAAACAAGAAACGGCTTGAGAGCGTGCGCCACAGAAGGAATAAATTAGGAGAAACCTTTCTCACGTATGAATGAGCGTGAAACAGGCAAGGCAGGTCGAGCCACGGCTTGATCTTAAATGGTCGAGAAAGAAACCTCATAGGCTGGGTCATTGTGTTTCGGGATAACCGTGACAGGTTGCAGGACAGCACTACAAGAGTCGTTAAGGAGCGTGCACCTTTCATAGCCATATTTTGTTGCTTCTTCCCAGTCTTCGTGGCTACCGGCTTATTTAGGAACAATTGTAGTTATAGTGCACCACAATTCGATATCCATGTGCCGACTACACATTCAGTAAAACCATACATGTAATCTAGAAAAGATTCTTATGCCATTGTCACCATGGCCGAGAATAGTGTTTCTATGTGTCGCATTTAAAGTGATATGTATGCTGTTCTACTTGAAGCGCCGTGCTGCGCAGACGTTGATGGCGAGTACATATCTCCGTACTTGCACTTCGCTAACCTATGGAGAAAAAGCGGAGGCAGAAGCAATAGCAAAAGAAATAAATGAGGACCTAAATTAGAGAAAGAATTTTAATGCTAAGGCAATGATGCTGTGTTGAGTCGTTTTGTTAACACCGATACCAATACTTCGTTTATTCTTTGCATAACACTTAAAGAATTATCCTGCAACTTGTCCTCATGCATTTGCAAAGAGCAAATGCATAGATGGTCCTCTCTTGCAAAGACTGAAAACGTAAAGTAAGGGGGCATGTGCACCGTTCTGGTGAAGATCTGCACCCATGTGTTCGCTTGAAGACATATACTTTCAGCCTTGAGATTTCATTAAAGACATGTATCTACTGCAAGGAGAAAAGAAATAAAATATTAGATAAATGCCCTGAGTTACACTATGGGGTGTTTCTGAGACGAGCCATATGACTTCAAAGTACTGTAAAAAGCATTTTAATTACCCTATTGACTGCACAGGCTAATAGGACGGCGAAATCCTATAGGCATGGATTTTATGTCGCTTGCGATTTTTATTCGTTTCGTTTTCCCTCGTCATCCACTTTCCTTTTTCCTTCTGGTGTCTACTCTTTCCGTACGGATGCAGTTTTAGCGCAATGCTGTTATCAAACTTTGTAAAATACTACTCCTTATTTATTCAAGTGTCCATTTGGTTATTACTGCCGTGTATGTAGAACAGCTTATGTATCTTCGCCTATCAGTTACATAATTGTTTATGCACCATCGCTTCGACTTTATAGCGCATATTCCGAAGTTGCCGTTCATTAGTATACCGAAAACCAGCTCAGGAAGACAGTTTAAAAGGAATAAGAGCTACAAGTACATTGCATGCGAGTTCATTAGGATGCGATGTGGCATTCAATGAGAGAGATCGGGTTTCTGACTATGCAGACTACCAAACTTTTTTCAGTTTTTTTCGCTACATGGTTATATTTTGTACCTGTGCAGCTTTCTGTTCCACGTGGGATGGCAAGAAAAAATGCAGAGGTCTAAAGCTATTATTTATTGTATTCTCTCATGGTACGTGGGTTACTGCCTCAATTACCGTCGTGGTACTTGAACGTTTTACCATTGTGCAGTCAGCAGATGAATTTGCTTCTACATTGCGCACGCTCACAGTAGGTCACGCTCGTTTTAAAAATGTGTTACAATTAGCGAATCACGTCAAGCCCGGTACAAGTCTCGAGAAAGGTAGTTCAAAACATAAAAGCAAGAGTCGACGTTCAAGGGCACTTGTTGTAAAGCAATTTCATTTAATTAACGGGACTTACAAGCCCATGTTCCTATTACGTATCGCAGGACTAAATGCTATGAAGATTACGTAGTTGTCTGCGATTTGTTCTTCACACGCCTCTTGGAGAGAAACATGCATGGACATCTTTTGGGCGTTAATCTTAATCGTTAAACTTGTCTACATTTTGTGACTTCGGGCACTGTCCTCTGTGCGAAGCCACGCATCTTATTCTTTTGTGCAACTTTAACGACATAAGTAACCGAACGGAAAAGACGTAAGCAACAAATGTCAACGTTTGCAAGGCACTCTCAGACGAATGCCTCTAAAACAGAAAACGTGGACATGACAGCAAAAGAGAGTGGCCTGGTTATTGCAAGCGACTTGAACAAGGAGCCGGCAGAAGAATTTCGCAACTATTTGCACGTGCCACTTTGATGAAACATTATCGTAAAGTGTTTGAAGACGAAGCACACAGGCAGAGAAAGGCAAAAACCGTTACGGAGCTTGCTGTAGCTTATCACATTGGCAGGCAAAGATACATTAGAAAGTTATAATTACAGCAGGGAAATCAGGACAAGCAAGCTTGCCTGTTTTTTTAAGCCATGCTGCCCATATATCTATTGACGAAAGAATGTAGAAGAGCCTGTTCTTTTTTATTATAATTGGTGGACTTTGTAATTTCCGAAGAACCCACCAGGTGTCGTCATGAATGGCAACTATGTTGAGCCTTCTTGCGCAAGCGCAAGCTGTAGTTCATTGACAAGAATAAAAATATTAATTGTGATTCGGTTAAGGAAAGGACGATATCCTGCAGCACTTGTAGGGAGAATGGCTCAGTATCCCTAGGGATAAGGGAAGTGGGATGAAAGAGTGGAAAGAAGATCAAAGCCGTAGCGGAGTACTCCGAAACAGGTGAGTAGCTGGGTTTCTTTTGTGCTCACCGACAACGCCCAATATCGACTCTTGCATTTTTGACTCCATCGTAGATGTCACCACCACGGTCATGCTTGTAGTCGCGTGGTTTGGGTTTGCTGTCAAGCTCCGATACCACTTTGACCATCTGAGCTTCTTCAACTTCACCTAAATCGAAGCGCACATGTCTTACTTGCATTTCACCGTCATCGAAATCTACTCGCCATGGCCTGGGTTTGATTCCACGACCTCGAGCCTCGCGAACCAACAGCGTGACTGCTATGCTGCCGCTGCGCCTTTACGCCCCTCCTTGATTGGGTAAGCTGTTTCTGCGATCGTGGGTCGGTGGCATGCACTCTAAAGCATCATTCACGGACTACAAACGACATGAACTACCACGTACCTTATTTGCAAATTGCAATTACACTGCAGTGCACATTAAGCCCGGTACTTTCTGATGCGCTCATAACTTAGTAATTTTCTAATAGCTCAAAATTGACGAAGCCGCTTTCAGTGTCCCCACGTAACAGATGAATGAAAGAGGCGGAACATGGGACGACACCTTTTTTTACAAAACATGCCTTGCGCTCGAAATCACACAGGAGATGTTTCGACAAATTGTTATATAGGACGTCTAAGTTAAAGTACACAGACAGGAAGTTTTCACAACCATTTACGACCTGGTATTGCCGGTCAGGCAGTATGCTTGGCTATAACGTCGACCTCACAGTAGTTGGAGAACCAGCACATAGCAGATGTAAAGTCGCAGAACTTGCTGCGCGCCTGTGGTGGTCGGTCGTACAAACGGTAACTGGGGCCAGCTTTGAGCATATTTACTCTAAGCGCACCTGACAGAGTAGGCAAATTAGGTTGCTCTAGACAGCTTACTTAGGATAACATTACTTACTTCGGCCCACATTTGCTCAAAAAAAATCCTTAACTCCTGGGTAGAGAACATACCTGTAAAAGGAGCTTTACCGCACCCCCGAAGAAATCTTTCATGAAATGCGAATAAACAAGCGAGACTTCTAACGCCTGAGTGGTCACGCTCTAACTCGGGCGGGTCTTCTTCGTGCCACAGATGCACTGCTGAATGCCGTTATAAGAGAATACGACCTCTGCCTTTAGCATGATATTACCAAAGACCTACAACTAATCCGCCATTCCCAACTCCTCTAACTAAAAGGCCACCGACCCTTCGAGACCACAAGAGCAGGAGAGCAGCCGCATAAGTCGACACAACACATGTTGTGGCGTACAAAAAAAAATTGGGAGGAGCAGTACTTTCGGGGACACGTTCCTTCTTATTGTGAGCCCCTTTTCCAGTGGTTTATTTGTGGTCCTTTTTAGATCGCTTTCCTTTATTGTAACTTTAGGCCCTCCTCGAGTACTCTACCTACAAGAACTATATAGTTGTGAAGCCATCTCCGGTGTGTCGACCTTCGCCCTAACCCGACGTTGCGTCCTCGAGATGTTCGAGACGAAAGTAGTTCTTTTATAACTGGAGGTAAGCCGCGCATGTTTACTTTCTTAGTGTGCACAGACCCGTCTAGTTTAAAGAGTCACCGAGGTTAAGCGTAGTGGAACGCAACCTTCATAGGCACGCCGTAACATTAGGGAACTTTAGTGGATCCGGTAAACCGGTATACGCAAAGGCATGCTGGATACAGAATAAGGTATAGCGTTATTCGTCACAGTCAGACGGCGCCAGCTATGGGTGATAAATAGAAGAAGCAAAACCGCGTGATCTAACTCCTCCGAGATTCCCACAGCCACTCGCTAAGCCTACAGCCTCGACAATTTGAGTGTTGCCCTCAGAAACGGTGTCGAATGGTCACAGATATTTTCTTGTCGAAACCTAAAGATGCAAAGCTGAAGCAAATACAAGCGCCAGTTAGTACTCGAGAGCTACAGAGTGCGAGGCGGCGACTCGAAAGATTCATGTGCTCCTGGTAGTCGGCCATTTCTGCTGATGCGCTGTTTACAGCCAGTATTCCCCTCCACGCAAATTTCATGGTGTATTGCGGTTTATCTGACCAGCTGAAATTCCGTATTTATACAAATGATGCTGTTCCCTGCGATCGCAGGAATCTAGGGAGTCGTTCCCCGCACAAGGTGGTGGCGATGTACGAATGAGCAGCAAATGCTTGTACATCTCGCGATTATTTCGGTGATAAAAAGGACTCAACGTGCGAGAGACGACAGGACGAGTGGAACTGCAATATTTGACGTGTTGATTTTTTAGAGGCGAAGCTCCTTATGGCGTGGGTCGTTCGTCCCTTGTAGTACATAACCACCTCGTTCTAGGATTGCGCTCGATAGCTCGCGCGCCGGGAGGCTCGCGCTCGCCCTCGGCGCGTTCCTCCCGGCGCGCGAGCTCTCTCACTCTTCCATCTGCTGTCTTGTGTGAGAGAGACAGAAAGAGAGAGAGAGAGAGCGAAAGACTGTCCGTTTCTAACGATGATGATGGGTTTGTGCTAGTGCGTTACGGCGCGTGTAAGAAGCTGGTGTAAGACGCTGTGGCCTCTCCGCCTTATACTCTTTCAGCAGTCATGTGATGGGGTCGGCAAACGCGGTGCGCGTTCCGGCCTGTGTAAGGGGCTGCGTAAGACGCTGTGGCCTCTCCCCCCTTACTAGAGTGTACTGCATGTTTATAACGCGTTTGTGCTAGCGTCCCCTTAAACGCGAGCTCCCAGTGTTCGAATAGAGTGTTTCTCACGTCTTTACATGATGATCGACTGGGCGAATTACACGGAAGATTAACGGTTTACCGGTGATTCACTCCGGAGCTTCGCCCACTCATCATCATTCACCCCGTGGATATGCTGTGAATTTGTTTTTTTGTCAGACATGCTTTGTCCATTTGAACAGGTTGCCTCATTGCCAAAGTAACTAAAAGGGCTATTCCTGGGAACATTATTACAAAACGCGCAGAGAAAACCGCCTCAGGCATGATCCTATATGTCAAGGTGCTTGAGTATGACCCCGATAGTGTGCCGTTAATGCTAGCGAGCTTTATTTCTAGGACAAAAGCAGCTCATCAAAGCTACCATCTGTCGGCGCTTCGCCTTGGGAGAGTATCGGGTACGATCTTGCATAAGTGGCGCCTTGTAGCCAGCGAATGGGCAAACGTGTTTGAATTTAGGTGCTGGTTCGCGAGACGACGCACTATCTTGCTGCAACTGCACTGATATCGACAAAAGAAGGAAAAAGAAAAATATTACAGCATATCCACGGAGTGAATGATGATGAGTGGGCGAAGCTCGGGAGGTTCATCGTAGATCGTGCCGAGTTCCGGATTAATTTAGTCAACGCGCACGCTACGAATCCCCATGGTTCAACTATGCACAAGTGAAGATCAAGTGCATATATATATATATATATATATATATATATATATGGGTTGCCGGTGAACGCTTCTCCAACGCGAGCAGTCAGTATTTCTCAGTCAGGAAACTCGCTTGGAGACGCTGCCTCCGCCAACGTTGCCTCTCGCGGCTGAGGGCGCGTTCTCCTTCTTTGCGAGCTGGTAGAGCGTTCCTCTAAGAAAGAGCGTTTCCATAACCAACGCGCGCCTTTCGCTCTCTCTCTCTCTCACACACAAGACAGCAGAGGCACGCGCCGGGAGAGAGAGAGGCACGCGCCGGGAGGCACGCGCAGAGGGCGAGCGCGTGCCTCAGGGCACGCGGGTTACGCCTGACGACTGACGCCTGACTACTGACGACTGACGGCTGACGTGTGACAAGGTTAGACTAAGAGGAGCTTCGCCCCTAAAAGCCGTCGCTTCCAGTAGGAAACTCCGTGCCGTAACCATGGCATGACTGTGAGATATGTCGTAATAGTAAACTGCAGATTAATTTGGACGACACAACATGATTTAAGGTACACCTATAACTAAGGCGAAGTGCCGTGTGACCATGGCCGGGTGCCGAACCGTCGTCCTTTAATTACTGAGCCGGCGAAAGTCACGGCAAGACTTCCGTTTTTGATGGAGTTTTTCTATCTAATGCGTGGACCTCATAGAAAAATGAGTACGCTTGTTCGTAGAAGCGGTCACCTCGGCCTTCTCAACTGTATGCGACTGCCATACAGTTTAGAAGGAGGGAAAATGATTTAGCTGTATTTATGAACAATTTAGGACGCACTTAAAAAATAATGACTGGCGATGATAAGTTATCTTCAGAAAAGTTCTCTATTTGGTCCACATATTCAGTTAACCACTTCAATATTCCTTTACAGCGTAAGCTGTTATGAGATGACAACTAGGGCCGTTTTTGGCGCCGTGGTTGTCCGCCGCCGGTGCCCGTAACCACTATCGCGCAAACCACGACCGAAGAGCATTCCAACTCATCCTCTGCGTGGATTCGAACCGAAACCCTCTGCGTGGCAGTCGAGCATTCTACGACTGAGCTATGCATGTGTTCTTTTTTTTTCCTTTATTACATGGAGATAGAGAGAGAGAGAAAAGAGGAGAAAGGCATGGAAATGAAAACTGAGGTCACAGGGAGATAACACCTACACACTCAAAGCTCGGGCAAACACACACAGACGTCAAACAAGTGCATCCAGTCAGGAGGTACTTCCTGGGCAGCGTACACACTTCTGACATAGGCCACAGTTTCTCGGTAGATAGATCTTGTGGAACGCGGATTTTCTGCATGACGATCACACAGTCTCGATCTCCATAGGCTGTACAAACCAAGTACTACAAACATATCATAGGGGGGACCGGCAGTCGTTTTAAACGGTGAAAATCTAATTGTGTACGGATTGATGTCAATGTCCTTTTTAAGAGTCCGGTGGAGAATGTCCCAAGAAAATATTGCGTCTATACAATCAACAAAACAGTGATCAATTGTTTCCGCAAGTGGACAGAGTCGGCAGTTCGTGGACCATGGCATGAAGCAGCCCTTCGAATTCAACCAGGTTTTGACAGGGAGAGTCTCCGAATGAAGTTTAAAGAAAAATCTTTTAACACCGGGAGGTACACACATTTTTGAAACCCTTCTAAGTACATCCTGATAAGGCGGACTTAGATGAGGTGTCCGATACAAAGGATCTGGGAAAATCGAGTCCACGAGTGCTACAGAAATCGCTTTTCGGCTCGCGCTGAAAATGTACTGAAGGCTAAATCTAACTTTCAGGAAAAGGAACGAGTCTACAACTTCCTTGAGGAAGCCCCAAGGACCCTGTGAAATGCCTATGACATCTGATGAAACTACTATATTAGGAAGATGCTGAACTAATCGGACCTGTAGCATTTCACGCAAAAACGGATGATCGCTTTCTCTAATGAAAAACAGTCGAGCAACAATTTTCCTAACAAAGAGATGAACCATTCCGAGGCCACCCCGATCAAGTGGGACGAACAGATTGTCGCGTCTCATGGATTCATAACTGGAGCTCCAAATAAATATTACAAATACACGATGCAATGCCTGAATTCGGAGTCGTGCGCAGTGCAGTACTTGCAGCACGTAATGAGACGGGTAACTAAAAACACGTTGCATACTTTAGCGCGGCTGAACATCGACAAATTGCGCCCTTGCCAAGAGCTCACTTTACTTTGTAGCTTTTTAACTTCCCCCGACCAATGACTGTTCCTATTCCTGTATTGTGAGAGAGGGACACCTAAGTAGCATAGATCCTTTTTCCACTGAATGCCGGCATAGTGTGACGGCATTGTGGCCCATAGCCCACACCAAAAACCTGAGCTTTTTTCATAGTTAACACTAGCCCCAGAAACCGCTCAAAGCTGTTCTGTAATTGCAAGGGCAGTTCTTACACTCAGTTTATCCGCACAGAAAAAGGCCACGTCATCTGCGTACGCGAGAACCCGAATTTCATTTGACGGGGATTTAAACCCTAGAAAATTTTGTTCTTTCAGAATGCTCCGACAAAGTGGTTCTAAATATAGGCAAAACAGAAGAGGTGACAAAGGACATCCTTGTCTTACTGATGACAAAAGCCTGATCGGATCAGAGAGCGAGCCATTCACTATGAGCCTCGTTGAGCCGTTAGCGTAACATGTTCTGATACCTTTCAGGAGCTGGGATCCGATATTTATATGCTCTAGTATAGTGAACAGGAATGAATGATTCACCTTGTCGAACGCTTTAGCCAGATCCACCTGTACCACCGCAACTTGCCCATCACCCTCTGTTACACACTCTAGCACCGATCTCGCAACATGGATGTTTGTCTGAATGGATCGACCTCTAATGCCACATGTTTGGTGTTCATCAACCACTGACCTTGTCACGTATTGTAAACGGTTCGCTAGCATCTTTGCAAATATTTTATAACCTACATTGCGTGAGGAAATAGGCCGGTAGCCATCGACCTCTTGCAATTTAGTTTCGTCATTGCTTTTGGCTATAAGGACAGTGTGCCCTTCATACATGGTAGCAGGCAGGTACCCAACTTCCAAGGCCTCGCGGTACACCTGAAGTAATAATGGTGACAACACTGAGCGAAAACACAGATAAAAATCGGCAGTAAGGCCATCTGGGCCTGGCGTCTTGTTTCTCGCTAACGAATCTATGCATGCAGTTACTTCACTGATATCAAACTTTCCATTTGTATAGTCACGATCATCCTGATTCAACTGTGGTAGCAACGTTTTAAACTTGGCGTGGTCTACTACACGTCTCCGGATATGTCCAACTCTATTGCATCGTAGGCAAAGTGGTGGTCGGCCTGGAACTAGGACGACGCACTGGTGTCCGTATATGCTCAGTAGGTGAGGTATATTACTCGAAGTGACTCCGTCTTTCAGCGTAAAGGCCACGTCGCGATTAGTCATTTGCCAACTTTCCATACCGTCAGAGCGCCACATTTCTCTCGTGACAGATTGCACAGTCCCATATGGTTCTAGCGCTTCAACAATCCGTCTCTGCTCGAGGTGTGGCGGAAGCCAAAGAAGCTCCATCTTGATATTCTTGCACTCCGGGTCTATGATAAGGCCCTTCAGGCCCTTCACCAATAGCTCGCCTTTATCGACAAGCGTCTGTTTCGCAATGACACTGACACATGTCACTAGCCGCAAGTGACTCATCTGATACTGTCCTGCTCTTAGAATATCACAGGGGTTCAGCACTGAAAGGATCGCATCGCGAAAGTCCGGCGCTCTGTACGGGCGACCTGCCAGGTCAGCATGCAGGAAAACTGAATTGAGAACGGTATTCCCCGTGGGAAGACGAGGAAGAACGATCTTATAATTACCAGAATCAGCCGTTGACGGTGATTGGAATCCTCGGCCGAGGGCCGATGCGCTGTTTCCAGCTGAGCTCATTGCGGACGTGGCCGTTCGAAACGGCTTCTTCCTGAGCTATGCATGTGCTTGAAAAAGTCATCGCTAAAGACCTAAACAGATATAAAGCCTGCCGAGGAATCGCATTAAGAAATGCAATGTTACGTGTCGAAATAATGATACGCCACTAGACGTCGAGAAAAGTGGATTGGATAACGAGTTCGAGGAATCATTTGAAAGAACACAGGGGTGAATGCTTTGATGCTCTGACCCTATTACAGAGGCATCATCAACATCATCATTATGAAACAATCTTCTTCAACTTTTCCGTCATCATTACTGCGAAGCGCTGCCTTGTGAAGCAGTTTTGTCGTATCGTGCCATGCATCCCGCAGCAGGCGACGTGCGTGCCCCGACAGCAGCCAGAATTGGCTCTTCGATATATCTGAGGGCGCCTCCTCGCAAGGTGCGGACCGCTGCTGAAAAAGCCAATCGCAGAGCTACGCGCACGGCTGTAGCAAGGCAACGTCGGGCACAACAGACAGCTGTGCAGAGAGAAGTCCAAGCCGCAGCTCCCCGTCGACGCCAGGCCGAGAGTTCGGTTCGTTTTAGGGAAAACGACGCCGAGAGACTCTCTAAGATGTGCAGTTATACAGATTTGCACGTTACAACACCGCAGTAATTATGGCGTAGTGGGTACTTTTCTACTTGGCGAAATGATAAGAGTTATGGAGCGGAGGATACCCACCACCTCTACTTGCACTAGTTTCCCCAAGCGTTTAAAATGACCTTTAAGAACGTCGCTCCTCCAGCTAATGCTGTCACTGTCATGCGGTTCCCCGCAGGCCTGGCTCTTTCTTTGGTGTAGCCTAACACAAATAAAAACGTACATAGTCTAAATTATTGATTTCTCTTGTAAGGTTTGCGCACATGATATATAAAGGCATATCTTTAAATTGGTGCCAAAATTTTACCCAGTACATTGGAAACTTGCTCGTTGCTACCGTTGGTTCACACAGACATCAGTAACACTGCCTTTTAAGCGCCCGGTTATCAGGTCTCAGCGTCGTATATTTGCTTATTTTTCACGGTACCCAAAAAATTGCATTGAAATAACAGTGCAGTGGTTTTAGAGGCGGCGGGGATCTTCAAGTCAGCGACAATTACGGGTACGTTTATGCAGAAAAAAAACGACAGTTTCCCCAGAATGGCGAAGCAGCTATTGCAATAGCAACATGCTAGACTGGCTCATTCGTTGTCACTTTTCTCGTGCGCTCCCCCAGTTCACAACGTCATCACACATGCCCCAAATGGCGTGTCTCGTCATACGTTCTCCTCTAGGACTGTCCGTGTCGATCGGGCGGATGCGTGATGTCTAATTCACGCCAGGATGGATTGGTTTATGGGTTTTTACGTTCTGAAATCATGCTGTGATTATGAGAGACACCTTTATGGATGGATCCGGAAATTTCTGCCAGCTGGGGTTTTTTAGCATGCACTAACAGAGCGCAGTACTCGGGCCTGGATGTTTGCCTCCACAGAAATGTAGCAGTCGTGGCCGAGGTTCAATCGCGTGACTTCGGATGAGCAGCCGAGTGCCATAGCCATTGGATGAACGCGGCGGGTTTCTTCTCCTTCCTCTTCTTTTTCATATCATGCATATTCTTCATCGTATTCTTTCTCGTCCTTGTGATTGTTGTCTTTTTTCTGGTCCTTTTTGATGAATCCACAGCCGGTGGCTGGCAGCATATATTTAGTTGAAAGACCACTCCCACATAATAGCGATAGTCAGGGGTAGATGTCGCTGCCGCTCATGCCGCACATATTCATGGCTGAGAATGCAGTGCGTCTAACGAAGTCGTAAGAGTCAGTTAGGGCAAAATGTTTTTTATATCTGGACAAACATTTACGGAATGTCAAGATCATATAGGTGTGGTGGGAGGTACCCTGACATAGAATTGAACACTCGTGATCAAACGGAAAGACTGTTGTTCTGCTGCGTCGTGGTTCTGCGCATCGTGCGTGTTCTTCGTTGTGGGTGAAACAAAATTTTCAGTTGAAGTTTAGCGCTCGTGTTGTCTGTCTCCTGTCTGTGGTTTGTGTGTTTTTGCGCTAATTATGTGTCATCCAAGTCAGGGTTGTAATCGAACCGCTCCTGTTGAGCTGAATGAGGCTGGGCAACGTTGGCGGCAACTTTGTCACCAATTTCTGCCATTTCAGCGCGCCCATAACAGCGTACGCTGCAAAAGAGTTGCTTTTTGTAAGCACACAGCTACGAATAATGTGCAGTTAGCGCGTTTGTTCCTAGAAGTCCTTGCTTTAAACTTGCTTTAACACTTCTCCAAGAGTGGTTTCAGGCGTGCTGCGTACCAATCCACTACGGCAAAAAAGGCGCATATGCGTTATCTGGATCTCCTTATCTCTAATGTGCAGCCAGCAGTGGCTTAAGATGCTTAAGACGGGTGAGGTGCCTTTCGACGGAAGGTTCTGCGTGACCGCACCATGTGCTCTTTTCCTTTGTGCCAGACTTGTTGCGAACGAGCTCCGTATCGCTGATAGCTACACAGCCAAAGGGCACCGCCCCCGAAAATTATTTCTCGGTGAGCAAGCCAGCAGGCGAGCGATGCGCCCGATGCCGAACGTCTTAACCCTTCTGGGAATATTGTTCGTGCAGTGCTTCGTCCAAGTCGGCCGTTACAGCAAAGCGTCCGACTGCCAGTACTGCCAGTACCATCTGGCATACCATGGACAACTGGTATACATTGGACATCTGCTGGGGAGGACGGATGAAGCACCATCCCTTGCAGGAGTCGGTGAGTGCGCCTTGTGCGGTTTCATTTGCATTTAGACGTGCTACGATGGGATCCTTACTCAACGATGGTAGCTAGTGGCCTGACGGTGAACCCTCCCGAGACATTCGTTGTGAGCCGGTAAAGTGAGGGGGAGGCAATATCACCGCGAGTATGTGAGTTTCGATTTCTTGTATCGTTTAATGAGTAGTGGCACAGCATATATAAGTGTAAATGCGACGTACTGCATTTAGTGGCGCTGCCTCGCGTAAGAGTGCTGTTTGGTCGCTTCGTGAGTTACGATTGGCCTTGTCACCTTGTTGGGAAACCGTTGGACCACACGTCCGCCTAGGTGGTCCGCCCTGCAGGCGCTCCCATATATGGGGTTCTCTGGTAATATCGACTACAATCAATAATGCCAGAGCTCACTACGGTGCTTACGTAAGGAAAACCTTTTATATAGCGTGCCCGCGATGGAGAAGACGCAGCTCAACTTGAGTGGTTTTCACGTGTTGCACAGGTGCAACATAAAATATGCAGCTCGGATGCTCATTATTCGGCCACATCCCTCCGCCCTCAGTGGTCATGTGTGCAATTGTGCAGACCTATTCAAGTGTGCGTCATGCATTGCATTTTACTTCAGCAGGTTTGAAGCGCGATTTGCATATTTTACCCAGTTCCTGTGTGGAACCAGCGCTCGTTTTACTTGAATTCACTGCGTGTTGCTACAGCGGGTTGTCTTTCAAGAGACCATGGTGTTCGGCGACTCATCTGACGCGCTATGTGCGATGCGAGTGTCATACTAGGATTATAATATTTGCTTGTCTGGGATGAATGTGCCCGACGAAAAGGGTCCCAGACCATTTGAAGCGGACGTTTGAACATTTCTACGGAAAAAGATAACATGACCGAACTTGTGATAACTAGCTATCTAATTGTAACGAAAAATTATTACTCAGAAACGCAAAAATTATTATGTTGCCATATTTTAACTCTTGCAATCGAATATTGTGTTGTGCAATATTCCTTAATGTTGTGTAAGTTTGACTCAAGTAACAAACAGCCTACAAAAATTCGCACATACTGACACGTGCGACGAAACTGCGGAGGCGTTGGGTTCTGGCATGGGCGAGGAGCGGCGGCAGGTCGGCGTGCAGCGGCGGCTTAGGTCATCGCCTCCGGTTGGGGCTGCGGTGGTTCGGGAACGTTCAGCGAGCCCTGTACTTCTTCGCGAACGTCTTCGAGGGAGGCGACTTGGGGCTGCCACGACAGGAACATCCGGCGCAGTTCTTCACGCCCTCATAGCCCTGATAGTCTCGCGTAGGTCGTCGGGGCCGAGTCCTCGGACTTATGCGACGTCTGGGGACATACGCCGATTGTATTGGCGGGTGCGCATTTCAAGAATCTTCTCAATGGTCGCCGCCTCGGAGAGGAATTCTTGTACCGTCTTCGGGGGGTTTCTTATTAACCCGACGAAAAAACTCCTCGCATGAGGAGGCGAACCTTCTCCTCGGACATATCGGCCTGGGGGAAAAGTCGTGTCATCTCCTCCGTAAAAATCGTTACGTTTTCGCTGGGGAGCTGCACACGAGTCTGAAGGAGTTATGCAGCTCTTTCGTTCCACACGACGCTTGCAAAGGTTGGCACGAGAGCAGCGCGGAAGTCGTCCCAGGTTCGAAGCGTTGATTTGCGGTTCTCGAACCAAGTCCTTGCTGCGTCCTCCAAATAGAAATATACATGGCGCAGCTTATCGTCGGGGTCCCACTTGTTAAGGGCTAAGACGCGGTCGTAGATGTCCAGCCAGCTTTGCGGGTCCTCGTACGACGATCCGCGTAAGGTAGGCGGCTCTTTCGGCTGGTGCACTACCACGGTTGCCGGAGATCTTGCTTCCGTCATTGTGGATGACTGTTCCGTTGCAGCCCTTTTCATTTCCTGTTCCCCCAATAAACAGTTCGCCTGACGTCACCTTGAGTCCTGCGTGCTTCGTCTAGAGTGCTGCGAGTGTCACTACCACGTGAAAATACAGGGACCATTCCCACCTGAGGGATCATCGGCGATGGGCAGGAAACATTAATAAAACTAAAAGAACAGTCAAGAAAACGCTACCTGAACATGCCACCTTATGGTAGTAAAGGAAACGCTTTATAGCAGCGCCACGACTTTCTCTTTCGCGGTATTTACTAGAGTGCGCAATGAGTAATTGACAAACTGTATAGAGTGGTGTTACAAGCGCCTAGCAACAACATGTGTATAAACACTACTTAACAAGCATTCACAAAGTGAAATGTACATAAATGTGACAGTTCCTGGGCGAGTTTTCCAAGGCTTGTTGCACAACAGATGGTAAGGACGAGCATTTCGTCAATAATTTTTACCAGTCCGGCCGAGTGTCATGTTTCTTCGCAGATATTATTTGTTTGCGCAGCCACTGGAACGAAATGCGTCATTGAAACTAACTGGTCGCGCTTTACAGTCTTGGATGTGTTTCTTCCGCAAACTGAGTTTCAACACAGTTTGCGTCTCCTTTCTTGTTTTCCTGCCGTGATGAATGGCTGTTTCAACAAACTGTGAGAGCGAGGACGGGTTGCCAGTTTGCTCAACCAGCCACTCGCAGGAGACACCAAAGCGGACATGTCACCAAACGGTACTATCGCCTGCAAAACTGATCTCGAAATACGGCCCCTGTGTTCTCTAATCGGGAGTCAAGATCGAGGTCGAAATCAAAGTGTCGGGCCCAGTCAATACAGACGTTACGTGTCTTAAACTTGGTGTGCCACAGCGTTCTTTTTTCTTAGTTTCCAAGGCCACGGGTTCTTGTGGCTACGTCTGTTTTTGACAGCGGTATCGGATCTTGCAAGCCCCCCTCCTGTGCTGATCGAGCAGCTGCGTCGGCATGTTTCTTGCCCATGACAGGACAGTGGCTTGGAATACACTGCAACGTGATGGCATGACCTTAATGGACAAGGTTGTGCAGCAACGGTCTGGTTTCTAGAATAAGTTGTTCCTAGTCCGCATTGCAATGTAGAAACTAGATAATGAAGCACCTGCTTGGAGTCGCTGAACACACTCCGGTTCTTTAGGTGGTTCAAAAGAAATAATACGAAGTGATCCACGAATAGCAGCAGGTTCTGCAGCAGTTGACGTAGTCTGGAGAGACAGCCTAGTCTTTGCGATAATGGCCTTTCCAGGGGAGATCACCCACCCTACACACTTGTTTATCGTTGTTGAAGCATGGGTATACAGATGATTGTGTTGGTTTTATGTCTCGTACATCAGTACTAGAGAAAGCTGCTTGAGCGCAAGGGACGAGAGTTGTGTCCTTGTCTGTATCCTCGGTACCGTCAGTCAAACTCATGGTGGAGCCAGATATGATGGGGGTGTTGGAACTCTCGCTGTTGCAGTTTAACCTGGTGGAAGGTATGGACAACAGGACTCGACTGTCTGACAAAAGGAGGCCCATCGTCGCTTTCCTGAGAGCGAGTCTAAATGAACAGGAGCCCACGTAATGTGCGTTAGGTTGGCTCTGAGCAGTTTCGTAACGATATGAGCCCTGGCTCTGCAGTCGCTTGTAATCGCAATTACTTGAGCCGCTGACGAGCATGGCGATATACCCAGACAAATACGTGCGTGGGCCTGGTTGCTTTCGAGGGTAAAGATGTTAGTTCTGTAGGTACGATACAGTCGAGCTGTATCGCATATCGCCACATGAAGGCTCTAACAGAGCTAATGATAGGTGACTACGTCTAGTAATAGGTGCGTCCTGACATAAGGTATGCTTTGGCCGCCAATACATTCACAGTACAACGTCACTGAGTTTTCGCTAAATGCGATCAATGCGCATTTTTCGTACGAAACCTATAGGTCCTCTTCAATAATATACGTCATTGATAGCGTCGGAGCTTTTTGAAGCCTGGCGCGCACTTGAGCCATCTCAAACCAGATGTCCAGACGTAGATGCCATCAACATACAGTTATACTCTGGCCGTGTTCGGTAATCATTCCACGAGACCAATAATTAAAAGTCTAAATACAAGGCTAAATGTAAATTTCATTTATTGTCATGAAGGAGATCCCACGCGAAAAATGAAGAAGTGAAGTCCAGACGTAGATGTCATGAACATACAGTGATACTCTGACTGTGGTCGGTAATCGTTCAACGAGACCAATAAGTAAAATTTTGAAGTACAAGGCTAAATGTAAATTTAACTTATTGTCATGAAGGAGATCTCACGCGAATAATGAAGTGAAGTGCTAGCTTTATTGAAAAATATAGGTGATGTCGAAGATATAGCGTTTAAGACGTGGTTCAGGCTCCTCCTTTCCTGGCTAATTGAAGTTATGCAAGTTCCGGCTGTTGCTATGCCTTCTGCATCAGTGGCTTTCTACCCTAAGGAAGTTAGGTCAGAATACCGCATCATGCATTATACGCGAAGAGAGCAAATAATGGCGTGTCAAATATCCCAACATTGTTGTGCTTGAGGAACAAAAACCAATCTGCCTTAGACAATGAGGGTGCTTTAGAGCAAAAAATCGACAAGTTATACAAGCCGAAGAAAGCTTGTGTTTTTGGTATTTTTGCCTTTCAGGCAAAGGTAGGAACCGACAGAGAATTTCCGGATTCGTAAAATTCAGTATTTGCGATTACGTCGTCACGTGCTTTTGGCGCTTTCGGGAATAGTTCGTAATTCCATTTTTTATAGCAGTCGCTACACAGCTGGCGCGGCGGTACTGCTAACAGCGTGGCATGGAGTCCACCGTTAACATGTGTCAGTATTCACAAGGAAAGAGCGCTAGTGGAACGATCACGCTCGCCCATTTGCGAGAAAGCTTGTTTAAAAAGCTCAGCATATGACGGAGTCAGGGATGCAATTGGAGGGAGCTAGAGAGATAATTATTGGGTCGAAAGAAACTTAGAATCCATTGCGGGCCTCTTCGTATGCTCATTAACCACAACACGTAGTTGTGCTCCATCTGAAGCGCCCCCACATTTTCCTGTAAATTCCGTGGAGCCGATTGGCAGAGACGGGGTGGGTGGGAGTGGTGGTCCAGCCATCCCAGTTGTCAGGTCGCTTGTTAGTGGGCATAGAATTGAGTTTCTGAGGCACTCCCACAGGATATGTTCGATCGATAAACACCGCAGTAACGGCAAGCAGATGAAACTGTGTGTCTCCATGAATGTAATTTGCATATTTCGGTGTGAATAATGTGTGTAAGTTCTTTTCTTGAGATTGCTGCATCATCTCTTGATTGCATGTAGAAATGTGTGTGGAGTATAGTATTGATGCGCTCCCAGCGACATTTCCGATTTCGCTGATTTTCGTTCCACTGGATCTTCCTCTTTTTTCGGGCTTAGTGGGTGTCTTCGGCGGTACAAAGGATAGGAGCTCCCGGATTTTCCAACCGGAAGAGGTGGTGGGTGCTAAGATTTCGATGAAACCCTTGATAACGTGAAATCCATCGTATGCATAAGTGGAGGCTCTCCAGGGGCCTATTGTAAAGGTATATTTCGAACCCATACAACATGAATGAGCTCACTGTGATATGGTCCAGCTCATAACATAAACGCTGCCTTTTAGGAGAACATCAAAACATGAACCAAGCAAAAAGTACGAGGCCTTATACTCATTGAGTACAAGTACCGCGTTTTTACGGTATGCGTGTAAGTGCTACAATGGCCGGAACAGCTGAACATCTCTGTAATATGCCACTGGTACGGAGGAGTTATCTTATAAAGACAGCCGTTGGCAGGAATATAATTGGCAGTAATCACGAATTCAGCTATGACTGAAAAAAAAAACGAGGAAGAAACATTCACTACCGCTGTTTTCTACACGCCATGTTTGTCATCTTATAGCTCAGCAAAAGAGCTTGCCGGCACAGGGGCGTTTTTCTTTTTTTGCATCGGGTACCCTTCATGTATTGGACAGCTCTCTTAATCGGTTTTCGGCGCATTAAGAGTGCGTCCCAAAGGCTTACTTACCTACGGGTAACGTTTGTGGTAGGATTAAGTTCTTGCGCTCGCTCTTTTGTTGTTAGAGCGAAAGCTACACTAAGACATGTCGCGCAAAGCAGTTCATTGGCGTCAAACGCCCTTGAGTCATCGCTGCCCTTGTATGGGACGTCACTTCTCGCTCAGTGCTATAAGAAGCATCGCATATGTGCTCACTCGTAGCCTTAACGCTGAGGTACCACGTAACTAAGCGATCGTTTAGCGTGCGCTTCGCCAGCACTTGATCGCACGCTCCCGCCACGGATGCGGCGGTGCCTTGATCGTCTGTGCGGGCACTTCGACTAAAGAGGCTGCCTCATATTTACAGTCTTAAAGTAGCTGGACGACAGGCTGCTCTATCTCAAGCAAACGAAAAGTTACCTGCTGAAACACAGGAGAAAAGAGGGGCCATGTCAGGACGTTATAGATAAGCAAAGCTACCTTTCGCTCTGGATACTTCGCCCTGCCACGGTGCTCTAGTGGCTATGGTGTTCGGCTGCTGCTCTGATGGTCGCGGCATCGAATGCCGGCCGCGGCGGCAGTATTTCGATGGAGGCGAAATGTTGAGGCCCGTGTACTATGCGATGTCAGTGCACGTAAAAGAACCCCAGATGGTCAAAAGTTCCGGAGCTCTCCACTACGGCGTCTCTCATAATCACAGCTGGTTTTGGCACGTAGAACCCTATAAATCAATGTCTTGATATTTCGACCAGAAAAAAAAAATCACGATCTTGAAAAATCACGAAAAAAGGGATAATGAGAACCAGTCAGTCCAGGGTCAGCTTCGGCGAGAAGTGAACGATCTCGAGTTTCGTAACAGACAGCTTAATTTAGCAATTCACGGAATATCTTTTGTACCAGGTGAAAACTTGCACAAAGTTTTAAATCAAAGTTGCAGACATGCTGGAACGCCTCACTTGGTCGAACAAGACATTGCCTCAGTTCACAGGCTGCCGACTCAGAAAGATAAGATACCAGGAATAATCGTTCGCTTCACAAGGCAGGCAGTCAGGGATGCATGGCTGAACAAAAGAAACAAACTAAAAGATAATCATCCGCGCTTGTTCATCCAGGAGAACCTGACTCCTCATAACAGGGAGCTACTTTAATCAACAAAAAGTTGGGCCAAAACATCTGGGTTTAAATATGCATGGTATACGCATGGAAAAGTTCTTTTGCGAAGGTCTGATGGGGCGAATGCAATTCACGCCAAGTGCCGTGAGGACCTTGATCGCCTTCAGCCCAGATAATGTGCTCGGCCAGTGTTATCTCAGCGGAAGATTGTGAAGATGAATGAACACGAGTTCTATTCGCCAGACGACTTGAATGGTCTGGTACCTGATTTTAAATCACATGGGCTGAAATGTGGGCATCTAAACGCCAGGTCTATCCAGAATAAAAGATCTACTTTAGAAGAATTTTTCAGTCAATTTCGCTTTTTTTTCGGTTATCATGTTCAGTGAAACATAGAGCACAAACGAGTGCGACGTTTTCAGAATGGAAGGCTATAACACACATTATTTAAACCGACCTTTTGGTCGCGGGGGTGGTGTTGCTATACTAACTCAAGAAGAAATGAACTGTGAACTAGTAGATGCGTACAGTATCACCTCACCCGATTATGAAGTGCTGACATTATTTGCAGATAAAATACTCTACTCATTATGTTACCGGGCGCCATGTGGACATATCACTGCATTCTTTGAATTTTATGAACGTTTTGTTTCGTATGTTGTAGACAGCAGATGCATGTTGATTGCTACAGGTGATTATAGCAATAATATGGGAGCGATTACTCCAGATAGTGCTAATTTTAGAAATATATAATGTCATATGGGTTTGAAAATGTTATTAATGATCCAACACGAATAACAACTCAATGTCAATCAGTGTTAGACCTATTCATAACAAATTTTTCATTATCACAGATTAAAGCCGGTGCCTTGTCATGTTCTATTAGTGACGACCTTCCTCTGTGTTTTGTCTAAATAATGCCGGTATACCCAGAAACAGACCGCCTGTGGAAAGCTTCTACAGGCCAATAAGTGATACGGCTCTTAACGCATTTAGGAAGGAGCTGCTCCAGGCTGACTGGTCCACTGATACTCAATTTAAATGATGCTGACCTTGAATACAATGCACTTTTATATATATTTAAAAGTGTTTACAGAGTTCACTTTCCTGCCAAAACACGCAAAAGAAATAGAAAATTTAGAACACCATGGGTAACGCACGAGCTCTACCAACAAATGAGAACAAAGGATAGGCTCTATAGACAGTTTCTTAAGGCTAGCAGTCTTGATGAGCTCACCAATTTCAAAAAATATCGAAACAAACTAAGAATCGGCGTATCGCACGAAATGAGTACTTCTCGTCTTTCATGGATGTGAAAAATTCGTCAAGCGAGCTGCTTTGGGACAAATTAAACGTGCTACTCCATCGTGGTAATAGCCGTAACAGCGTATCCAAACTTACAATTGAAGGAAGAGAGTTACATGGGGTGGAATTGGCTGATGCTTTCAATAATTTTTTTACAAATATGAGTACCTAAGGTAGTCCACAGATGCATGTCAATATATGAACATGAGGAACGATAAAACTTTATTTTTGCCGCCAGTCACAGTTCAGGAAGTGATCTCAACAATTACAAATTAAAAAAAAATTGGCAGATCCCACGTGCAGTGGGAATCAAGGAAATGCGAAGCACGCATAAGGAACGTAATATGGATTTGTATTGTTGTCTGGCTATACCGAGTTTGGTACATATGAACTTAACGAAACGGCCGCAAGAGCACCAAGACTGTGGCATGAAAACCATGCCGCTCATACACGCATGTCATGATTCTGTTATGACCTGTCATTTATGATCGGCATGCAGTCAAGTTGTGCCAAACCAATTTTCGTATAGGCTCCGTGCAGTCGAGTTTTCCGTGTGCGACATCAGCGCCAGAATGCACTGCCTGGCGGAGAGAAGCAAAATTGGGCAGACTGTGACAGGAAAATACGCGAACGCGATGCGCGTCTCCAACTCTATAGCAGCAGCGACCGCCCGTCCCACCTTCTTTCGTTTTATTTCCTTTGAGACGCGCGCTCCAAACCTGCGGCAAACTGTTCCAAAGGGCGACGCCGCGAGCATTCGTGTGGTTCGCAGTACGCCCGGAAAGCAGCGAAGAAACGCACGCGCCGCTGTCGCCTCGGTTTCCACCGTGCGCGCGCGTCTCATACGTGCGACCTAAGCGACCAATGTCAACGATACTGAGCCGTCCGACGAGAGCTACGTAGCGCCCTCTGGTCAGTAGACGGAGCCCATACATCCCATTAACGAAACGGCAGTATAGCGCCAGGACCATGGCATGTAAATCATGCCGGTCATGACACGCGTGTCATGATTCTAGTGTTATGAGCTGTCATTTACGTTCGTGATGCAGTCTTCTTGTGGCATGCCAATTTTCGTATACATTCCGTTAACGAAACGCGTGGCATGTAAATTATGTTGACCATGACATGCATATCATGATTTTCATGTTGTGACCTGTCACTCATGTTCGCCATGCAGTCATGTTGTGGCATACCAATTATCCTACACATCACACTGACAAAACGGCCAAGAGAGCACCAAGACCGTGGCATGTAAATGATGTCGTTCATGACATGCATGTCATGATTTTCATGTTGCCCCGCCACGGTGGTCTAGCGGTTATGGCACTCGGCTGCTGATCCGAAGGTCGCGGGATCGAATCCCGGCCGCGGCGGCTGCATTTCGATGGAGGCGAAATGTTGAGGACCGTGTGATGTGCGATGTCAGTGCAGGTTAAAGAACCCCAGGTGGTCGAAATTTCGGAGACCTACACTACGGCGTCTCTCATAATCAGAGCTGGTTTTGGGACGTCAAACCCCACAAATCAATGAATGATTTTCATGTTATGTCCTGTCATTTACGTTCGTGATGCAGTCTTCTTGTGGCATGCCAATTTTCGTATACATTCTGTTAACGAAAAGAGTGGCATGTTAGTTATGTCGACCATGACATGCATATCATGATTTTCATGTTGTGACCTGTCACTCATGTTCGCAATGCAGTCATGTTGTGGCATACCAATTATCCCACACATCCCACTAACAAAACGGTGAATCATGAGTTTTTAAAACGGCCAAGAGAGCACCAAGACCGTGGCATGTAAATCATGTCGTTCATGACATGCATGTCATGATTTTCATGTTATGTCCTGTCATTGACGTTCGCGATGCAGTCGTCTTGTGGCATGCCAATTTTCGTATGCATCCCGTTAAGGAAACGCGTGGCATGTAGATCATGTCGACCATGACATGCGTATCATGATTTTCATGTTGTCACCTGTCAGTCATGTTCGCCATGCAGTCATGTTGTGGCATAACAATTTTTGTATACATCCCATTAACGAGACGGACCAGGAGAGCACGAAGACTGTGACATGTAAATCATGCCGCTCATGACGCGCATGTCATGATTTTCATGTTATGACCTCCCATTTATGTTCGTCAGGCAGTCACGTTGTGCCATACCAATTTTCGCATACATCCCATTAACGAGACGACCAGGAGAGCACGAAGACTGTGACATGTAAATCATGCCGCTCATAACACGCACGTCATGATTTTCATTTTATGACCTGCCATTCATGTTCGTCAGACAGTCATGTTGTGCCATACCAATTTTCGCATACATCCCATTAGCGAAACGGCCAGGAGAGCACCAAGACCGTGGCATGTAAATCATGCCGCTCATGACATGCATATCATGATTTTCATGTTACGACCTGTCATTTATGTTCTTCATGTTGTCGTGATATGGCATACCAATTTTCGTAAACATCCGATTAGCGAAACGGCCAGGAGAGCACAAAATCTTAGGCGGCTAGATAGATAGATAGATAGATAGATAGATAGATAGATAGATAGATAGATAGATAGATAGATAGATAGATAGATAGATAGAGATTACGCTCAAACTCGCCGAAGTTCGCTAAGAAATGCTTCGCATTTAAAACAGCAGCAGTAGAGATATAGATGAAATCCAGATAAAACCCGTGAAAGTTATTGTAGACATAATAGCGCCAGTTCTTGCACACATATTGAATACCTGCATAACTACATCAATTTTCCCATTAAAAATGCAAATAGCCAAGGTAGCAGTGCTCTTCAAAAAGGGGAATCGGAGCGAATTAGGAAGTTACCGCCCTCTGTCTATATTACCTATTTTTTCAAAACCTCTTGAGAAACTAATTCATTGTAGGCTCTCAAATTTTTTCGAGAACTCCAATATACTAACACCACATCAATTTGGGTTCCGGAAGAACAGAACTACAGAATTAGCGTTGCTTCACCAGAAAGAACATATTTTAAGGAAATTTGAAAGCAAGAAAATAGTAATTGGTTTATTTGTTTATTTCTCCAAGGCTTTTGACTTGGTGAATCATGAGGTCTTTTTAAGTAAGTTAGATATTTATGGTGTTCGTGGTTTTGGGTTAAATTTACTTCGGTCATACCTGTCTCATCGGCGACAAGTTCTTCAAATAAATAACCCGCGGTTCCAAATTCTGCAACTGCTTTGTGGTGTTTCACAGGGTAGCATTCTGGGACCTTTGCTCTTCAACCTTTACATTAATGACATCGTTTAGATTAATAATAATGCCATGCTTATTATATATGCAGATGACACAAGCATATTTTTCTCTGGAAAGCAGCATGGACTATCTTATCTCAAATTGTAATGATACCTTAGTTCAACTGCAACAGTGGTCATAATCAACTCCATGAAGATTAATGAAAATAAGACAAAGGCGGTTATATTTCGAGCCAAGAATAAGCCAATCCCTCCTCATGCAGATATAATTTTCAATTCCTGCCCATTTTATATTGTCGACCACATTAAGTGCCTTGGTGTTGTATTTAGTGCGCACATGTCTTGGGAAACTCACGTGAACTTAGTGCTAACAAAATTAGCTCGAATAACTGGAATAGTCGGTCGGCTCGAAATACATTCTCTCTCCAAAACTTAAAATACTAGTTTACAACTCTCTTTTCTATTCACATCTTAACTACTGTCAACTTGTCTGGGGTACGACTTCATTCTCTAATCTATAAAAAGTTTACGTCATGCAGAAACGATATCTATGCAATGTTTACAATGCTGGATATAATGCAACAACTATAGGCTTCTTTCATAAAACTGGTATTATAACAGCTCACAAATTATACCATTATCGGCTGAGTTCTAGATATAAATATGAAGTAAGACATAACATATATAATTTAGACACCCTAGCACATGTGGAAAAAAATGACCACTACTATAAAACGAGACATAGAGAGTATTGGAAAGTTGTCACACCCCGTCTGAATACTGGTATAGAGTGTTGATGTTATTCTTTACCATCATTGGTAAACCATTTTCACTCAACCGATTTTGTTGTTCCTCAGCTGCACTTAATTTATGTTTGTATAAGAAAACTAATTTTATTGACCCTGGCGTCGTAGTCTTGTATGCTTTTTTGCAGGCTATTGTATACTGCTTTTATTCTGCACCAATATGTTTTCAAGTTTTCGTTTGTGAACTCTTTTCCTTTGCTGTTGCCCACATGCCATAGATTACGTTCGGCTACGGACTAGTCAAGCCGCCTCTCGGCAGCTTTTTTTCCGTTGTCCTCCATCTGTGAGATTGTACATGGTGGAAATTAGTTTGATTTGATTTGACCTCTTTCCGGTCACGATGTGGCCATAAGAAGGCAAGTTCACGTATCTCCTTGCTGGAAGCCCCATAGGAAAGAACATGTCTTCAAGAGGAATTTGAACTGGAGTTCTCGATAATAAAACTCACATATGCACCGCTCCGTGAAATGATGCAAGATAGCGATGCTGGTTTTCTACTCCAAGTTAGAGGCACTCCCAAAACGTGATCACTTCATAGTGCTTATCACTGTCATTATGTCGTGGTTCCGAAGATCGCTGCGCCCATGCAAAGCGGCGGCGTCTTCACTGTCACAAGTGCGAAAGGAGTTGGGCGCACAGATATAACACATAAAGCGTGCGCGCCTGAAGCTTTCGTGGATACAAAACACAGCTTAACATCGACAAAGTAATTGGGAGGCGAAGCGAAGTAAAACTTTGAGCGCGAAAGTGTCCGTGATGATTTCAGTTTCCAATGTTCTCTGCTTGCATCTCGTTTTCATTCTTGCCATTTTCTCTCGTAGAAAAATCCAGCGATTCATATTGCTCGGACATGTTCCCTTCGTTTGCGGAGCGTGCAGTAAAGGGCGTGCTTAGGTGACAAGCGAGCGCCTTGCTCTGGGTCTGTTGCATGCATATGAAATCCCGCATTTGAGCGCGTTATGATTAACCGGCAGTAGCTGAATCGGTTAGGATGTTCGTCTTGCATACCGGCAGTCAAGTGTTTGAATCCGCCGCCAGACGACCAAATTTGATTTACGCGTGGGTTCCCTACCTGGACGTCAACCATGGCGGCGCAGGGTAGCCTAAGTAAGATTTGATAGAAAAATTGGCCGCGTATCTCCCTGCTTCGCTGCAAATGTCGTCGAAAGACGATAGTCTTCTACCGGCCGTACTACATGAGTGCCGGTTCATCTGCTGTTCGGCACGAGCTTCGGGAGTCTGTTCAGCCGCCGGGTACGCTCACTTAGCCTCTCGGTCAGTGACAATTCCCGTTTCGCGCACCTCGTCTGTTTCCTGTTGCCTCCGGGCGCGCCTCGATTCACGATCTTTCGCTAGCCGCTGGGCTCGTTGCTCTGACGTTTCCTGGGCACGCTTGAGACGACGTGCATCCCCACGCCGGCGCTTCTCCGCTGCAATCTGCTCGTTCGTCTTTTCCCTGCGTTGTCTGGGCATGTCTTGTAGAGTGTGTTCTATACCATCAAACGGCCATTCATGTTTAGCCTTGCCTCAGACAGCGCCCGTCTATGTTGAATCGGCCGCAGTGTGGCTGGCATTGATGAAATGGAGGCAGCGCTGCGTGAGCTATGGACGCCATCTGGCCATGATATCGGGAAACGAAAGAAGCTTGCGTAGTACGCAGAGCTACTGATGGGTGGCAGCACCGTGTCGTTTCACCGAAGCGTAGGAAACGTCCGCTTTTTCGTTCATAACGTCGCATTGTCAACGCAGCGTAAAACACTGCGGTCTTTAGAATTACATATCTATGCATTGCCTCAAATAAAGGAATGCACCGCCCAATGCTCACGTATTGGTATTGTGCCTCAGATATGCGTAATATTCGCTTTTTGATACAATGGTTTCTGCGTATGAACGCAGAAACCAGATCAAGATGGGTGGTCGTTGAGGAAGGGGTTAAACTTTCGCCACTCTACTGAATCGGGTGAAAAGCAGGACAGACACACACGCAGACACACAGACCGAAATTTCTGCGTTGAAGTACCCCAAGAAAGACTATCGTCTTTAATAAAATTGTAGCTCCAATCCACGCTGTGAAGGTACTTGAACAACGAAACTGTAAACTACACCTAACGCACTGCAGCGTCGCTTGAGTTTCACACGTATTTTAACGGCATCCATACACTTGGTGTCTTGTGCGAGAGCTGCTGGATTTTGCTTACGACGCTGCTGAGCAAGTCCGTTTTGTTCTTTTATAGGACCATAATTATATTTATACTCTTCTACTGGAAAATAAAAGTTCCTTGTCTGTCTGTCTGTCTTCTACTGGCATCTTTAATTTCCGTGGTCTACCGATGGTAGCCTGCAATGAACTGAATGAGTTGCTTGACCGATCTCATCCCTAGCAACTGGCCGCGCCACCGCTAGAGTCAGACACCGGGCGCGTTCGGCGCGAGCGCTGGGAAACGCGGTCGACGACGATCATGGTTGATTGATTGTGGTTCGGTTAAGAAAAGGACGCTAATTTCTGCAACCCATGTCATGAGCACGGCTAAGCGTCCGTGGGGTTAGGGGAAAGGGAGTGAAAGGGATAGAAGACCAACGCCGTAGTGGAGAGCTTCGGAAATTTCGACCACCTGGGGTCATTTAACTTGCACTGACAACGCGCAGTACTCGGGACTCTGGCAGTTTCGCCTCCACCGAAAATGTGACCACCGCGGCCGGGATCGAACTCGCCTTTTTTTGTGTGGCAGCCGAGCACCGCAACCACTACACCACCGCGGCTGACTGATCACGATGGAAATAGCTGTACGCGTCCCACTATCGCCTGCTTTACTCCTCCTCTCTGCATCGCTTCCGTTGTGCTGCGCGACGGTATTTCTTTATCGGTACAGCCGCGGCATTGTGCAACCGTGTACGCCCCGGTGGTGTACTGGTGATGGTACTCGGCTGCTACCCAAAAAAACGTGGGTTCGATTCTGGCCGCGGTGGTCGTATTTTCAACGGAGGCGAAAATACCATAGGCCCGTGTACTGTGCGTTGTCAGTGCACGTTAAAGAACCCCCAGGTGGTGAATTTCTGGAGCCCTCCACCACGGTCTTTCTATCTCTTTCAGCCCCTTTTCACTACCTCGACGGGCGCTTAGCCGTGCCTTGAACCATGGAGGAAAAAAATTCACAGCATACCCACGGAGTGAATGATGATGAGTGGGCGAAGCTCCGGACGTTCATCGTAGAACGTGCCTAGTTCCGGATTAATTTAGTTAACGCGCACGTTACGAATCCCTACGGTTCAACTACGCACAAGTGAAATCTCCCCCCGGCATTTCATTGCAAGTCAAGATCCAGTGCCTATATATATATATATATATATATATATATATATATATATATATATATATATATGGGTGGCCGGTGAACGGTTCTCCAGCGCGAGCAGTCGGTATTTTAAATGCGAAGCATTTCTTAGCGAACTTCGGCGAGTTTGAGCGTATCTATCTATCTATCTGTCTATCTATCTATCTATCTATCTATCTATCTATCTATCTATCTATCTATCTATCTATCTAGCCGCCTACGATTTTGTGCTCTCCTGGCCGTTTGGCTAATCGGATGTTTACGAAAATTGGTATGCCACATCATGACTACATGACGAACATAAATGACAGGTCATAACATGAATATCATGACATGCGTGTCATGAGCGGCATGATTTACATGTCAGTCTTGGTGCTCTCCTGGTCGTCTCGTGAATGGGATGGATACAAACATTGGTACACCTCAATGACTGCATGGCGAACATAAATGACAGGTAATAACATGAAAATCATGACATGCATGTCATGATTAACATGCGACGGTCTTGGTGCTCTCCAGGCCGTTTCATTAATTGGATGTACACGAACATTGGTATGGCATGACATGACTGCATGGCGAACATGGCTGACAAGTCACAACATGAAAATCATGATATGCATGTCATGGGCGACATGATTTACATGCCATGCGTTTCGTTAACGGGATGTATACGAAAATTGGCATGTCACAAGATGACTGCCTCATGAACGTAAATGACAGGTCATAACATGAAAATCATTACATGCATGTCCTGAGCGACATGATATACATGCCACTGTCTTGGTGTTCTCTTGGCAGTTTCGTTAGTGGGATGTGTAGGAAAAACGGTATGCAACGATATGACTGCATGACGAACATAAATGACAGGTCATAAGATGAATAACATAACATGCATGTCATGGGCGGCGTGATTTACATGCCAGGCGTTTCGGTAATGGGATGTATACCAAAATTGCTATGGCACAACACGACAGCATGAAGAGCGTAAATGACAGGTCATAATATTGGAATCATGACACGCGTGTCATGACCGGCATGATTTACATGCCATGGTCCTGGCACTATACTGCCGTTTCGTTAATGGGATGTATGGGCTCCGTCTACTGATCAGAGGCGTACGTAGCTCTCGTCGGACGGCTCAGTCGCGCACGGTGGAAACCTAGGCGACAGGGACGCGCGCGTTCCTTCGCTGCTTTCAGGGCGTGCTGCGAACCACACGAACGCTCGCGGCGTCGCCCTTTGGAGCAGTTTTCCGCAGGTTTGCAGTGCGCGTCTCAAAGAAAATGAAACAAGGTGGGACGGGCGGTCGCTGCTGCTATAGAGCTGGAGACGCGCATCGCGTTGGCGTATTTCCCTGTCAGAGTCTGCCCAATTTTGCTTCTTCTCTCCGCCAGGCAGTGCATTCTGGCGCTGATGTCGCGCATGGAAAACTAGACTGCACGGAGCCTATACGAAAATTGGTTTGGCACAACATGGCTGCATGGCGATCATAAATGACAGGTCATAACATGAAAATTTTGACATGCATGTGATTAGCGGCATGATGAACATGCCACTCGTTTCCTTATAGGGATGTATGCCAAAATTGCTATGGCACAACACGACTGCATGACGAATGTATATGACAAGTCATAACGTTAAAATCATGACATGCGTGTATGAGCGGCATGGTTTACATGACACAGTCATGGGGCTCTTGCGGCCGTTTCGTTAACTTCTTATGTACCAAACTTGGTATAGCGAGTACACAATGCAAATCCATTTAGTTTCCTTATGCGTGCTTCGCATTTCCTTCATTACCACTGCACGTGGGATCTGCCAATTTTTCAATCACGAAACTCGCTAGATGACGCTGCCTGCGTCAAGCTTGTCTCCCGCGGGTGAGGGTGCGTTCTCCTTCTTTTGCGAGCTGGTAGCGCGTTCATCGAAGAAAGAGCGTTTCCATAGTCAGCGGGCGCCTTTCGCTCTCTCTGTCTCTCTCTCTCTCTCACAAGACAGCAGATGGAAGAGTGAGAGAGCTCGCGCACCGGGAAACCTTCCACAAGTAGCATCATTCATTTCTTTGAAGGTAACGCGCTACTAGGAACAACGGACCGACGGACCCAAACCTTAACTCTTTCGTTACCGTGGGAAAATGGGCAACTTTTCGTAGGTCTTTGTTGGTATTTTTTTGTAATAAGTAATAAAATGGTTATACTGTAATGCAATACATCAAGCGAAAGATAAGTAAATGTACTTTTGACGTGTGTAAGTTTAAAAAACTGAACTTGGAAACTAATATGCAGAAAAAATCGTTAAAGGTAACATTTCTTGCAAATTTGAAAGAACATTTGCAATTGTATGTTTACTACATAAAAGAACTAAATCTGGAAAATATTCTGAAATATACAAATTGTTTAGATAGGAGACATCTACCTAACAGAAAAGCTTCACTGACCTAGCTCAACAACTGCACGAGTTACACTTGTTTACTTGTTACCCAGTAGAAAGTGTCTTGTTCAGCCAGGTTGCACAGTTTTTTCTTTTTATTGCACAGATTTCTCACACACAGAAGCACAGTATATATTAGTAAAAAGGGAAAGAAATGGGCTATTGAACCATGTATATATGGACATATTGCGCTCTATGGTTGCAAAAAGAAATGGCAACCCGTCTTGTGCCATAAAACAAAACATACCGACGGACAGCTGATGTAGGTCCGGGCTGATTCTGCACGTCCTCGTCGTCAGAACTAAAATCCGATGATGCGGGATCATCATCTGAATCACTGCTGCTAGAAGCAGCCAAATGATCGCTTCCAGATGCAACAGAATCGCCAGAAAGGCGTCGTTCGCGCGAGGGACAAAAGCGTCTGCCATCTTCGTAAACAGACGGAGCGAACCGCACAATTGGAACCGCCGCTTAAATCGCTGCCGCACGGGAAAAATACAAACTACGCAAAAAATGAAAGATTGGTGCCTGGAGAATACGACTGATGGCGGTGCAAGTTCATAGGAGCGCTCATATTTTAAAAATAGCTTGTGGCGCGTATGGGTCACCGGTGACCCATGTCCTATGGACACGGTAACGAAAGAGTTAAGGAGGTTCGCCCCTAAAAAACGTTTTTCACCATGGTCCCAACATGGGCGGGAGATATTGGCGTTCTTAACCGAACCACAATCATGGTCAGAAATCATGGCGTAACCCCACCTCTGCACATGCGCCTTGCTGGAGAACTTATGCGCGTGCGCTTTCCTCCCCTCGCCGTGCGCCTCTGCTCTTCTCTGCCGCCCTATGCAGGCTTGCTTTCTACTTTTAACCGCACGTTTTCTTTTGACGGCGACCACGCGATGCAAATTTATACTGCTTCACTGTAAAATCATTTGTAATGAGCTCGCACAGGACAGGTTACACAGCAGGTCATTACAAGAATCCTTCGTCCTGCACTGGTCATATGCTAGGCCCACGAAGGAAACGTATTGATGATGACTGACTTTATCTAAAAGACAGAGAAAGCAGTGCCGTAAAATGCTTGAAGCTAAAAGAAGCTGAGGGACGACCAGTTGTCGTACACTGATCAAATAGCTCTCTTTTATAAAGATTTCCAAAGCACAGAAATCTCTCCAACTACCATTTTAGCACAATTTAGAAGGTGACCAACCCAGGCATGTGTGGAATTCTGGTATGGCAGGCGCTGCGTCACTGGGTAGAAGGCGCAGCGGGACTGCCGCTTTCCCGAAACTTTCGCGTGCCCTCCTCCCCCGAAGATCACCAGAAAATGGAAACACAATGTATAAGATTTCCGTCCTCGTGCGCCTTCGCATTAGGAGAATCCTGGCGCCTCTCGGGATCTGTTTCGTAGGGCTGAACTTTCGTGTTGCACTTGAACTACGATTGTGACATGCACTTCTAAGGAAAATCTTTAGGGGCGAAGCTCCTTAAGGAGTGGGTCGTGCGTCCCCGATGTATGTAGTAGTAGTAGTAGGTAGCCACCGGCGCGTGCCTGCCGGGAGGCACGCACGCGCCGAGGGCGAGCGCGTGGCTCCCGGCACGCGCTCGCCCGCGAGAGACAACGTTGGCGCAGGCAGCGTCTCCTAGCGAGTTTCTTGATTGAGAAATACCGACTGCTCGCGTTGGAGAAGCGTTCACCGGCAACCCATATATATATATATATATATATATATATATATATATATATATATATATATATATATATATATATATATATATATATATATATATATATATATATATATATATATATATAGGCACTGCATCTTGACTTGCAATGAAGTGCCGGTGGGAGATTTCACTTGTGCATTGTGCATAGTTGAACCGTGAGGATTCGTAGCATGCGCGAGATGTTATAAAACTAGATGGCGGTACTTGTAGTTGATGATGAAAGATGCGAGATGTTATAATAGTTTGATGACATTTACTCAAGCGTTTCACTTTTAAATGTGGGGCGAATTGCACGGAAGAGTTTCACGGTTTACCGATGTTTCCTTCCGAAGCTTCGCCCCACTCATCATCATTCACCCCGTGAATATGCTGTGATTTTTTCAGATTCACTAGAATAAAACAAGCATATGGTATAACCACTGTTATTATATTATACTAAAGAAAACGAAACTTGCGTCAACCCCGCGTCCCTCGGAGAAAGTATAACGACTTGCCTTTCTGTGATCAAGAATATTTGATTCCGCATCATGTAGGTCGCCCGAGCAACAATGATGGTTCATAGGTGTACATAGCTGATACGGATCAAACTGACATCGCAAAGCGCGTACGATTCGCTATAACATTATCTGTAGAGCTTTTTGTTAACAGATGCACCAGCTCTCCCGTAGTTGGCAATAATTGTTCTGAATTGATGACACTTTTTTGAAGAACGAAAATAATTGTGGTTAGTTAAAGAAAACGACGCCATTTGCTGCATACCTTCTATGGTGTTTAGGCAGAACTATCCGAGATAGTTCGGCTTAAACACCATAGATTTCCCCGCTTCGTTTAACTAAGGACAAGAACCTCCTCTTCATAATCCCCCTCTCGCACGTAGCCCACGTCGGCCGACATGTTCTTCCTAAATTTCTGGAGCGATATACGTGCGTAGATAGCGCCTGAGCTTCAATATATACGCTTACGCCCCTCCCCCTACCCTAAGTTTTCACCAGTAGCCTTCGGTGCTCCGTTTCCTAATAAATTTCATCATCATCATCCCTCAAATGTGATAGTGAACGCGCCAAATGCAAGGGGTCCACCGCGGTGGTACAGTGGTTACGGTACGCGGCTACCACCCAAAAAAAAATCACAGCATATCCACGGGGTGAATGATGATGAGTGGGCGAAGCTCCGGATGTTCATGACTCCTCCTTGAAAATTCGCCCATTACATCATCATGAAAGACGTGAGAACCAGTGTGTGAGGTTATATAAGAACTTTACTCATTTCTTAAATGAGCTTTGGCTTCCGTTGTCCATTCCAAATGACGGCTTTATGGTCCGTGAAATGCAAGGACAGCGGTTCTTGTATGGGTTGCAGTTGGACGTTCGTAAATGCAATGTCTATGCACGTCCCTCGCCCATTCACCCCGTGGATATGCTGTGATTCTCGGCGTCGGGTTTCCTCGCCGCTTCTCGGGCTCTCACAGTTTCTGGATCCGCTTCTCGGCGTCGCCGTGCACCTTCTGCTTCGCGGGCTCGAACGTCGGGATCCGTTTCTCGGCGGCTCCGTGCAGCTTCGGCTTCGCGGGCTCTCACCTCCGGGTTCTGTCTGCGAGCGCGCGCTGCAGCCGCTTTCCGTGCCCTCCGCTCCACCGCCTTGTCTTCCACATGGCGCAGCGACTACGAGCGAAAGAGGAAGTGTGCCAAGAGCGAGCGCATTTTATAGCTCTCACCCCTAGCGGTCTCCCATCGCACTGCATTGAAACATCTCGAACGATCGCCTCAATCCAATGATCTAGTGATTGCTCATCACACTACGCGCTCTCATATATCTGAATGGAGCGAGCGCCGCAGCGCCATCTCGTATTTTAATGCGTCAACTATGTTGCGCTAGCGCCATCTACTGATATTCTGTCACACCAGCCTTTACCATGCATCTCTGTGGATGGATGGATGGATATTAGGAGCGTCCCCTTTATAACGGGGCGGTGGCCGGGCCACCAAGCTCTAGCTTTATTTCTTTTTCGTTTACAACCATTTGTTGTAAAAGATGGCATTGGCGAGCGCCACCAATGCCATCTAGTGATCACTTCTCGAACTAGACGAGGTGGCTACGACGGAGGAGGGACTGACCCACGGCGTAAGGAGCTTCGCCCCTAAAACGCGTGATCGATCCCGGCCGCGGCGGTGGCATTTTCGATGGAGGTGAAAATGCCAGATGCCCGTATACCATGCGTCGTCAGTGCACGTTAAAAATCTCAGGTAGTCTCAATTTCCGGAGCCCTCCACTACGGCCTTTCTCTCCTCTCTAGCTCCTTCACTCCCTTTCCCCTACCTCCACGGACGCTTAGCCGTGCTTCCTACATGGGCTGCAGAAATTAGCGTCCTTTCCTAACAGAACCACAATCATCGTCATCCATGTAAGGGAAATGCGTACTAAAGCAACCTTTTTTCAGACAGTTCGTAGCAGCATCAAAGTGACTGCATGAAATAGCTTTGGGAAAAACATGGCTGCCGAAAGCAACGCCTACATTTGTGACGACTTCAAAGCAAGAGAAAAATATCCAGCGTCGTTATTTCTCTCATGAAGCGGCACATAACATTCTATTAGCATTGGTTCTCAAATTAGAATTCGCGGATCCTAGGGGGACCCCGACACTTACGTGCGCAATTTTACTTATGCCGCCCCTACCAACGATAAAGCACGTGCATTATAGAATACTGTGAATCTTGGATTAGCATTAGATACTCATTTATTTGTTTCGACAATAGCGCAAAATAAGTTCTTGTGCTCCCGCATAACGGCAGGCTAGGTCGTGCAGCATATCGAAACTATACACTGGTTTAGTGAAACACGGTGACTGACGCGGCGGACAGGCACGCTATCGTCTTTACCGGAGATGTGGATACGCGTCTGCACCACGGTCTTCTGCTGAGCGAACACGCACCGTTCCAATGAAACGCGACATCTTGCTGCTACGTGGTGCCGATCGACCCTTCATAGATGCGTGCAGCACGTTGACAACCCGGCTTACGTCATCTTTGGTAGGGCACTTGCTTACTCGAAGCCGCACCTGAAACAGTTCTCCGTGCCCGAGCCGCTCCTGACTATACGCATGATTGCGACGAGTACTGTTATGGGTCAGCGCGGCTAGCCCGGCGATGTTGAGCTTCCTAAAAGCGACGCACTCCGCGCATCCACGACACAGCAGCTGTCCTGCACAAAGACGCGAGAACGAAAGGGTCGAAGCAGGAGGGGGCTTGTCGCTCATTAGCAATGTGGAGTGCACTGTGCGTTGTCTGTGCACGTTAAAGAACCCCAGGTGGTCTAAATTTCCTGAGCCCTGCACTACGGCCTTTCTCTCCTCTCTATCTCTTTCACTCCCCTCTCCCCACCCCCAAGGAGGCTTAGCCGTGCTCCTTACATGGGCTGCAGAAATTAGCGTCCTTTCATAACCGAACCACAATCATCAATCAATCAATCAATCACTTACAACTGCGCTAGCCTCGGTTTAGCGGAGTTCTATTCGCGAAGTTGTACTCACGCAGTTGTACTCGCGTTAGCGTTTCTCGCAGCCTGGGCGGCTGCTGATGACAGTGCAGAACTGCAGCGGTTGCCTTGCTGAGACACCTCGCGGCAACGGAGCCAACAGCGAGCTGCGTTCTTCGTCTTCTTCCTTCTTTTAAGCTGCACAGAACTGACAGCAATCCAGCACAAATAGGTGGAAGCGAACAGAAAGCGTTCAATGTGCCGAGCATAGAGGCGAACGTGCTCATCATGACATGGTTGTTAGAGAGGTACCGTATGGGCACAGCCATTCACAGCCGCCACCCCCCTCGTCTTAATATTTTTTTTCTTCCTTCTGATGCTGATCGTTAAGTCCTTCGTCGCGATACCCTGAAGTCGGAATAGTTAGTCGAACGATGTCTTGTCGTGCCGAAGAGGCCGAAAACTTGATGTGTCGCGGGCCACAGCCCGCAAGTAGAAGGGCGCATTTCGACAAAGCGTGATTTGGACACGCACCCTCAGGTACGCGAAGGGCAAGCCACTGCGCCTCAAGCGATCGGTGGATATGTGAGGCTCCGGGTGACCAGGTAGGGGATTGTTCGCAGCTATATATGTTTTAATCGTTAGTACGTTTAAGTGGCCACGTAATAACGAGGTTTTACTGTTTCTGCATACGTTATTCTGCATACGGCGTCCCACGTCTTCCAAATGAGCGACGTATGAAGCGAACAACAACCTAAGGAACTCGGGTTCGATCCCGGCCACGGCGGTCGCATTTTCGATGGAGGCGAAAATGTCAGAGGTCCGTGTACTGTGAGTCGTCAGTTCACATTAAAGAAAATTTCCGGAACCCTCCGCTACGGCTTTTCCTTCTTTTCTATCTCTTCCACTCTCTTTCAGTCACCCGCGGATAGCTTAGCCGTGCTTCCCTGCATGGGCTTCTGAAATTAGCGTCGTTTTCTTAAAATAACCAAAATCATCACAATGAATCATAACTGGCAAGCCAATTCTCTCCGTGAAGGTAAAACATCAAGGAAGCTGTTTAGCACTGTACACTATGGTCCGGAGGATAGTCGATGAAAAGTGCAGCGACATTATTATTCTTATTCTTGTTTCTATTATTGTAATAATACTAGTTGACAAAATAGTCTACAAGCTAATGTATGTATTTCTCTCCAGCGGACTGTTCCCAAAACGATATGTTCTGTTTTCTGTTTTATGACTGGTTAGACTGTTTATTCTGTACTTGTGAATATGTTGCTCGCTTCTCACACGTCTTCACGAATTTAAATTTCACCTTGCTCTTTTGTCGAGAGAGAAAGATAAGGGCAAAAACGTAACCTTGGTTTAGAGAGCTGTTTTGTCGCGATTACGGAAACTTGCGTAACGGCAACGTTGCTTCGCTTAACAACCATACTCGCATTGTTTAATACAAAGAAAATCATGCCCAGTTTTGATACGCTAGTGTTTTCCGTTTTTGTCGTCAGTGCTTCACTCTGAGTTCATATGTACGCTATGCCGGCAAAGTCGCTGGAGCGGTTCTCGATCACGCACTATCGTTGGAGTGCTGCGTTGGAATAAGCACTGCACCGAACACGCGTGCGATTTCGTAGATTCGCAGTCGTTAATAGTGGTGGTCAACTCTGCTCTAATACACAGAATCATGATCCGCAGAGCACGTTGTCGAGCACGGCTGCACTTACGGGACGACGCTTACGGCTTTATACATGCTGTGCGTGTCTGGTGCGCAAAGGGACGAGACATGTGAAGTGCGCCAGATTCAGCAATCTTCCAGAAACCCCCCTCCCCCCTTTCCCCACTGTTATGACCATGGGCTCTGTGGGTACTACGATAACTAAATAAATAAACAAATAAATAAATAAATACTGAAAGCTCTCAGGCCAGTGCTTTCCAATAGAACAAACCAGAATGTCCCCATTATTCGCGCTACTCTGACTTCGCAGGCCTACGAGTTTTCGTGCTGTGATTCAATAAGACTGCCTGGCAACCGCTGTCCAGTCCACGCGGTTACCTCATTTGGTGCACTTGTGCTATTGTCTATCCATTTTCCTTCTCATCTCCTACCCCCTCACCTCCTCTTCACGCAGTATGGCCAATCAGGTCTCCCTCTAGTTGTAATACTACCACGACTTTCTTTGCGTTGCCTTTCAAGACGCTCCTAATACCGCGCTGAACAACACAGGAATGTTTCTTATTCTTAGAGTGAAATATTCGTGAAACATGACCTGTTCGTTACAGGCATTCGAAGCGACGCGGCCGTTGCCATTGATTTTAAAACTAACATGGCTTCAGCGATCGATTGTTGCCATAACGGAAAGCAAGCCTGTCTTGCATAAGTAGCGTCACCGTTCCTCCGTCTACCTGTTTTAAATGCGAAGTATTTGACGGTGAAGTTCAGTTACTTTGATCTCATCTAGATATCAGGGTATTTACATAGCCACCTACGGTCTCGGTGGTCTCCTAGTTGTCTCGTTCACCTGATATAACCGAATATTTGGATGGTAATATGTAAACTTATGAGGAGCATGAACGGTTGTTCTTTACATGAGTAACATGATATAGCAGTCATATAGGTCAAGAATGCCGATCTTCCATCACGTTTGGGTCACTCCGTGTCATGCCGGTGTGGGCCACATATATTTAAATTTTGCGCAGTCTATGCGAATCTAGAAGCAACTACAATAGACATCTAAGATATTAATTGGAACGCACTTAAAGCCAGACCCACCATTTGTCGTATGAAATGTAGACATACCAAGCATACATACACATGCAACCTAACAAGAGGTGGGCTGCCTCTAGAAGCCGTTCCTTCAAAGTGCCGATTAAGCACAGTTCCACTATGCTACGTCGGCTCGTCCCAGACTGTAGTAAATAAACCTATTGAGTAGGCACTTTTGATCCTTATTCACGTGTAAGGATATTGCCCTTCTAATGTGCGTTAAGCGCTAAGCGCTATCATGTCAATGTTACATTCTTCTTTAACTATGTTCAGTATGTCCAGCATTTTATCTATAATGTATCAACATTTATCCGCATCAGCTTGCCTACTGTCACTTGGCCTGATTTTGTTCACCACTGCTCGATGCCATAGGAATAGTTGCACGAACGACGATTATGACACGCACATCAGCACAGGGAAGCGGAAATGAAAGATGACCTCAACGGTGTTAACCGCTACGGTGCACCGCCTAGTACGTGCACTGAATTGACTGCCAACGTTACGTCGTACCAGGAGGTAACACTCAGGTAGCCACGGAGTTGTGGACGTTTCTAGTTAGCCCGCGTTAATCACACATCCACCCATGCCTTTTTCACATTTATCCTGCACATAACATTTGGCTCACTGTCAAACGCTCAGCAAAGACCATTTCCTCGCTGGCTGCCTCGCATGACACCGATTTCCACAATTTCTCGGATCAGCCGGATTTTTTTTATTGCTTTATTCCAGTACATACGCATGTGCTGGAAGCGAAATAGATGTGCGGTGTGTTGACTTCTCCTGCTTCTTCATCTGCAACGTGTTGACTTCCACGCCTTTTCTCTTCCTCTTGCTCTTCCGTTACGTATTTTTTAGCCTTAAACCATGTAAGGAGTGCCAAAACAACCTGCGTATGAATTCACCGGCCGCTGTGCAGCAATACTTAATATGGTTACGTTAGTTGAGAACCATATCTCGCCAGAAGATTTAAATGCAGTGTTGAAACAAAGCTACATGAATGAAAACACATTCACAGAGTGCCCTTTGGCCGATGTACGAGTTGCCACAGGGAAGGGGAATTTCGTATACCACGCCTTTGACGCATGAAATTCCCCTTTCCTGTGGCAACTCGTACATCGGCCAAACGGGACGCTGTATAAACGAACGAGCTAGGGAGCACGAACTAAATCTAATTGTCCTGTTGCTGTGTTTCTACCTTTTGTTTGTGTGTTCGTCTAGTGGCCGCTTCTTGTCCATTCAAAAACGGTGTGCGGTAAACTAGAGTAGTGGGCGGCACCGAGAGAATATATATATATATATACACGCAAGTAGCTTGGGTTGTCGCAAATATAACTTAATTCACGATGAGCCTCTATTGACCGACGGTTTATTGCATCAAAGTTTCTGTCGGAACCCGACCTTCGTGAAATGATTGTTAAAGTGTATTGGATAAACAGCGGAATGCTGTGTTTATTATTCGGTGATGAAGTTGTTTAGCTGAACCGAGGAATCTGATTGCGTCGAGGATTGAAGATTGCTATCGGGATAGATCAATTACCTCTCCTGTGGCACTTCTCTTTGTGTAATATTATAAAGGAAAGTTTGCGATACTCATCGTCCTGATAAAGTGAGTGACGAAAATGCCAGTTGGCCGAGAAAAATATTAAGGGAAGGAGCTTTTTTTTCGCACTGCCAGCGAAAGAAACGGACGTGGTTTTTTTTTTACTAGTTATTGTGGGCGTATTATAAGTTCTTTGTCTGCCTGTCCTCTGTTGTGGACGTCATGATATGGATACCTTACGCTAAGGTAAAAACAAAGTTGTTGATGCACTCACATTAATTTCACTGAAAGATCAGCTAAAAAAGATTAAACCAAGCTGTAACACACGAAAAACTCTAACATACCTCAGAGAGATATAAAAACTGCCGGCATAGTCTCTTTTAGCAATATTGAAAGACGGCATTGCAGCAACGTCCGGTCAATGCGCCTTGGAGTAGGACGTCGACGCTTTCGGTATTACCTGTAGTAGTTGTCGGTGTTTGTACTGCTCGAAGTCAAGGCAGCAACCAGCTCAACTTGAAGTATATATAAGTAGTGTTGAGGCATTCCTCCACTGGGTGGGGGGCATGGTAGGGAAAGATAACCACAAGCAGGAAAAGAAACTACGGTTGCTAATACTGCAACACCCGTAATATAATGAGAATACGGCTATATTTAAAGAAAACAAACTGAGATAGTCGCAATATTTTTAGCTGACTGCAAGAATAGCAATCCATGATTGAACAACCACGATTTCTTTGTATACTTGCACAGGCATTGAGACACCATATTACTCTTCTGGACTTCTGCAATCGGAGCAGACCGCATGTGAGCCCTTATTTGTCGGGTTGCTTCGATGGTTGAAAACGTGACGTAAGAACAATTGAGTAATATGAAGAACTGAAGATACCCTTACGTGCGAGTGCGAAACAAATGTAAACAAGATAATCAAGGGGATGCAAGCAAATACGATTTCAGAAACGGTCTAAAGTGGCTTAAGAGAAACATAATAATAGTGTGTATCAAAATGCAGTAAGACCACTAACGGGCCATTCACGTACTGATAATGGTCTTCTTGTCTTTTTTAATGCATCCCTAAAGCTACCTCAATATTCTTTGAAAGATGTGAACGCAAGAAATAAATCTGATGAAAAGGGACGAGTGGCGCATGAATAAAATATTTTCCCAGAGTTGGCCACTACTAATCATAGGTTAAGTATAATCAGTGGCTCCCCCCCCCCTTCCCTCCTATTTCCGACGTACCACACAACATAAACCACAATGGTATTCTACACATGTTTTTTTTTTGTTTTGGACCCGTTTATTTACGTTTAGCGAAAAAGTTAATGCAGTATAAGCACTTGAAATGTGGGCGTTCGTGGTATGCTCGCATGAACCGCAGTTCATTGACACTGCTGCGCAACATTTCCAACAATGCCAACAGGAGCAGCAACACCAGCGTCACAGTGCCCGTTTCACACTTGCCTCCACTTGAGCACACCTATTTATGCACACAAAAATACCTGCCAACATAAAAATTAAGCGAACATTGCCTGAGCACGAAACCGAACGTAGAGCTGCAATGCATAATCAAGGATCGCACAGAGGCAGAAAGCTGTAGCGTCAAGATAATGAGGATGCCTGGTTCTATCTAGTAGTTGCCACTTGGGCAAACGCACTGCCCCGTCAGGGTTCTTTACCCGTCTCGTTGCAGTAAGCTGTAGTAAACAATTCAGTCAATGTAAGTAGAAAAAAGGCGTAACTAAACAGATAAAAACGCGGTAGGTCTCCAGTAAATACTCGGGAAGTTTCTTGTCTGCCACTCATCTTGATGAAGAAGGCGTTGACCCCAAGTGGAGTCCGTACTTGCGCGCGCGTGAACACAGACAGAGAACGCAGACAAGCGTTGTTTGGACCGCTGGTTTGAATCAATAATGGGGCGCGAGCGGCTGCTGATATTTTCGCATAGAAATTGTTTTTCTCCAAGCAGGCCCACAGCTGTTCTTTTTATGGAACTCTTGCTTCGCCAGAAAATTCGGCACCATGGCTATCACCTTGACATCAAGTAGGGAGCACTTCGTAATCAGATTACATGCCCGGCGCTGTATACGGCTACAGCGCGTTGTAACGATTATTGTAATTGGGTGATGCCGCACTCAAATAACTGCAGACGGGTTTATAAATGTCTTCCCTATGGGAGAAACCCTTAACTTAGACGGTCCGCGAATCTTCAGGTCGCGTACGAAAACTTTCCCGTTTGTCTGCCCTGGCCATGCGCCGAAACCGAAGTTCAAAGTTCACCCGTGGAAGTGCTACCTTTTCTAACATTCCCACATGCGACTAGAAGCTGCAACAATGTGTAACGGGGGGATAGCTGCAACAAAGTGTAAAGAAAGGGCTTTTCTCGTCGGAGAGCGAGTGTTCCGCCTAGGCATATGCGGCTTTGCTGTAGAAAAAAAAAGAACGCCTCAGTAATTTTTGATGTCTCTTGGTAATGTATTCGGCATCTTGCTGGAAAAATACCCACTACATGATGTTCTACGACGCATCTGCATGTAATCCTTTGTATAGAAGTAAAACCTGGGAAGGTTGATTGTGTCACAGCCTAGTTTGGCCTGCTGCTAGTAGCTAAACTCTAAATCGCACTGTTCTTTCGTGTTTCTCCACAAAGTTATTCTGGCAGGCCAGTTGCTAGAAGACTTCATTCTGCGTAGCCTTATGAGTAACAGGAAGCAGGCGTTTGGAAATAAATGTTCTCGTTCACACACTCGTCAAAATAGTATTCACATTTTTCTATTACAGAGGAGTATTATGTTGTTGGTATTGGTCCTGTGATACTACGGCGTCCCGTCCGTAGTATCACAGGAATGCAGACGGAGGCTTTACTGAACACAAAACAACCGTTTATGTAGTGACAACGAGCTGTGTAGCCATGCCGCGAAATTCCGTCACTACGACAACAGTGAACGTTCCGGGAACAGCATGTGACACCAAGGCAGCCACAGCCTCGGGAAGGCGAACAGTAGCAAACATCTAGCGGGTGCTGCAAGTTTCCGGCGTCCAGCATACCTGAAAGCAAAGTCTCACGGGCAACAAGCCGGCCTGCCGGTTCAAGGAGCCCTCTAACAACTTCATGCACCTGTTTACTTGCGGGTCGCGTAGACAAACGGCTGGGCCTAGTTTTGTCATAGGTTGAACCAGTCAAGTGATTTAATATTTTAGTTGTGCAATGAAGTCATCACATCGCTGCCGACCTCTTTAGCCCGTATCAGTACTCGCCTGGACTGTCTGTGGAAGAAAATGACGACATAACGTGCAAGGCTGCGATTAGACAAATGCGAAAATTACAAGTGGACGAAGCATTACATTGGACAACAGAGTGATACTAGTCCTTTTTTTTTTCTTGAGTGGTTTTTCACAACGTTAAAAGAGACAAGCTGTTAATTTAGAACAGGACACAGGCTGGACTCCACGCTGTTTGTTGCTGTGGGAATGGTGTCACCACCGGCGACAGCAGCGTCAGCAGCAGCAGCAATGGCAGCAGCACCACAACGTCCGCCTGGGGGATGGAAGAAACAATATAATAATTTCGCGCGTTCGGTAGACAGCCATACGCGAAGCATTTCAGTAGAGCGGAATACCGAGTGTAAACAGATCATGCGCAAACATTGCCGACCACCCAAAGCGTATGCCATCGGTTTCGAACCTTTCGACAGGTTGTCGCGCTCTATGGACCCCTCAAGTTTCTAAATTACGGTTCCATTTGCCTTTAGCATTGTAATAAGAAGCTTCGACGGTACAGCAGCCAGAGAATTCGACACTGTTTCTACGAGGCGCATTCGAGGATCTAGGCTTATCAAATGGCTGCAGAATCTCCGAGTACATAGATTACGGGGGTTTGCGTCTTCTGTTTATCACCCATAGTTGATGCCACTTGACTGCCAGAACGTTATACGCCATCCCGTACGCCTGTGCGTATAATTGATCACCTGGCACGCTAAACTTTTCTAAGCTTCGGTGCAGAATTGGCCTGGCGGTGACCGCACAATACGAGAATCCCACCCTCATGCCTACCACCGTCAATAATGGCAGATCTGCATTTCCTTTGTTTGGTTTCGAGAGGCGCTCTCCAAACTTGTCCGTCGCGGTGGCGTAGTAGTTATGGTACTCGGCTGTCACCCGCCCACACCCCCAAAAAAAGGTCAGCTTCGCCGCAAGGGCGAAGCAATGAATACAACAGCAACAAAGGGGACCGCAACGCGAAGAGCGTGGAGGCAGCTTGAAATTTCCAGCGCGTTCCACGAGCTCAAAGGAGGCCGCTAAATGAACAAACAGAAGAGGAGCGCGAACTATCAAGTGAAGCACGCTCGAAACGAACGCACAGATATACACTGAACGAGCGCGAATAAGCTCTCACAATGGATGCTCTGTTTGAACCGCGCTCCTGTTGCAAAGGCGGCCGTTGCGCTCCTCGCGCCATCTCGCTGGTAATGGAGAAACGCCTATAAGCGCCTGCCGTCTCTGAGTCCTGCCAGCGGTAAAGGGTGTGTATATAATGCTCGCCGTCAGGTCCCTGAAGGGTCTGCTCTTTGTGGCGTAGTGGTTAGCGCCACGCGCTGCGGAGCGAGATGTTCCTGGTTCGATTCCACGCTTCGGAAGCATTTATCTGAATTATTTTAGGCGCGAAGCTCCTTACGGCATCACCTGGGCGGTTCTCGGTTGTCGATGCATCCTGCGTAGCCAGTAGCGTCTCCCTTAGCATACAATAGATGGCGCTGTCCCATAGAGATACATGCAAACTGCAGTTGGGTGACGATATACTAGATGGCGCTGTACGCATTCTGTGTCGTCACCGCCATTTCTCGTCTAGTTTCCTAGATGGCGCTGTCCCATAGAGATGTGTGCAATATGGCGGTTGGGTGAATGGACACTAGATGGCGTTAGAGGTGCCGCTGCTCTCCAATAGGTGGATAGCAAAATGACGTTTTCGTCTGCACCTGACTTCCCGTTCGACGCTTAGCTGCGCGTTTACTTCGTTCGGCCTTGTATGTCGGTTCCTGCTGCACGACTCCGCTGCTCGCAGGAAAACACGCTTCTGTGAAGTTATGGCTTGCTGCTCGGCATTAGGGTGCCCGAATTCTTCCATGAAAGGAAGGAAAATGTTTCGTTTTCCTGGGAATGAAGCGCGCAAGTATAAATGGGCAGTTGCCCTCGAACGAGCGACCATGACAGGCGAGCTCTGGGTTCCGAATGTAGGAGCCAGAATATGCGAAGACCATTTCGTCACAGGCAAGTTTTTGGCAGCTAACTTGAATCATTTGATTTCTAGTGCCAATAACTTAATTAACGATCAATTACATACAAACAGGTACGCCCAGCAAGGATCCTCAGCACATCAGTTACGTGCCGTCTTTATTTCGGTACAATGAAAAAACTAGTGAGGCTGCACGAAAGAGGGAAGAGAGGTGATGTCAACTTTATTCATGCGCTTTCATGTACTCAAAGCAATAAATGCCTCCTTTGTGCAGTGATACGAGGCACCTATCTCTCGAGAAAAACGGGAGGCAGCAAATAGTGGACAGCAGCGGACGACAACGCGCGCTCTGTGCGCCGCTGTGATATTACGAAGGCTCGGTACGGGCTCTCAAACCAAATATGCTCAATGTACAACTGCTGCACATAGTGATAACTGCGATTGCGGAACGTCTAGCGCTCAACATCCTTCGCCAAATGTAATATTGCAGCCACGTGTGTCAGCGAACGCAAGTTACAAAGCCGATTTCACATTCCCGTTGGCATTCGCCGACCACATAACCACTTTTCGCGAACGGTGTTGTCGGGATCGCGATCGGTGCAAGAACAAGAAACGACGGCGGCATGCGGCGGCGGCGCGAAGCCTCGAGCCGGAAGTTGTAGCAGAGTGCGGAGTAACCCACAATTCCTTGCGACAACCGAGATTTTGCTATCCACCTATTGGCTGCTGCGCGGGCCTGCGCCGGGAGCGCTCCTCTCATTCTCCTGGATCGTCGCCGTACGTGTTGGATCGCGTTTGGTGGACCATGGACGATGATAAAAAAATTCCGAACGTTGTGTCCGAAGCGCGGAATCGAACCAGGGACCCCTCGCTTCTGAACGCGCGGCGCTAGCCACTACGCCACGAAGCGCACATGGACACATGCACCACGATGACAGTAAATACCCAACATTAACGAAAGACTGCGCGTTTCTAACGCATTTGTGCTAGCGCGTTACGGCCCGTGTAAGAAGCTGGTGTAAGACGCTGTGGCCTCTCCGCCTTACACTCTCTCAGCAGTCATGTGATGGCGTCGGCAAACGCGTTCCGGCCTGTGTAAGGGGCTGCGTAAGACGTCTTTACATGATGATCGACTGGGCGAAGTACACGGAAGATTCACTGTTTACCGACGATTCCCTCCGGAGCTTCGCCCACTCATCATCATCCACCCCGTGGATATGCTGTGATTTTTTTCTTTTGATTTTCATTTATATATACATACTTATACATATACGGTTCATGACGGCGGCGACAGGGACGGCAAGAACCAGCCGAGACTGTCCATATAATTGCCATCGCAATAAAAAAAGTTGGTTCGATCCAAGTCGCGGCGGTCGCATTTCCGACGGAGGCGAAACTGCTACTAGGGGCCGTGCAGTATTCGTTGTCACTGCGCGTTAAAGAAGTTCAGGTGGTCGAAATTTCCAGAGCCCTCCACTATGGCTTTTCTCTCCTTTTTATCCGCTTCACTCCTTTTTCTCTGCCCCCCCCCCTCCCCAGACGTTTAGCCGTGCTCCCAACATGGGCTGCAGAAATTAGTGTCCTTTCCTTTAACTTTAAGAAACCACAATCATCATCCTTTACAAACTTGCAGAGGACTATATCAGAGGGGACGTGAGCGTCCACAGTGCTGCGTTCTTTTCTGCTCTTTCATTTGCCCCGCGCCCTTCCGAAGAAGATGTGGAGACAAGCCAAGCACGCGAGAACGATGTGCTTGCTCCTCGTAAGCGTCGAGGTCGGCGACAATAAAATTCTGCAACAAAAAACATGTAACACTTCAGCGCCCAATGTCAGCGAGATTGGTCTGCACGGTGAGAGACGTAGCCCTCTGTGCACATTGACGGCTGCCTACACTGGAAAAGACAGGCAGGCATACTGTTCGAACTTCCCATACGCAGGCACTTCAAGCCATTTCCATTGGCTGCGCGTCATGTCAGACGTGGCGATGGAAATGTAGTCTCCTGACCCCGCAGAACTAAAGTTGTGGGTCAGGATTTATTTCTTGTATTTTTAGCCTTGTATGCAAATCAACTTCGGACGGTGTGCTTCTATCGCCGTCGTTCTTGTAGTAGCTGTCTCTGTATCCTTCCATGCACGCAACATGGTTATAAAATCTTGCGCTTGAAAAGTGTTAGAGGGCTCCTTTGAGAAGAAACATGGGGCGCGTGCATTGTCCCTGCGAACTTCTTGAAGCTGTCTCCACAGCGAGAGTGCGTGCCACGAAATATGTAGGTATTGTGGGACCCACGTGCTGATCGCACCCACATTGTCATCGATGCTCATGCTCGGGCATAATGTCAATGTCCTCGGCTGTAAATTTACCCGAATATTGAATTCCTTTATTTTTTTACGCAACGCACTCCTTATGCAAGGCTTCAATCGTGCGCTGCTGCAGATCATGTCTGCAACATTTGACCACGAATCAGCGACGTCAAAAATAGACTGCAATATGCAGACAGTAGAGTTCGATGTCCTCTCAGCGTCAAGCACAAATTATATCAAAATTGAGTTCCGCTTCCTCGTAATAAAATAGCTCGTTCTTCTGTGTTAGAGGCACTATGCGTAATTGCAGAGCTGTGTTGCTAGCGGTCTGAATAATTCACAAAGAACGCTCGTTTACTGATGTCATTGTTGGGTATTTCAGTGCGAAATTACTTTCCTATAGCGCAGAAATAGGTAAAGGAACGTTTTATCCTTCATTTCAGAATGTTCAATATTGCAAAAAGCCGGCAAAATTTAGTGCTTTTCCTTATCTCCTGAAATGATCCAGTCTTCTGCAGGACGTTAAAGCCTTTAACTGCCGTTTGAAGTATAGATGGGATCCAATCTGCACATTCCTTTATGGACGTATAGATGTGACAAGTGTCCGTTATAACGATGTTTAATTTCTGGTATTTTACATCCCAAAAATACGATATGATTATGCGATGTTGAAGCGGAGGGCTCCAGAAATTTCAACTGCCAGGTGGTCTTTAACGTGCACTGACATCATACACTGCACGAGCCTCAACATTCCACCTCCATCGAAGTGCAGCCTCCGGCTGAGTTATAAGGAAGCGGCACCCAAAGCGGCACCAGATGACTACGTGCACTTACGGCGTCTTCAATTGTTGTGGGTGTCTTGCGACGGAAAAGACATTGGCAACACCACACAGAGCGCACACACACGAGAATAATCGCAGCGTACACTGTATGCCACAGAACACACAGGTCCGAGCGCGTGATTATACTGACCTGTCTAATGTAGTGTCTTAAGTAAATGTAGGGGATATTATTCCAGGATTATTCAAGCACGCTAAAATATACACGTTATCATAAAAATTATGATTGGAAAACAGCGCATTTTTAAGAGTTTCCATCACTTCAATCTTCCTCAAGGTTAAAAGTTCTTTAGTCTTTGATTACTTATCTTCCTTGAAGTCGATTCAATGTGAATCCAAAACCACGTTCCCCATTCGAAACTTCAGTGCGTTGATACTGGCAAACACACAGTTCTGAAACCGTAAAATGCTGCAGGTTATAGGGATTTGACAATTCCAGTGACTAGGAAAATTAAATACACTGTTCAGTTTCTCCCATATGGCGCTTTCCACAACTCACACACACATACCCGACCGCGGCGGCTGCATTTTGACGGAGGCGAAATGTGGAGGCCACTGTGCTGTGCGATGTCAGGCAATATTAAAGACCCCCAGGCAGTCGAAATTACCCGAGCCCTCTACTACGACGTCTCCCATAATCATACCGTGGTTTTACGGCGTAACACCCAAGAACTCAAATCAACCAATCACAGCAAAATGCTGTGATTGGTTGATTTGATTGGTTGACTACGCACGGAATGAAAGCTTCCGTAGCGTGACCACAAACTGCGTTCTTTCAAACATATTTGGACATTTGACTATATCAGTGGTGCCCTCATTTTAGTTTCTATATCAGATGCGCTTAGAACCCTTTTGCGGTAAACTTGAAGACAAGTGGGAAATCTTTAACGCATGCATGACGGTTTCCGGTACAACAAGAAATTTTGACTTAATAAAGAGGTTCATCGGTGAAACATACAGCAGATGTTCAAATATCATGTAACAGCACAAGATAAAATGTAGTATACATTTTACTACCACGACAGACGATGCCCGACAAATCTCTGGGAGTCATTGGAATTGAGAAAGTCATCGCAGACATAGAAAGCGCCCGCTGTGTAAGCGAACCAGTTATGTGGTGTTTAAAGTGCGAAAGAATTTGCAATCTTTTTAAATGCTCTTTTTCTTGAGTAGTAGTTAATAAAGTAGGATGTGATGTATAGGGCATAGCGAATGGTGCACAATTTTTTGTGCAGGCTAATTCCCTTCACTACAAATTTGGCGAAAATCACGAGCTAGAAAGGAATAAAATAAGAATATTTCCTAAGCCTTCCCATTCACAGAGATTGTGTACCATCCCGATAAGGCATCACGTTCCTACGCTCGAGGGAAACATTAAGGTCGTTTGTTGCTCGGAAACACCTCGACGCCACGCTTCTACAAGAGGGAGGCCATTGACCCTCGAAGCTCCGACTGAATGGCGACGAGTGCCATATTGGCAAGCAGTGCAGTCTCAAGCAAAAGGGCAGATGGGGCCTCAATAAAAGCGTTTCGCTCAAGTGTTCCTTTCCTGGCATAAGTACTTCTCTGGGTATCCCGCCTCCACATTTCTTTTTTACCCGCGACTGTTACCTTTGTTCAGGAGCTCTCCTGCACGCCGGGAAGTTGCAACGCATTCGGGCTAGAGTCGATGTCGCTTCGCGGTTGTTGACCCAAGGATAGGCCATAGTCGCGGGTTTCGAAGTAAGCTGGAGGTGTTGTCCTTAAGTGTGCGAGCAGGTCGTTCAGGGACAGCAGATCGCAACGTTTCAAGATACAGCTCAAGTGCGGGACATACGATAAAGCGGTCAATCGATTTCTCGTGGAAAGCACTGTTGGGTCCTCAAATGAAGCTTGTACTGCGGTACAGGTTTTCAAAGCTCTTCTTGTAGTGAAGCCCTATTGTGCGTGCACTTGATCTGTACGGGCATCTGCATAATTAAAGTGAATCACTAGAAGCACCTTATGAACCAGCGGAAGAAACTAATGCTATGAAGTGTGAACCGTTTGTTGCCTCCTGATGGGGTTCAAACCAGGGCACCGCACCACCACGGGATATCGTATTGACGAATTAGACTACAACGCTGGCTAGCGAACAACGTGAACCATATGAGTGCTTTGGAGTTTTAATTACCATGCTTACGGTTTTCGATGAACAGCAGAGAAACAGCACTGGTAAGGAATGATAGATAGAAACAAAGGGAAAAAATGAGACAGAGGAATAGAGACAGAGAGAGACAGAAATAAAGAGATAAAGGAAATTAGTACGTCCGGCAGAGAGGCACCAAGCTTTGCTTAGAAGTCTTTTACGGCAGGGGAGCGGCCACAAAATTTTTCGAAGTGTTACACAAGCAATTACTTAGCAAGAAGTCTATCGTTCCTCTGCCACGTAAGCTGAATAACTCTGAAGAAATATAAGAACCGTATGAACGCGTTGAACGGGGGAGCAAGAATGTAGTTGAAAAAGAACCCTCGGTAGGACAAAACGTTCCTCTAGGGCAACGTGTAAAGCGGACCCTAATTATTGGTCACAAAATGGGTGGATGCTAATTTTCTCTTTAATTGGTCGCCTTGTTAAAATTCAATGACAGGCACGCCACAAGCCACATGCGTTTAGGTTATCGCGGGAGGTGACTGTTGTTTAATTGTCGCACGCAGTAACGAGGGCTACAAAGGGAGTCATATTTGACCTGCTGCACTCCTCCCTACCTCGCTTCTGCTACGCTGCGCGACGCTACTTGTAAATGCGAAGCATTTCTTAGCGAACTTCGGCGAGTTTGAGCGTATCTATGTATCTATCTATCTATCTAGCCGCCTACGATTTTGTGCTCTCCTGGCCGTTTCGCTAATCGGATGTTTACGAAAATCGGTATGCCACATCATGACTACATGACGAACACAAATGGCAGGTCATAACATGAAAATCATGACATGCGTGTCAAGAGCGGCATGATTTACATGTCACAGTCTTGGTGCTCTCCTGGTCGTCTCGCTAATGGGGTGTATACAAAAATTGATATGCCACAATATGACTGCATGGCGAACATAAATGACAGGTCATAACACGAAAATCATGACATGCATGTCATGAGTGACATGATTTACATGCGACGGTCTTGGAGCTCTCCTGGCCGTTTCATTAATGGGATGTATACGAAAATTGGTATGCCACGACATGACTGCATGGCGAACATGACTGACAGGTCACAACATCAAAATCATGATATGCATGTCACGGGCGACATGATTTACATGCCACGCGTTTCGTTAACGGGATGTATACGAAAATTGGCATGCCACAAGATGACTGCATCATGAACGTAAATGACAGGTCATAACATGAAAATCATGACATGCATGTCATGAGCGACATGATTTACATACCACGGTCTTGGTGCTCTCTTGGCCGTTTCGTTAGTGGGATGTGTAGGAAAGTTGGTATGCAACAATGTGACTGCATGAAGAACATAAATGACAGGTCATAGCATGAAAAGCATAACATGCATGTCATGGGTGGCATGATTTACATGCCAGGCGTTTCGTTAATGGGATGTATACCAAAATTGCTGTGGCACAACACGACAGCATGACGAAGGTAAATGACAGGTCATAACATTAGAGTCATGACACGCGTGTCATGACCGCTATGATTTACATGCCATGGTCCTGGCGCTATACTGCCGTTTCGTTAACAGGATGTATGGGCTCCGTCTACTGACCAGAGGGCGCTACGTAGCTCTCGTTGGACGGCTCAGTCGCGCACGGTGGAAACCGAGGCGACAGCGATGCGCGCGTTTCTTCGCTGCTTTCCGGGCGTGCTGCGAACCACACGAACGCTCGCGGCGTCGCCCTTTGGAACAGTTGGCCGCAGGTTTGGAGCGCGCGTCTCAAAGAAAATAAAACGAAAGAAGTTGGCACGGGCGGTCGCTGCTGCTATAGAATTGGAGACGCGCATCGCGTTCGCGTATTTCCCTCTCACAGTCTGCCCAATTTTGCTTCTTCTCTCCGCCAGGCAGTGCATTCTGGCGCTGAAGTCGCACATGGAAAACTCGACTGCACGGAGGCTATACGAAAATTGGTTTGGCACAACATGACAGCATGACGATCATAAATGACAGGTCATAACATGAAAATCGTGACATGCATGTCATTAGCGGCCTGATCTACATGCCACTCGTTGCCTTAAAGGGATGTATACCAAAGTTGCTATGGCACAACACGACTGCATCCCGAACGTAAATGACAGGTCATAACCATAGAATCATGACATGCGTGTATGAGCGGCATGGTTTACATGCCACAGCCATGGTGCTCTTGCGGCCGTTTCGTTAACTTCATATGTACCAGACTCGGTATAGCGAGACAACATTGCAAGTACATTTTACGTTCCTTATGTGCGCTTGGCATTTCTTTGATTCCCACTGCACGTGGGATCTGCAATTTTTTTTTTAATGCGAAGCATTTCTTAGCGAACTTCGGCGAGTTTGAGCGTATCTATATCTATCTATCTATCTAGCCGCCTACGATTTTGTGCTCTCCTGGCCGTTTCGCTAATCGGATTTTTACGAAAATTGGTATGCCACATCATGACTACATGACGAACACAAATTACAGGTCATAACATGAAAATCATGATATGCATGTCATGGGTGGCATGATTTACATGGCATGGTCTTAGTGCTCTTCTGGCCATTTCGGTAATGGGATGTATGCGTAAATTGGTATGGCGTAAAATGACTGCCTGACGAACATAGATGGCCGGTCACAACATGAAAATCATGACATGCGTATCATGAGCGGCATGATTTACATGTCACTGTCTTGGTGCTCCCCTGGACGTCTCGTTAATGGGATGTGTACAAAAATTGGTATGCCACAAAATGACTGCATGGCGAACATAATTGACAGGTCATAACATGAAAATCATGACATGCATGTCATGAATGACATGATTTATATGGCACGCGTTTCGTTAATGGGACGTATACGCAAATTGGCATGCCACAACATGACTGCATCACAAACATAAATTGCAGGTGATAACACGAAAATCATGACATGCATGTCATGAGTGACATGATTTACATGCGACGGTCTTGGTGCTCTCCCGGCCTTTTCGTGAATGGGATGTATACGAAAATTAGTATGCTATAACATGAGTGCATGACGAAAATGACTGACAGGTCACAACGTGAAAATCATGATACGCATGTCTTGGGCGACATGATTTACATGCCACGCGTTTCGTTAACGGGATGTATACGAAAATTGGCATGCCACAGGATGACTGCATCATGAACGTAAATGACAGGTCATAACATGAAAATCATGACATGCATGTCATGAGCGACATGATTTACATGCCATGGCCTTGCCACTCTCTCGGCCGTTTGTTTAGTGGGATGTGTAGGAAAATTGGTGTGCAACAATTTGACTGCATGACGGTCATAAATGAGAGGTCATAACATGAAAAGCATCACATGCATGTCATGGGCGGCATGAGTTACATGCCTGGCGTTTAGTTAATGGGGTGTATACCAAAATGGCTATGGCACAACAGGATAGCGTGACGAACATAAATGACAAGTCATAACGTTAGAATCATGACATGCGTGTATGAGCGGCATGGTTTACATGCTACAGTCTTGGTGCTCTTACGGCCGTTTCGGTAACTTCATATGTACCAAACTCGGTATAGCGAGACGACAATGCAAATCCATTTTGCCTTCTTTATACGTGCTTCGCATTCCCTTGATTCCCACTGCAGGTGGGATCTGCCAAATTTTTATCTGTGGAGGCGAGTGATGGCGTAAGACCAGCTGTGCACATGCGCCGTGCCATATGACTTATGCGCATGCGCCGCACTCCCCTCGCCATGCGCGTCTCCTCCTCTCCACCGCGCTTTGCTGGCTTGCCTTTTATTAGCCTGGCGTTTTCTGCTGACCACGCGAATATAATTTCTTTGACTGCTTTGGCTGGTAGACGCATACAGTTTAGCTGTAAAATGCTGTGCCGTTGCAGCCCGGCAACTTTTCGGGGATGTACCCAACGCTAAGGAAGCACGGCGGCTATAGCGCCCGTCACTGACGCTCGCAGTTCTGGTAGTAGTGTTCAAACTGGTTAGCTGGGCTGGTTGTAATGTAGACCTGTAATTCATTTCCAGAGCTAACAAAGGAAAGAAAAAAGAAGACTAGACGACAGCATATCAGATAGGCAGAAAGCTGGTCTTTCAACTGATTTTTATTGCAGAACGGTACAGATATATTAGTAGGGACCGTTCAATCTGGCCGATTACGAGCTCTGAAAACCAAGATCGAATAGTCGAGGTGGTGGTGATATGTACAGATGAGGAAGAAATACAGGTTATGATGATGTCCAGAGATGTAGAGTCAGTCACAGATCGCGCTCACAATATAAAGATTTGTACGGGCGCAAACGCCTAAGATCAAGCAGCGTGGCGCATGCATGATACCACTCATAATTAAATCGCAGATGCAAGGTAATCAATTTTTTTGGCTGACAGTGCAATAGAAGGTGCGCAAATGAATTTGTTGCTTTCTGTTTTAATGCAAAATGCTTCATAAATCAGGAAGCATTGCTCATCCTTATACATGCCAAGGATACGTGTGCCGTGAAAGTGAGGGGTACATTTGCATTGTTGCAGTGGTCGGCTAAGTGGCGGACACCCGCTGTTGCCTTGACGAGCGCCCTATGCTTCGTCAATCTGACGTTCACAGACCATTCGCTGTGCAATGATTGAATTTATTACTTCCGTGTTGTTACTGCTTACGTTACCAACGCAGTCACCATGGTGGAACAGTTGTTACGTTGCTAGGCTACTGACCTGAAAGAATAAATTCTTCCCTGGAACCTGAGATTTTCCCCGCCAAGCAGACGAAACGCTTGACACCTGTGTATTGCGCAATATGAGTGTAAGTTAAGGAACTCCCGCTTATGAAAATGAATGGACCCCTACGCAAACGGCGTGCTTACTAACTTTGTAGTTTTACGTGCGTTGACTACGGTAGACATTATTATTACATTAGCTACCTACCAAGCTTCGAGCTAGAATCCTAGGGCAAATGCTTTCAAGTTACGCGTAACCACACACGGCCTTGTGTTCCATCAGACAACATAACAAGGCGGCTTGGACCGACGTCCCCGATTTTCTCAGCTAATCCTAGGGAAAATTCTTTCAAGTTACCCGTAACGACACGATCTTGTGTTCAATCAGACAATATAACAAGGCAGCTTGGACCGATATCACCGATTTTCTCAGATAATTTCATTACTTTCCCGTAGACACAGTGGTCTGGCTTCCCGGCGGTGAAATATCGTGCAGGCCAACTACGCATCTTAAGCACAGAATATTTTTCTCTTACACTTGCGTTCTCCTGTGGCATCAAATGGAAAAATCAATCGATCCATGAAACCAAACAATATCTTCTACCTGTCCGTCGTTCCTCTACGTGAAAAATGAACCTTGACACATGACTGATGTCGCGGGCAGGTTGTTTTCAAGGTATGACATATACATCGACAGCTTGTTTGTTGATCGAGTGTACACTAGCGGGGAACGTCTAGCAATCACCGGAGTGCCGCTGCTTTCGGAACGAAAGCTATTTTTCATAGTACGGTGCATCCGTCATGGAGAGCTCGCTCATCGGCGCACAATATTAGACAGTGCGTATGACGATGAAAATTGAGATAGCGACCAGAGGGAGCGCACTGGACTCTACGAAGCCTAATAGAGAGGCACATCATACATCACCGTCCATTTGGCGTTAACCACAATATTGCAACACCCTTACGCCGGCAGTCACGGTTACGAAGTTTCGCCCGAAGTTAATACAGATAGCTCTAAACTCTTGCACTTAGGGCGTTCATTTGTACCACGTCGATAATCGCAGATAATATATTCGTCTCCTCTTTCATTTTCTGAATTCGATTGATCTAAAGGCTGCTGCGTATTCCTCTAAGTAATCGAGCATTCCAAGATATGTAAATAGGTTAAGGCAACTAAGTGTATCCACGTGTGCTTATTGGCCGTTCCTGTGGTGACAGCTCAGTGTGTTGACTTTCCAAACGCACGAAGTAGCTTGAGGCCCAAATCACAGCATTTAATAAATGTCTATACTTCTTTGTGGTTACAATAATACGCACACGTGCCTTTTGGTACCCGACTCGCCTTTTAATTCTTGGAGAACACCTTACCATAAATAAGAGTAACTGTGATTGCACACAGTTAACGGAAGCAACTTTATTTTAATCAGCAGTATATAAATAAAGGAAAGAAGAAAGATGCATGCGCACGCCAAGCTTCACTTGTCCTCATCTTCCCTATATTGGGAAGTGCCTCTAATTTTATGATTAGCCTAATATTGACCTAGGCAAGTTTTCTTACTTAAAACCGCCGCGAAGCCAAAAACAGACGGTGAAATGATTCACCACAAATCACACATTTATATCGAATACGATAACGGATATAGCAGCCCATAAGCGCTGCTTCAAACTTGGCTATAACGACGTACGCTCCCGTGTTTTCCTGTGCTCCAGCCATTCTTATTATACTTTCCAAAATTTCACAATAAGCGCGTGTTGCCTGAAGCAATGACCGTGCACGCGTCGTCTACGGTGGCAGTGCGAGCCCTAGCTGGCAGCCTCTAACATTGCTTCCCACGCAGACGTTGACTTGTGCGCTAGCACTGCCAACCTTGTGCGTGCCCTGGGTAAGCGGACCGCAGACCTACAGTTTGCCACTTGCCTCATTATGCACGCCTCAGCGAAGGGGCTTAGATGCACCAAACGCAGTTCAAGCAGTCTGGCCGTGCAGCTGTTTGACGTGACAGCTGCCCGTGATGTGAGCAAGTTCGGCGCGCGCTGGCGTACATAATGTGGCATACCGTTACTGGGGCAAGATGGCTGTGGCCTCGCTTACTCATTATATATGCTTCAATGCCCAGCACCTACGTTTCCCGGTGGCTAAATGGAGAGACACGTTGCTTGCTTTAACGCGTCTCCTCTGTCGCCACGGGGAAGCCTGCCAGAAATGATTGATGGCTCAGCAAGGCATATTCATAAAGCACAAATTCCATTCAAAGAGGTGGACAAGCGTAAACGACTGCCTTATAGCAAACTTCACTTCTACCTGCTTATTTCTAATAACTGCACGGATTTTACCGGCCAGAACCGCAATGTGATTGTGGGGAATATCGTAGTGGTGTTTTAGATTCGAATATTCTGATCATGATGTTCTTTAATGTACATCTAAATACAAATACACGCGTAAGATATCCCCGTCAGCGGAAATCCAACTCCCTGGCTGGGATGGAACCCGGGTGTTTCGGGTCTGTAGACGTACTTGTGGGATGAGTCCCTTCGTCGCATGACACACTCAGTGCTTGTTATGGAAGCTATTTATCGATAAAATAATTTCTGGACTTTTACTGCCCGAAAGCACAGTAGCATTATGAGAGACGCTGTAGTTGAGGGCTCCGAAAATTTCCACCTCCTGGGGCTGTTTAACGTGCGCTGACATCGCACAGTACAAGGGCCCCAACATGTTACCGCCATATAAATGCATCGGCTGCAGCCAGGATTTATTTACGCGACCTTCGGATTAACAGCCCATTCCCATAGCCACTAGGCCACCCTGCCGGGAGGGGTTATATTCACCGTTCCTTTCCGAATTCAGGGGTGCTTCTGCATTTATTGCTTGACTTTTAAAGTTTTTAGTAATTCAGGGGTGCTTCTACATTTATTCCTTGACTTTTAGTGTTTTAGTGTTTCGTCAACATACGAAGATATCGCCAGCGTTTTAATGTGTATGTAAATTCAACTGTGAGGTGAGCACGTTTCTCTTTCCTTCAGTTTTTAGACATGAGATCATTTGTTCGACAAGAGTATCTTACGCGTCACCAATAGCAGGCCTTTAAGAAACCTGTTATTGCTATAGACAATTTTACCTATCACACGTGGACTGCGCCATGTTTGACTGTTACACGAACAATTTCTCAGTTTTCTTGCACCGTGACCTCAGGCTAGCAAGGCCATAATACGCCGAATGAATAGAATTTTTTTAATACGTGCTAATCTGTGGTAGCATCGTCAATTTGCATGCTAAAGACGCGAAACGGTAACGTTAACAGTCCGGGGTGGCGGTGCACATTATTGTGTGTAGAATACACAGAAGCAATTTTTCTATGATTATGATATGATAGGGAGCTACCAAATTTCGACGTATGACTAAACTTAATCGATTCTTAAGGCAAGAGCTCTATGTGTCGCAATGACTTTGTCGAATGCCTGGCGTCGCAAGAAACGTAGTAAAAACTGTCACGTGACCATAAAAACACCATAAGCAGAGCTACTTTTGAGGGCATCGTCTGATCTAGCAAAACGGTGGATGGAGTGAAATATATTGCTCACTCTTCAACAAACGAGAGAGTGATGTGGCTTTTGTAATCTACCTTCACCTGAGAGAGTGAAATGTCCCTGTACTCTTGCGACATAAGAGAATGAAACGCAATTTCACTCCCGCTTCACACATTTGATGCTCGCATTCGCAGCTACAAACATGGCGGCTGGGATGGGAGCGGACGACTGAAGAGAGCCGCTTTGTGAAGTCCTTTTCGATGCAACCAGCAGCAACCTTCCTACGACTTCCACGTACAAGCGTACAAGCATTCGCATACAAACGCGTGCAGTGTACGTTTAACGAACGGTGCCTTCCTCGACTACGAGCCTCAATCGACGGGACCCATAGCGCGCTGCCTCTGCTGTGTTTTTCCCCAATCGCACCGCCGTAGCCGTGCTAGTGAATCTCGCCAGCCTGCACGCCTCGGATTCTTCGCATACATGTGCGAAAAGAAGAGGAATACATTTTCAGCGACACAGTAAGCTGTTGTGACCGTCGAGGGCTGACTTTCGAAGGCTCGCTGGATATAATTTACACTCGTAAAGAAAAAGGCTTCGCTACGACTTCGGCATCGAGACGTATGACGGCCATGAGCGCGTCGGCGGTGAAAGTACCGCGACTACGATCCGTCCCGTTCGCAAGTCTGCTAAGTACATCGTAGTATCCTAAACACTCCTGATGGCAGAGACCTTTACTTCATTTGTGCGCAGAATAACGAGGAACGAGGAGTACGAATTTTGTGATCGCCAGCGGTTGTTCGCCGTACAGGCGTGCTCGAAGGACTCGAAAGAGGACGCTGTCGGAATGAAGCGGGTGGTAGCGAAGCACCCGGGTGCCACTTTTCTTCGCTGGCGTTCATGGAACTCTGTTGGTATTATGTTCGTACTTGCTTTCTCAGGTGCATTTTACATCTTTGCGAACCAGCACTGCAAACGCGCGTTTCGCGTATAAAACAGATTGCGAGCTGATGATTGGAATGCGTTAATCTAAGACACTGTTTATTCCGCGCTTTTAGATTATCAGACCTCTGTGGTGAACGGCTACCTGTGAGCCAACGCTAAATATACGCCTGTTCTAGGCATACTCTTTGCTTATTCACGCAGAACACTGTTTGAGCACTGGCGCTACATAGCAGGTCAAGTATAACGGTTGTATATACACCTCATTTCAGTGTAAGACTGGGTGTCAAGAGTGTGCGGTGGACTGTGTGCTTTGCTATGGTTATGTGATTAGCGTGTATGTGCGTTGTGTCATGTCACTTTGCATGTTGGATGTTCAGTCTGATGTAATTAAATGCCTGCTGATTGTAGCATAGTCGAAAACGCAGTGTTTGCTTTTTTAGGGGCGAAGCTCCTTATGCCGTGGGTCGTTCCATCCTTCGTTGTCACTTGTAGCCACCTCGCGCCGCCGGCAGGCTCGCCCTCGGCGCGTGCCTCCCAGCGCGCGAGCTCTCTCACTCTTCCATCTGCTTTCTTGTGAGAGAGAGAGAGAGAGAGAGCGAAAGGCGCGCGTTGACTATGGAAACGCCATTTCTTCAATGAACGCTCTACCAGCTCGCAAAGAAGAACGCGCCCTCACCCGCGAGAGACAACGTTCTCTAGTAAAGCTCCCTTCAAATGCGTTAGAATCCCCTTCGGAAACGTCCTACTGCTCTGTTTCGGTGAGATTACCGGTACTCCGTCAGGTGGAGTGCTAAGATCCTGCCTCAGGGGAGTTCTTGTACTCTCCATAAAATGGGGTTGATCTACTCTGAAAAAGGGAGTTAAATTTGGGTCAGGAAAGTACTCCCCCAAAGTGAGTGCCCAGCACTGTTCGTTTTTAGTGTCCTTATCATGTGCTCCATCACAGCACAGTCATGGTGTACATGATGTGGACCATATGTTCTGTTCGTGCTGTTCGTGATCTGTCAATTTCTCGTACATATATTTCTGGCGATTTCTCCTACAAAGCTGCGTTGATATTCCGAAGTAAGTGAACGCTCGAATTTCACAAGCGCAACATCAGCTTCGATTCCAATCTACTGCACCGCACACAGTCCATGGAGATAAATCTGTTGCAATTCTGCCTACATGGGCTATTCTCAAAGACGCCCGTACGTTTCTGGTTCATTCACTATTTTTTGTCAGCATTTATGCTGGTATATATATTCCATCGGCACCTAGATCAACATAAACCATTTTCTTTTTCATTTCTTCATGGCCTTTAAGCAGCCGGCGAAATATGCAAGGCGTATATGGGGTGCGCATGCTCACATAGGCGCTTAGCGGGTGCGCGCCACAAATCTGAGAAGGATGCAAAAAGACAAGAAGAATGGCACCCATATCTGCTGCCTCACTGTGAATGACGTGGAAAGGCAATAGTCTTCTGACGATGGTTGTGGTTCGGTTCAAGGACGCTAATTCCTGCAGCCCATGTCGGAAGCACGGCGAAGCTGAAGTCCCGAAATATTCTTTCCGTTTTTTAGGCGAAGCGTCCGTACGGGTAGAGAAAGCGGAATGAAAGATAGAAATGCGGCGGTCGCATTTCCGCCGAGGTGGTGTAGTGGTTATGGTATTCGGCTGCCACCCAAAATACGCGGATTCGATCGCGGCCACCGCGGTCGCATTTTCGATGGAGGCGAAAATGCCAGAGGACTGTGTACTGTGCGTTGTCAGTGCACGTTAAAGAACCCCGGGTGGTCTAAATTCCCAGAGCCCTCCCCTACGACCTTTCTCTTCCCTCTCACTCCCTTTACCCACCCCCACGGACGCTTAGCCGTGCTCCCTACATATGCTGCAGAAATTAGCCTCCTTTCCTAACCGAACCACAATCATCATCATTTTCATCAGGCGAAGATGCGAGAGGCTCGTGTACTGTCCGCTGTCAGTGCACGCTAAAGAGTCCCAGGAAATCAAAATTTCGATGCGGTTTTTCTCTTCTTTCTATCCCTTTCATTCCCCTTCCCCTACTCTCAGGGATGATGAACTGTGCTCCCGGCCTGGGCTGTGGCAAATAACGGCCCTTCCCTAACTGAACCAAATCATCCTCATTATCACCATCACGACACGTCAAAAGCATGCGAATGGACTAAGAATATTCATTTAGTAACATTCGACACCTTTAAATATTCATTTTTTCCACTTGCCATTAAAGAATGGAATCTACTGTACACATCTCTCACAAACACCAAATCGTTCTCTGAATTCCCCAGGAAAATTGAAGAAACAAATAAGTAATTTTGCCCCAATCAAACACCACAATGCCTATCCCCATCCCACATTTACCCTTCTCGGTTGCAACCCCTTCCTTTCTTTGTTTAGAACACTTTCCATAGGATCCTATATTGCTTTATCATTGTGCAAATGGTATTCAACTTTACACAATTTGCTCTAGTGATGTTATGAGTGCATGCAACTTCATTGTATGTATTTATGCAACCACTGCTTGTTGTTGTGATATACTTTGTAATCTGTCTTTACCTGCATTCGCTTGCACACTTGATTATTACTTAAACCTTTCACTTATTGTACTGACATTTTCTAATGCCCTCCCGCTAAGCTCTAGCTGAGAGCAGGAGTATTGGAAATAAAGAAAATAAAATCAGTGTGTTCCCGACATGGGCAGTAGAAAGCAGCGTCCTTTCCTCGAGTGAACCACTACTTTATCGATTACTTGTGCCTTCCGTTCTTCTTACTGTCGTCGTTTGCGCAGTGTGCAACGTCTTTCTGGCGCCTAATTCTCCTTGCATTTTAAACTAGGGATTAGCACGGGCTCGAACCGTCCCGAATGCTCGGCGGATATATTGATGGGCCGGGTCGGACATGGATCGGCATGCCTATCTCATCGTTTTGGCGGGTCCGGCGTTCTAGCCAAGCGTTGGGCCGAAATTCTACTTAGTCCACCGCTTCTGAAGGACAAATTCTCCAAAATCCCCTGTGTGTGTTTCCGACGGCACACTTTCATTGCTAACAAACACAGAGAGTTTGTGTAGGTATCCAAAAAGCAGCGACTGTCACGGTGGAAAACTGAGAGCGAAACGGAGCCTTATGCGGCGGCCATGGTTGCCCTGGGGCGCAGCCGCCGCGGTGGTGTAGTGGTTATGGTATTCGGCTGCCACCCAAAATAGGCCGGTTCGATCCCGGCCGCGGCGGTCGCATTTTCGATGGAGGCGAAAATGCCAGAGGCCCGTGTACTGTGCGTTGTCAGTGCACGTTAAAGAACCCCAGGTGGTCCAAATTTCCGGAGCCCTCCACTACGGCCTTTCTCTCCTCTCTATCTCTTTCACTCCCTTTCCCCCACCCCGAGGACGCTTAGCCGTGCCCCCTACATGGGCTGCAGAAATTAGCGTCCTTTCCTAACCGAACAACAATCATCATCCATGGGGCACCGCGGGAACAGGACAAAAGCAATGGAGGGATGCACCACGAGCGCTCTCATTGATGTGCTGGCCAAATGGAAACCCCGTTGCTTGCAAAGACTCACAGGTACACTGGCAAATCGTCCATATTTAACAATTTACACGGGCGTTCCCAGTTTCTGTTACCGTCAACAGTGTCATCACACTCTTGATCGGGCAGGACTGGGCCCAGGGCATTAGAAAAACTGTCCGTCATCAACACGTCAGAATGCCGACCCGGCCCACTTTCTTCAAGCATCGGGCCCGGGCGGGCGGGTCCGCAAATCCCTACACACACAACGGCTGGACTAACAACTGTGCTGTATTAACAAAAACCATCTCCCAGGAAAAGCCTACCTGTTTTTTTTTCCAATGTTCGAATACTTGGTAGAGGCAGGGGCAAGCTTGAGCGTGAAATTCTCGAGGCTTGTGACATTAGCATGCAAGGGCGCCAATTGTCAGCAGTGCTTCACTTTCTTGTTGCTCAAGGAACTCAGCTTCTTATCACAATTGCGTTAGCTTCGGTGTTCGTTGATTGGTTGCTTGGTCTGCCCATGCTCCCTATTGAAAATCCGCCTGCCAGCCATCACCATAGCCAGTTGGTGGTTATGGTGGACCATAACCACCAACTCAATGGTCGTTTTTATGGTGGACATGGTGGTTAGGTGGTGACTGATGTTATGCGCCTCGCTGAATGCACATTTTTTTGGCTGAGCCCGTCCCGCCCGTCCACACCTCTCATGCACCTCCATACAGTTGTTTACTATTGTATGGACAAAGAAAAAGCACAGAAAAGCTAGAGTAATGTACAAGGTAGGCATCTTCTCTGATCAAGAGAAGGAACCTTCAGTGTTCGTTCATTGTTGTGATTTTACGCTTTATTTGCGTCGCCATAACTGCGGCATAACTGCGCGCAGGTGTAAAAGAGGATGGGGTCCGTTCAGTCAATTAGGTGTGTATTTAATGAAGCACAAAATATCACCCACCATGTAACCACCATGCACCCACCATGTAACCACCATGTCCACCACAAAAACCACCATGCCAATGGTGGTTATGGTGGATTATGGTGATGGGCGACCAGCGTATTTTCAATAGGGAGCTCTCTTGGTTTTTCCTGGAAGACAGTTTTGTTCATAAAGCACGGTAGTTATTCCCATCATTGTGTGTGTTAACCTATCTCTTCCGTCCGTCTTCCTTTGGTTGGTTTCCGCGTTCAAAATCATGTACCAAATGACCCATATTTCAACACTTCTACTCCCAAATCTTGCCTCGCTATCAATTTGCTTTTGATTCTCTGTTCTATATTTTCAACTAGGGATAGATAATTTTACCTCTGGAAAGCTCTGCTTTAATGCTGCGCCACTGCAACAAGAACGTATGACGGCATCACATTTAGGGGATCCTCCGCATTATAGAAATCGATATCATGCGAAGAAATAAGCGAAAAATTTGGGATGGCGAAGTGCTTGGCATTCAGCCGAGTATTTTACGGCTAGGATTAACTTCTGAGTACTAGGATTGCCGTCTTAAACTGAGCACAAGTGGTGTAATTATGACTGCTGATGCGATAAATTTATTTACAATACGTGTAGAGCACTGGAGGAGTAACCGTGGACGAGTGTTAGAATGCTCGCCCGACACGTCGGTGTCCCGGGTTCGATTCCCTACCTGCCGACCGAGTGGTAGGTGGACTCTTGTCTGTTGTCCTCTTGAGCGCGATATCGAGCACAATATTTCGTATTCTTCAGTTACTCTGTGCTTTTAGTTATTATAAAACGCCTATATGGTGCGTCACGAATTCAATAAAGTTTCATGACAATCACAAACAGCACCGGACTGAGGTATGAGTGTCCTGATATTAAAAAAAAGCATTCGAAGAATCGTGTCATGTCAGCATTAACGAAACACGGTACACATTAGTTCAGCGTCTAAACAGAGGTAGTTCGCTAGTAAAAAATAAACCTGTATCAAGAGCCCGCATATTCGGACTAACGTCCCCGAGTTTCTAGGAAGCAGTAATGCAAATATATGCCTGGTACGGCTAATCGATGTAACGAAAATCGTTGGTGCCTGCGGATGCCTGTGAATACGCTGCTGTACACAACGCACGAGTTGCGTGTATCTCGCGTATACTATAGCATTCTGCGAATTTAATGTGGGCGCAGGGCCTCCGTGACTCCGCGTGCCGGCAGGGTGGGTGTGCAATCTCTGAGGCCGCGATGGGCGTATTGATGCACCATATTTGAGTGTGAGGTGACGGTGGCGGGCACACGCTGCCCGCGTCAGCTTACAGGCAACATATTGACCATTTCTTCGAACTGAGTCGGAGGGTCCAAGAACTTTGTCGGTGCCGCCGCAGACCATAACAAATCACTCCCGTCTTCGTTAGGTACACTTATTTACCATAGCACAACCTTGAGAACTTGTTGCTGTCAGATGCCGAACACTCGTAAAGAAGATATGCATATTCCGCAATACATCAGTGAGCGTTTACTAGAACAAAAAATGACTACGCTCTTATTTGCGGGTAGTGAAAGTGTAGGTATTGAAATTTACTACCTGGTGAACCTAGTGGACAGTGCTACCTCAAGCTCATCCTCTTAGTAAAGAGTTTGTAGGACGTACTAACTAGTGTTACTAAACGTTCGCAACAAGGTTCACTGCATTGTTAGTATGGTTACTTAGGCTAGAAAACTACGAGAACCACACAATACATTTATGCAATTTCGTTTTTACGAACTGTTCGAAATTACCGTGGCATGCGCTTATATTAGGAAAGCAAAAAAATATTGGTACGGCATTGTGTCTTTAGGTGATTAGCAGTCAACAATTATTCGTCGCAATTAGTACGGTAAGTGCACAAAACTATGACAACCCCAAGTAAAATACGCAGAGAAGCATCAACAAATAACAGGCAACAGGGAGAGGTACACTAAACATCAAGATCCATTGCAGGGCACCAGTCTAACAGCAAACCCAAAACTACATATCCCTTGTTTGCGGTTGCTTGTGTCGTATCGTTGAGAGGTGGTGAATTTCGAGAAATAACGCATACCTTCTACCAAGATTCTCATGCTTGCACTTCGTATATATGGGTGTCACGACGTCACAAAATACCTTATTGGAACATAAGGAGCAAATTATAACTACAAGTTACTGGTGGTTATTATACGGGTGCAGCAAATTGCAAAGCATCTGGTAACATAGAGGCGGCTTAGTATTTATTTAACAACACTGTCTGTGGCTAGTGAGCACGGCGTTAACTAGCTTTCAAACTCTCCTGGCTAGTAACAGGCAACTACGAAGACAGCAAAGTACCCAGGGAGTTGGTAAATGAATGCACTTACTACCTTTTTGCTGCTTTTATTTAAGATTGTAGTACTGCCAATGAACCAATTCCAAATAAAATAGGCATATAGCTCTGTTTCCAGCTCAACTAATTTTATGTAATCTGCCCAGATTTTACTTTTTCTTCATTATAAACGACGTAGTTATGTGGATTTCAGATGGCGAACTATCAGAAGCTGTTATTGGCAATTAAAAAGGCGTAGGCCACATTGCTTTTAGGGGCGAAGCTCCTTAGGGTGTGGGTCGTTCCCTCCTCCGTACATAGTATGTAGCCACCTGTAGTTTTATGAAGTGCTCACTAGATGGCGTGATGGCGCCGCGGTGCTCGCTTCATTCAGATGTATGGGAACGCGTGGTATGGCAGTCTGTCTGTCTGTCTGTCTGTCTGTCTGGTCTGTTCGTCTTTCCGTCCGCCCGAGCGCTGCGGTGCTGCTTAACTAGTACGTGAATTGACCAATAGATGGCGCGGAGGCGCTCGCTGCATGCTCAAGTGTGATAGGAGAGCGCTAGATGGCGACACAGTGTTTGTCACGTCTTTGATGATGCACTGGGCAAGATTCACGGAAGATTCATGGTTTTTACCGATGAACCTCCGGAGCTTCGCCCACTCATCATCATTCACTCCGTGGATATGCGTGGATTCTTTTTTGTTCGTACTCTGGCTTTCTCGGATCGCGAGGTAGTGTAGGCAAGCGGCATTCGTTGGACCCTTTGTGCTTCATTGCTTAGGTAGAGGACCGGTGAAGTTTGATGTAGCCGATGTTTACTTTTAGGGGCAAAGCTCCTTATGGTGTGGGTCGTTCCCTCCTCCGTACATAGTATGTAGCCACCTGTAGTTTTATGAAGCGCTCACTAGATTGCGTGATAGCGCCAGGGTGCTTGCTTCATTCAGATGTATGGGAACGCGTAGCATGGAAGTCTGTCTGTCTGTGTCTGTCTGTCTGTCTGTCTGTCCGTCCGTCCGTCCGAGCGCTGCGGTGCTGCTTAGCTAGTACGTGAATTGTTCAATAGATGGCGCGGAGGCGCTCGCTGAGTGCAAGATTCACGGAAGATTCACGGTTTTTACTTCGGAGCTTCGCCCACTCATCATCATTCACTCCGTGGATATGCGTGGATTTTTTTCCTTACAAGTTCTTCCCGTTACGTTGGTATTGCTCCGTAAATTAGGATGTTGCGGGTAGACAATTCCCTTTTGAGAGGGTCGGTCGCGTCTAGTTTTGCCAGCGTTTTCTTACATCTGAGTAGCGTTATGTTTGGCCGTGTTTTGACTGACGCAGATAGCAGTCTACTTTCCCACATTTGCGATTACCATTGCGGTGGAATGTCCGAAATATTTGAGAGAATATTGCAGCGTGAAGGACTGTGCTTGCCTGTGCACGTTGGCTGCACATAGCGGAAAAGGTTCCAGCCAACAAATTTGACACGGACAGAAAGACTGACGAACACTGTTAGACTAGCACCTGAAGGCTCATCGAAAGTCCTTTTTTAATATTTCTATAACTTGACAGCAATGCCTCCTCACTGGTTGCCTGATTGCCATTTCTTTTTATTATTCCCTTCTCTCAAGCATTTCTCCTCATGAAACACTTTTCTTTTTCTGTTAAAACAATGGATGGCGCACTGAAGCATGATTGTCCGCTCTCCTCGATGGCCATGGCTTCTAAGATTTCCCAAGTTAGCTTGTCTTCTTGCTAAGGTCATCATGTCAAGAACTTTGACAGTGCACTGACGAAGGCGATTGGAAAAGGCGAGATGTCCAGCTGGGGTTCTTTCCTGAGTTGCCGCGTTCTTCCTTGTCCGGTCGTTAAGACGTCTGCCGGTTTTTCCTATGCATCATTGTCCGCGTGATGCGTCGTCGATGACCCCTGTTCTGCACGTGGTGTAGTTCTCTTTTTGTTTTGCTGCATGGATTCTTTTCATCACTATGGTTTACCTGCGCACATATTGGCTTGTTTGGTTCAGAAGACACAATTGCAATTCTTTCTTTCCCGGCTATCTTTTTTAGTCTGTGAGTAAGTTCATGCACATATGGAATAATGGCGAAGGTTTTCCTTTCAGTTTTCCCATTCAGTTTTTTTTTCTTCTTCACCGGTGTTCTTCAGGGATTTTATGTTCTGCAGTAGTCCTTCAGCGTCTGCTTTAACGAGGCCCATGGGGTTACCAGCACTACTTAGTCCTGTAACTTTTTGCTTGCTTAAATCTTTTTCCCATTTCATGATGGCATGACCTCTTTAAAGCACAATTGAGAGCCATCGTCAAGACGGCTCACTTTTCATTCATTCATCGATCTGATTTTTTCTGCTTTTTTGGCATTTCGGGGAGAAAACGCGAAGAAAAGCTACACCACTTGCCGAACTGGGGTCATCTACGACGTACCATTATCATGCGAATAACGGTACATACGACAAATTGGCAGATGCCTTAACGATCGGACAAGGGAGCACGTGGCATCTTTGGAAAGAACACCCGCTGGATATCTCGCCTTTCACGATCGCCATTGCCAGTTCAGCATCAAATTTCATGACCTCATGATTTCAGCGAGAACTAAAGACATGGTCAAGCGCAAAAACTTTGAAGCTATTGCCATCGACGAGAATGGAAAATCATGCATCAGTGCACCATTCCGTGCTTTTATTAGAAAAAGTAGTGTTTCATGAGCACAGATGATTCATAGAAGGGAATAATCAATAGATAGGGCATTCTGGTAACCAGTGAGGATGCATTGCTATTAAGTGGTCTCAATATGGGCAAAAAACTTTGAAGTAAACGTTTAGCTACCAGTCCAGCGGTGTGTCGTCATTTCTCTTCTTGCAACCCTCTTCGCCGAAGTCTCTTGTTGCCATGCATCTGATATGCTTTCAAAGGGGCTGCATTTTTTCTGTGTAGGTGTAAAATTGCTCGTTATATCTATTTTAACGCACACGCTGAAATAACCGGTATTTCTTTATCTTGTTTATTCCAAGGAAAGTGTGCTATGAGCAAAATTTCGGCGTCTACTTTCTGATGCTTGATTGGCATAAGCTCCAATGTTAACATTCAGTCACCTGTGGCGTATACCACCACTTCTCAGGCGGGTATGAGCCTCGTGCCAGATGCCACTGTGTTATTGTTAAAGTGTGTGACACGTATACCGTATTAGTAATAACAAGAGGAATCATTCATGTTCGTGACGCATTGAACACTAACATGCGAGCTTCGGTGCACACTGAGTGCCTAGATAGATAGATAGACAGATAGATAGATAGATAGATAGATAGATAGATAGATAGATAGATAGATAGATAGATAGATAGATAGATAGATAGATAGATAGATAGATAGATAAAGTTGCTAAGTTCACCAAGAAATGCTTCCAATTGAGAATGTTTTCCGTTAGTAAAGTCCTGTCTACAGCAGGAAAAATGAGGAACAGCGTCCACAAAAAAGGAGCGTCCGCAAAACGTGACACTTTGCTAGCGATTGCGCATCATTCGCTTGTCAGCGGCCGCCTTTGCGTTCCTGGAGTAGAGCGCGTCGCAACGCGACAATAGCTATCATATGTCAAAGAATACAAATTATGTAGCGGCCTTGGGTGAAGCAACGCGCCGGCAGGACGCCGAAGCCTGTCCAGCGATAGAGGCGTCGAGCTACTCAAGCGCTAACTGCCGGTGCGTTATTAACAAGACAATTTACGACTTCGCTCCATCATTCCTAGGTGGCGACACCACCGCTGAGAACCAAGAGTGTAGTGAAAGGGAGCTTATGTTAAGAGAAATTTTGCTTCCGAGGTACCTTTGCTCTAACTGGACATCAATTACATGTAAATTGTAAAGCGGCGTGGTAAGGATATAAGGCCCCTTTTTTTCCTACGTACTGCAAGTTTGTCGGTGACGTGGTGGTAGCGCTTCCAGCTCGTACCGTCGAACCTGGCTGGTTGTTTCGAATTCGAGCAAGTGGTATTTTTTCTATCTTAAATGCGCGTTTATATTTCAGACATGCACTTCCGTTACGGAAGTACGTCACATATTTCTTGGTGGACCCCAGCATAGAACACTTTCGTGTTTATGAACATGAGTAGAGAATGTGTACATAAACAATGCGCTGATCATGAAATTGATAATTGACCTGGACGCCCAGGTATTTACTTATCTATACTCTGCTATCATGGAGAGCAGAGTATAAATACCTGGGCGTCTCTTTCCATGCAGATCGCACAAAATTGGTCGGAGCCAAGAGCAATCTCTTTGTAGTCGCTCCTTGGTTGTAGCACATATTACATGGCGGACGAAGCAAATTAAGCGCAAATTTTCCATGATCAATAATACAGAGTAGATATTTCCTCTCATGTAGCTCAGGGACGTGCCTGTGTATAGAAAAGAAAAAAAAAGGATGCCAGAACACAATGTGACAAGGTGTACTACATGCTTGAGTGCGTTCAAGGCAACAAAGACGAAAACATGTTCAGGAGCGGTAGGCGTTCCAATTATGTTAACTGGGAGTACCCATACAGCATGCATGGGTGAAAGGAAACGAGCACTTTTTCAAAAGCACTCTTACGTGTGCGGATAATATCACGTCACTCGTTACGTGCAGTGTTTCTTTTTGCACTATCAGGGTTGATACCTTGTGATGCGCAAGCAGTAGAAGTGCTACAGCTGATATAAGAACCTGGATATCCTGCATGCTTCTCCTCAGCTCTCGTAGGACTTCTCTCTGCCAAAAAGACGAGGAGCAACGTACGGTGCGGCAATATTCAAAATTGTGATTATGGCATGTTTGTTATGACGAATTGAGTAAATGGTCACCGCCTATGTATTTATTTGACAAGGAGACTGCTTATCTGAAGGATTAATACCGCAATCCTTAATCTTACTGATAGGATGCATGTCACGGGTTTTTCGCTTACATATTTTGCGTTGTCGCAATAAATTTCAGTGATTGTATTACTGTCATTTCTTATGTCCGCTTCGTTTTTGCGCTGTTTCACACAGCGTATCAAATTCATTCGCAACAAAAATTACGCGTTCTTTAGTCTCTCGGCCTCCACGCTTCCTTTAATGGAGTTATAAAATTTCCGGTACTCCGTGGATTTCTGCACTAATGGTATGTTGCAATTTGAGGCATCTCTGCAGCAATGCTTCAACAGAAAGAGTGGCAGCACAGCTAGCAGAGCATGCTGCCAAGTTGTTTCCTAAGAAGCTTTCGCGGTGCACTTTGTGTAAGACTATGTGAAAGCAAAACATTCTTCGCAGGGACATGCGAACGCAAAGCGCCTTAGCCCTAGATCTTGAAGCGAGCGGTCCGTCCCTTACCCTCTGCGCCGACATGGAATACGAGGTTTGTGTGCGCGGATTTGATCGTTAAGAAGAAAATCGATGTTGAAGTTATGAACACGCTCGGGTGCATTATGGGAACGACTAACGCACCGCACGACAGCCGAAAAACATTGCGTATACTAAGTACTCGGATTAAGTACAAAGTTAAGAGGAGATAAGGATTACTGCCGCGAGGACAGCTAAACGAGGAGTGAATGTACTGCCTAAGGCGGATTGCTTTTAATACTGTGCGGTACTCGATGTATTAAAGAACGAGAACCTGAAAGAAGCCTCATGGTAAAAACAGTGTGCGCTTAACTAATAATGGGAAAACAAACGACATTGACAACAGAGAGCGACAACCTTCAGAACAAGTTTACCTAAACCAATCACTCAGTCATGTAATCAACCAATCAGTAAGTTTTTGTTATTTCGACCATAAAAAAGAGCCAACATTAAGAGCTAAGGTACGGTATTAATATTGTTGCGAGAGCGCGCAGGAGAAAATGGTTATCGGCGGAAAGGGCACTGCGGCAAAGAGGAAAGAAGAGAAGAACGACGTTCGGCAGGCTGCCTAGGGACAGCTCTCGCACCACGCCCGTATCGATATTTATCTGGTCACGGTCACTCCTCGAGTGTAACATTTGATGGAGGTGCTCGGTACCCGCTCGAGTGTAACAATATGGTCCTGCCCTTGTACATATCACAGCCGAGCCCTGTAAGAACATATCTGAAAGCGTTATACTTAAAACAAAGCAGTATTTCCGACGATATACACTAACAGGCAAAAAAAAAGAAACAAAAGGTTCACATATGTATATGCCTTCATGCAGTTATATACAACATGCATTTGCAAGCATGAATTTACTTTACGTACATATACATGCCATGTCTACGTATACTTAAGCAGACGCACACACACACACAAAGTATACACGTGCTTTACCAACACACAAAGGCGATTTCAGCATAAACAATATGAAAGAAAAAGAAAGCTGCGCGTTTTCATTCCGTAGCATAGTCGTAAGGACCAGTAAAAGACACCTTGATTAAGCTATAACATAATAAAATGAAAAGAAGCCTAAGCTGTAAGCATGAGACTTCACAGGTCCCTTATCGCCAGCCAACCAATCTCATACACATTATAAATCAAACTTCGTAGAAAACTAAACAGTTCCTGCAATTGTAAACCGCGATACTCAGGGTCCAGTGTTGCTTCCTGTGAAATGAGAACCCGGAGAGCGTATACCGCAAGTCACGAAACTGCTCGCAAGCGTCACGGCAAGTTCATAAACTTACTGCTATGCTCTCTGAAGAGGAAAGTGTATAACAGCTGCATCTTACCGGTACTCACCTACGGGGCAGAACCTTGGAGCCTAAATAAGAGGGTTCAGCTTAAATTGACCACAATGCTGCGAGCTACGGAACGGGAAATGGTAGGTGTAACCTTAAGGCAGAAGAAGAGAACGGAGTGGGTTAGGGAACAAACGCGTGTTAGGGACATAATAATTGAAATTAAGAAGGAATGGGTGTGGGGCGGGTCATGTAATGCGAAGACAAGACAACCGTTGGTCATTAAGGGTAACAGAGTGGATTCGTAGAGAAGGCAAGCGTGGCAGGGGGCGGCAGAAATTTAGGTGGTCAGATGAGATCAGGAAGTTGGCGGGGATAAACTGGGCTCAGTTAGCACAGGACAGGAATAATTTGAGATCTATAGGAGGGACCTTTGCCCTGCAGTGGGCGTAGACCGGCTGATGATGGTGATCTGTGCGAAATAACGTTCGTATTAACTCCAGCTTGTACACTGCAATTTTTCAAGTAGAAAAGTGAAGCCAGTATTTGTGATGCGGTACAAATCAACAGCATCCCCGCTACGGTGGTCTATTGATTATAACACTCGGCTGCTGATTCGAAGTTCACTGGATTGAATCCTCACCGCGACGGCTGCATTTCTGTGGCGGCGAAATGTAGAGGCGCGCGTATTGCTCGTTGTCAGTGCACGTTGCATAAGCCCGGGGGGTCGAAATCTTCGGATCCTTCCACTACGGCGTCTCTCGTGATCGTTATCAATGCGACAAATCAACAGAAAGGCCAACTAACTAATGTCCAAGTAATACTTGAAGACCAGAAATATAGCAAGCAGGAGAAGCGGTACTGGCTCTCCCCATTTTTCTTATCGGAGCAGTTACCACGCACTCCTGAAAATATAAAGTTTCAAGATGCGCTCCAATGTGTGGTACGATCAAATGCCTTGAAGCACACACAGCCTTCTAGCACTTATGTCAATCACATAGCGCTGAAACCATATTATCAAAGTATACTAACACTATGCGATATTCTTCAGACCCGCCAAATGCAGTTAGTGGACCGCAGCGCTTAGAAATGTTGAATATGCATACGCCTAGTGATTCATGAGTATACGGCGCACAGAACCAACTAAAAGGGGTGTCGTAATCTGCTACCTTCCCCACGAAATAACGATGAGGGTGAGAGAGGAAAATCGTTATACCGATAAAAGAAAAATAGCCAGGGACTGCGCTCTGGGATTTTGAAATCGGCAAATTTCCCCATACTGCATGTGCGTAGCGACGCGCGAGGCGGACACAAAGGGTGTCACGAAGTGTGACATAAAAGCAATGAATTACGAGAAGCCATTATCTCGCATGAGGAAGCGTGGGGCTGCGAAAGCGAGGAAGATGTCGGCTACATATTAACGTGAAAGGAAAGGTTTTCGGCGTAACCTAACAATGGCGTTTTCACGGAGTCCCGGATGAACAGTGACAGGTTGCGCAACGCAGCTGACGGAGAAATTAATAAACTAATGCCCCTTTTCTTGTTTTCTTTTCCTTTTGTATTTTTAATCGTCGGAATTAACGCCAGCGTGCTTGGAACACTTGGGTTAAGCGCAAGAGCCTGTCGTATCCAAAGGTTGACATGCTGGGAACAAAGCCTCGTGAGAATACACGTGTGTTGCGAGAAATGCTTGGGACAAGGTCTTTCTTTAATAAATGTAATTCAAGGAGAGGTTGGTGCCCATATGCGTCGCCGGTTACTCCTCTTACAGATTGGCTCACATCACAAAGTTTTGAACTGTTCATCAAAGTGAATGAATACAGGCACTCGGGCACGGACACACGTATCACATCACATTGCACATACAGAGTCAGTTTTCTAGTACAATTGTCCATTAAACGAGAAATTCATAGAATATAAATGTTTACACATCAGCACCGTCCGCATAGTCAAGTTCAGCATTATCACATAGTGCATACTGATTGCAGACTGTCTCTCAATTGCTGCACCTTAACCACAACGGACATGTCCATACTGACAAATATAGCCACAAGTAGAAGATAAACGAAATATGCAACCCATAGTGCTTGTTAATAATAGCGACGCATGCACCAAGTTGATGCAGTTTAATATTTTTCCGGTATCTTTCACTCCAAGAAGCTCACGAGTGCGCGTGCTGCGACGTACTGTAATTCGTGTGCAGGCCAAGGGCCCAGAGTTTTCATTAATGATAGTGGGCGTCTATCCAGATTATCCAGACAAGGTCTTCTTCTGTTCCACTTATACAGCTTTGTACTCGAAGAATGAAGGACAACAGGCATCGATATCCTCGTAGAAATCTCCTCTGCTTGTTCATTTCCACGACCTGTGTAGCCAAAGTAAGGAAGTAAACCGCAAAATAAATAGCACAAATCACAGGCCCGCCCACTCAGTACCGGTCAGATACCGGTCATCGAGTAGCGAAGCTGTCTTAGTTACAGTGCCATACGGCATCTCGTATATTTGCCGTAGTTTTGCAGGGAAGGCGAGGTGAATCCCCTGCTACATTTGAATACGCGCGAAGGAGCCCATAAACTCTATTTGAGCACACCTGGGGAACGGTGCCGATCAATGGTGGCGGCTCTGGTGATCACGTCAGCCAGATAAGATTCAGTAAATGGAGCTGGGCATCAGCAACTTCGTTTTAAGATAGATCTAGAAAGCGTCCGTTCTCCTTTTGAGAAAACAAGCCATAAGCGAGCAAGGACAGAGAGATGGGTGAAACAACTGCCTCGCCACGGCGGTCCAGTGGTTATGGTACTCGGCTGCTGATGATTCGGGGTTCGCGGCATCGAATCCCGGCCGCGGAAGGCTGCATTTCGTTGGAGGCGAAGTGTTTAGGCCCGTGCACTGTTATGCCAGTGTACGTTAAAGGAAACCCAGGAGGTCAAATTTCCGGAGACCTCCACTACGGCGTCTGTCATACTCAGATCGTGTTTTTTGGGACGTTAAACCCCAGTAATAAGTTAGGGGGTGAAACATCTACCACTGGCCGATTCGCCGTTGCAGTTCCCGCCGTTTCGGGGCGCGGCGCCACATCCTCGCAGTGACGACGAGCTGAACGACATAGTTAATGCGGCGGCAAGCTCGTCGCAGTAACTATGGCGCAGTAATTATGGCGCAGTAACTCGCGCAGTAACTTCCGGAGCAACTACGGCGCCAAGCTCGTCGTCACTCCACCATGTATGACGTCTCGGTTGCAACGATGTTTATTCGGACCTGGCACTCGGCATAGAACCAGCCAAGGTTCTTTTAGGGAGTAACTCCAGAATTTCTTTCGGCTTCCCTGGTGAGGAGCAATGTTCGAACGTTCCAAACGCACCACCGCCAACCACTTTCCTTGAGACCAATTTAGTTTCTTATATTACTCTCCAGCAGCTCGTACTATGCGTACATCGAAGGATGTGCACAGGGTTCCCATTCAGCTGTCATATCAGTGCTTACGTGAAGTAGAGAGTAAGATCATGTGGTCTCTAAGCGGAGCGGGCTTCACGCAACAGCCGACGCAAGAATTTCTCAAGCATTCGCATTCGCCCTGCTGACGAAATAAACTCGGAATTGTACGAAGAAAAAAAAAGCCGTGGAAAAAGGCGAACATTCACGACAAGCTTGAGCAACGTTAATACATCTTATTACTTTGTGAAGCACGAAGCAATAGGAAATTCCAATGACGGCGAGGAAATAAAAAAGTGCACGCGTTTATGCTTTCTTCACAGTCAATGACCACACTACGAGTGACAAGGGAAGGTACGGGAATATTCTTCGAGGCGCGGGTTGTGTAAGTTTCGTAAGGTACTGAGGGTGTCGCCATTAATGAGCATTATGTAAAGCGTCAGTCTTCTTGAGCAAGCGTCATCCGTGGTTCTTCCACATACAAGAAACTTGAGAACAGAGGGGGTCGGAATTTTTTCAACGGATTTATTCTGCTGAAGTCACAGTTCACGTTGCTTCGCGAACCCCGACGTAAGCGTTATAAAGGTCGGAGTGAAACGGCGCTTTCCTAATAAAAGTAATTTTTGTAAGTCCGTCGGCTTCAGTTACATCACGCACGTTGTCAGCAGCGATAAAATTATGTTCTTACGAAACACCGAAAGCGCTTTTATTCGCGGCAAAAGTTTTCTATGTATAATTAGTTGAAAGAAGATAAGATCTCTTAAATTCCACGCACCGCGCGAATCCGTCTCGCGCGAAGCAAACAACGAAACACTGCCTTTTCCGTGTAGTTTGGCGTTAAGCGCAGTATTGTAAGGTAAGCGTTTTGTCCAAATTGAATAGCATTGTGTGCATACGTGGGTTTACCAGGCGCGTCGACAACACTGGCAAGTCAACGGTAGCTCATTGTGCAACGTAGTGGGCACTTACGTTGCTATACAGGCACTGATGTTAATAAGATTTACATGATGCGGTGCCGACACATGCATGTGATAACCATTGTCTGTTGAACGCTTTCTACGGCGTCGAGAAAAGCTGGACAAAAGTGTGCTGGTTGATAGCAGTACACAGGTATTGTCATATAAATTACCATATGGCGATTTACGCATACCACAACCGCATTCACGTAAGAAAAGCACCAACATGTCAACTGCTAACGCTGTCGATTTAGTTAAAATGCGTACCCCGTGGAAAGAGTGGACACGTACAAGTTTTATCGTGCTTGCTTGAAATCTGGGACCTCTGGTTTGATCGGTAGCTCCATACAGCGTGGTATACGTTGGTTCCATCATCACAGCATTCTTGTCTTTGTCTGTCTGCCTGTCACGTCTGTATACATTTCAGCCGCAAGTAACAAGAAACAGGATGTCTGTGTGTATTGTTCAAGTCAAGTGTATACGTCGCCAAATATTTAATGTCCGCTTTGGTTAGTGCTTTATCGGCGGAGTTGATATTGTTAACAGTTACCATGGCGCAAACCCGTACCCGGCCCTAGCACTACGGATATGAACCACTCGTGGTCTACAAGGTGTACGACAGTGTTAATTACAGGTTCGATGCTCGTAACTGCTAGTTGGAGTAAATAATCAAACTGTCACGGCAAGCGTCAGTAGGAGTCTGTTGTTATCAGATATTATAAACAAAAATTGAGGATGTTCTTAGTCTGTGCGGAGAAACAAATCTCTTTGAAAAAGATACACAATGACATTTTACAGCGTAAATCACTTGGCTTTTGTTTATTCAATTATCCCAACTGTTCATTGTGTCAAACATAAAAAAATCTTTTCCGGTCACTAGAAATATGAAAACCGCGAATGACGGTAATATGCAAGATACCTATTATTTTCATCTCATCTACATGATTAATTTAGGGAAACACATGAGTGCACACATTACAGCACAGATCTTTCTTGTGCCGAGCCCTGGCAGACGGGCTTCCGCGTGTGTGGTCAACTTGGGATCCATATGTGGGTAACTTGCTCGTCTTTCACAGTTGTTATCAGATATTGTGCAATGCCACAAGTAACTTCCCGTATGCTTTAATAGGCTTCATTGTCTGTTTGCTCATTAAGTTGTTTCTAACATATAAAGAACGAGCCCTTGACCCCTTCCCTTACAGTTGTACCACAGTATATTAGGACCATAAATGTAAACTATCAGTACTTTAATATTGCAGTTTAACACTGCGATCAGTTTTATGGATAAGTAGTACGAATGCTTTTGAATATTCGTGATCAGGAGCTCAGCAACACTTCCGACAAAAAAGAATTTTGACGGGGTGAAATTTTCCTTACCATGCCCAACTGCCCAGTTGCGAACAGTCGTACAAGCCCCCAGGCAATTACGACGGCACCACATCACCGTTCGCGGAAACAGTTTACACCCCTATGCCATGAGAGGAACTGTTGGCACCCTAGCGGGCCACACCGTGAAGAAAGCTTTATTGCCCTACTGTACACCGCTACCCATAGTGCTGGCACGAATCAACGCTGTCAAGATTCGTACGTAGTGAGAAAAAGGCTGTTGATGAGATCGTCAATTAAATGCACCGTAAGTTACGTCAGCCGCTTGGCTCACTGCGGCGGGTTTGAAGATTACTCTTCAACACTAGGAAGGAGCCTAAATCCGTGTCGTTTGGCATCACACTATTTGGGTTGCGATGATAGCCTGCCTGTGATTTCGAGCACTGTCTCAGGAATAAGAAACACGACAGTACACGCCTCCTGCCAGAGGCTTCCTGTATGAAAACGATGTCTTTGACACTGCTAATTCCTCAATAACGTTACACATCCTTCCTTCATTTACGCATCTGGAAGTTCGCACGATCGGATCCCGGCCGCGACGGCTACATTTCTATGGAGGACCGCTGGTAATCGAAATTTCCGAAGTACTCCGCAATTGTCTCTCTCATGATGATATCGTTGTTCTTGGAACTAAAACCCTCTGAAATCAAATCAGCCTCTTTGCACATCTGCTTTTTTACGGAAGGCGGATAGAGATTGGAAGTATGAATATAGGCGCAGAAAAAAGGCATTCTACAATATAACGCATCAGGACCTCCCTTTTGTTCCATGTTCACTTCCTTTTAAAATGCCCTTTTAACGACCCGCCTAGCTGTCTTTGTTGATTTTACGCATTGCTTTGGAATTCGTCTTGTGATATTCTTTCATTTTCACACCTTTCTTTAATTATTAATAGCTGAGTGTACAATATATAAAGCAGATGAGACAAGAGGAAAGATTCACTACGCCAGAAAGGAACCAGGCCAAATGAGCAGTAATATTTTGTTCACACACTTAGTGAGCGACTCGCAGTATGTATCCTGCAATGTGCTAAGTCGGTAACGTTTCCTCTACATTCCGATGTCGCCACATTAACTTCGAAGTGATTCACGTACGTGCTATAAAAAGACTATGCAGCGTCTGCTGTCGATTTGCAGCTTTTTTTACTTACGACGGGCTATCTGACAGACTCTTTAAATCAAAGAACCCCTTTTTTTCTTTGTGCACAGAGCTTATTGTGCTATTTTATTAGCTGCTAAGGGTCCCATTAATCAAGCTCTAATCCTCTTTACTGCGCCGGGCTCTGGCATCGACCTGTGTGGACACTTGCACGAGGACGTTGTTTCGGCTGCGCAACGATGTCCTATGGCCGCCAGAATGTAGCTCTAATTCTGACTAACGATCTTCTCTTCCTGCCTCGCGAGCGTCATATGGTACTTCAGAGGATCAACACATTCTGTGTCGACTCAAGAGGATCTTGCTCGGGCGCCATCGACTGAATCCTACAATGGTGAATGCAAACCAACACAAAGAGATTGGCTGAGACTAGGAAAGTCAGACATTAGGTGCGAAGCAGTCAACATGAGTAAATATAATATCGAAAGAACTCAGATTGCTGTGAAGAATTGTGGCAGCCTGATATCTATGATGAGGAGGCTGGACACGGGAAAACAAAACGAAGGTATGAGTTGAGACTGTAGGAAGGTAATCTCAGAACAAAAGTGGATAAGATGGCTGATCCCTCTGTCAACGCAATTGGTGTAACACTAAATGAAATGTCTTCGCATAAGCAGATGAATTTTTATTGTTAAATCGAGGTGAACTTGCGCATTGCATCGATGTTTCGCTGGTATGGCACTGTTTGATGTGGATGAACCCACGTTCGCGCAACGCCGCCATAACTTCAAGGACCAACCCCTTGTGGTAACTGAGGTACACAGTCGACCGTGACACAGTAACTGAGGTACAGTGTCGACCGTGAATCCCGCGCGACAAACGCATCGATCATATTTACTTGCGCCACATTGACACGTCCACATCGTTACCGTCCTTGGTCGCCAAAAGTAGCAGCGTTCTTGTTGCCATCACGCTCGAAGAGTGGTCGGCGGGAGAACGCTACATACGACGAAAGGTGACCGGTGATCTGCCACTGAGCTCTCGGTGCACGTGCGCTCTAAGCTGTACGAATGCGGCTATGTTCTTTTTAGGGGCGAAGCTCCTCTTAGTCTAACCTTGTCCTGCGTCAGGCGTCAGGCGTAACCGGCGTGCCGGGAGGCACGCGCTCGCCCTCGGCGCGTGCCTCCCGGCGCGTGCCTCCCAGCGCATGCCTCTCTCTCTCACTCTTCCATCTGCTGTCTTGTGAGAGAGACAGAAAGAGAGAGAGAGAGAGAGCGAAAGGCGCGCATTGACTATGGAAATGCTCTTTCTTAGATGAACGCTCTACCAGCTCGCAAAGAAGGAGAACGCACCCTCACCCGCGAGAGACAACGTTGGCACAGGCAGCGTCTCCTAGCGAGTTTCTTGATTGAGAAATAGCGACCGCTCGCGTTAGAGAACCGTTCACCAGCCACCCATACATATATATAGGCACTGGATCTTGACTTGCAATGAAGTGCCGGTGGGAGATTTCACTTGTGCGTAGTTGAACCATAAGGATTCGTAGCGTGCGCGTTAACTAAATTAATCCGAAACTCGGCACGATCTACGATGAACCTCCCGAGCTTCGCCGACTCATAATCATTCACCCCGTGGATATGCTGCAATTTTTTTGTCACGCGTCTTTCCGATGCCGGCGCGGCTCAGCACGCGTCCATCGAGGCGGTCTTTGGAACGCGCCTCTAATGGTGCTGTCATCTAGGGGAGGCGAAGTAACGCTGCAGCGATTCACTTTGCCTCTCCTGGATGGCGGCACTGTTCCAGGCAATGTACTGGATGCGTGCCTGCTGAATCGTACAAGAGCGTCGAAGAATGAACGAAGTGAGATAAGAAGGAATATAATGCGCGTTCGTGCAGCTGCGAGCATGAGCAGCGTCAGCCTGGTGGTAGACCACCGGATACCTGTCGCCGTGGAGCGAGGGTCTAGGACTTCCCATTCACAGCGCATTTTTTCTGAGTGTTTTTATTTGTTATTCTTATGTGTTTATTTCACTGCATCATATCCGTTACGGAAGTGACGTATGAGATCGTGGTGGACGCCGGCATAAAATACTGTCGTGTTAAAGAGGCGATCTTGATAACAATTTAAACCAGGATACGATTGAGATACGCACCGGCAATCTGCACCCTACGGGCTTCATTAACGTGCACTGGTTTCGCACAGCACACCAGCCTTTACCAATTTCACCGCCGTCGACAATGCGACAGTGGGCGTCTGGATTGTACGCCATCCTTCAGGTAAGCAGTGAAACATTACAACCATTAGACCACCACAGCGAACTCAAGGTTGACGAAGAATTCGATGGAACCCTGCACTGCAGCCAAAAGAGCCTAAGTATATTCGAACAATAAGTAACCCACATGAAATACGTATTCCACGAGTAACGACACTGGAAGTAAAGAAATTCGGGGGGGGGGGGGGGGTGTCAAATGGGGCATAGGGCGAAGCAAATTTGGGGGGCCATATTGCACAGCAATTTTAAAATCTTGGTGACGTTCTGGATGTCGCGATCAGCAAAACTAGAAGATCGCGGACATTTTGAGACCAAATACCGTACAAAATAGTAACGCGGATAGAAGATATCGCGCATTAAAGGATTTGAAAGAATGTACACTTAACGATGCGGAGCCGCTGCAACCGAGACCGCCAAGGGTCGCAGGTTCGACGCCCAACCCCCCCCCCCCCCCCCCCGCCTTTTTTTTTCCCCTCGAGATTACGTCTGTAGGGGGGCCTGGCGACGGTTGTGTACCTGAAAGCTTTCAGTCGTTCAACTGCCGTTTACCACTCACTCCTACACCAGAACAGGAATTGGCCTCCCTGGTGAAGTACTTGGCCATCACCTCCCACACGGTGCCTACAATTAACCCCTCGCCCTCAGTGTCCAGCAGCTGCAGAACATCTGTCCACGGCGGCGGTCAGCTCTGTGAAGCAGCGGAGGGCCGCAATAATCACTGGACCCGGACAGGCCGCCACTGGAAACTAAACATTGGAACGTTCAATGCAAGATCCCTCTCCAGCGAAGCTAGACTAGCTGAACTACTCGAGGAACTAGAGGGAGTTAGATGGGACGTCATTGGCCTTAGCGAAGTTAGAACAGGTGAAGCTTACATAGTCTTAAACAATGGACATGTCCTCTGCTATAGAGGATTACCCGAAAAGAGAGAATATGGCGTTGGGTTCCTAATTCATAAAGATATAGCGGGCAACGTAGAGGAATTCTACAGCATTAACGAAAGGGTTGCATGCGTCGTAAAAAAACTAAATAAGCGGTATAAACTTAAGTTAATCCAGGGATATGCGCCAACAACGAGCTACGATGATGAACAAGTAGAGCAATTCTACGAGGATATCGAATTAGCAATAAAGAAAGTACGGTCACAATACACAGTTGTCATGGGGGCTTTCAACGCAAAAGTAGGGACAAAACAAAGTGGAGAGCAGGCGATTGGCAACTACGGCGTCGGCCATAGGAATAACCGTGGGGAAATGCTAGTACAATTTGCCGAAAGAAACCGACTCGGAATAATGAACACGTTTTTCAAGAAACACAAGAATAGGAATTGGACGTGGAGAAGCCCAAACGGGGAAACAAAGAATGAAATCGACTTCATAATGTGCGAACAACTAAGTATAATTCAAGGCACAGAAGTAGTGGGGAAGATAAAATGCAGCGATCACAGATTAGTAAGGGCAAAGATTGTACTTAACCTAAAGAAGACAAGAACTAAATTATTTACTAGAAAAAAATGCAATCTAGAGGTAATCAGAGCGAAGAATGAAGAATTTAAAGTAGCCCTAAGCAACAAGTTCGAAGCATTAGACGAAAACGGTGACGATGTAGAAGAAATGAACAAAACCATAACGAAAACAATCCTTGAAACAGCGATAGAAGTCGGGGGTAAAACAACTAAGCAAACAACAAGTAAGTTGTCCCAATCTACCAAGGACTTAATAAAAAAACGCCAGCAAATGAAAGTAACTTCGCCAAAAGATAAGATTGAATTCGCAGAACTATCAAAATTGATCAGTAAAGCCAGGCAAAGAGATGTAAGAAACTTTAACACGAGAGAAGTAGAGAAAGCTGTAGAGAAAGGCACCAGCATTAAAACGGTCAAACAGAAACTGCACTTAGGGCAAAACAAAATGCATGCGCTAAAAGATAAACAAGGTAACGTTATCAACAGTTTCAACGAAATACTAAAAGTAGCAGAAGATTTCTCCTCTGCACTGTACAGTTCTCAGACAGACCATACAACCTTAATAGAAATAGAATCTGAGGAGGACACCGAAATTCCATGTATAACCGCTGACGAAGTCAAAAAAGCTGTCAAAGGCATGTCCCGCGGTAAAGCAGCTTGTGAAGATGGTATAACAGCCGACTTGATTAAAGACGGAGGAGATATTGTACTTGAAAAACTTGCATCGCTCTTCACGAAATGTGTCAAGACATGTAGTATACCACGCAGTTGGAAAAATGCGAATATGATCCTTATCCACAAGAAAGGTGACATAAAGGAGTTAAAGAATTATAGACCAATTAGCCTACTCCCAGTAATATACAAGCTCTTTACAAAAGTAATTTTTACGACGATAAGAGAAACACTCGACTTTAATCAACCGAGAGAACAAGCTGGTTTTAGGAAAGGTTACTCGACAATGGACCACAGCCACGCTATCAACCTAGTAATCGAGAAGTACGCGGAATATAACAAACCTCTTTATATGGCGTTTATCGACTACGAGAAAGCATTTGACTCGATAGAAATACAAGCAGTTCTAGAAGCTCTACGTAGACAAGGGGTACCGGATATATACGTGAAAACCATCAACAACATATACAAAGAATGCACAGCCACACTACTACTACATGAGAGAAGCAGAGAAATCCCGATCGGGAGAGGTGTGAGACAGGGAGATACGATATCCCCGATGCTATTTACTGCATGTTTAGAGGAAATCTTTAAACGTCTAGAGTGGGAAGACAAGGGAATTCGAATAGACGGAGAATATCTCAGCAATTTAAGATTCGCAGACGACATTGCGCTCTTTAGCAATGATGGAGCCGAACTACAAAACATGATTGATGACCTAAACAGGGAAAGTATTAAAATTGGATTAAAAATGAATAGGCAGAAGACCAAAGTTATGCTCAATAGCCTAGCTAAGGAACAGGAATTTAAAATCGACAATGAACCCTTACAATGTGTAAACGAATACGTATACCTGGGACAGTTAATAACAGTAACTCCTAACTATGAAAAAGAAATTCTCCGTAGAATAAGGATGGGCTGGAGCGCATTCGGAAGGAACTACGAAATCATGACTGGAAACTTACCGCTCTCACTAAAGCGAAAAGTATTCAATCACTGCATTCTCCCAGTACTAACGTACGGTGCAGAAACGCGGAGGATAACGAAAAGACTAGAGATGAAACTAAGGAGCGCGCAACGTGCAACGGAAAGAAAAATGTTGGGGGTAACGCTAAGAGATAAAAAACGAGCGGAATGGATCAGAGAACAGACAGGAGTAGCCGATATTATTATATCAATTAAAAGAAAGAAGTGGACCTGGGCAGGGCATGTCATGAGGAGGAAAGATAACAGATGGACAGTAAGAGCAACGGAATTGATACCAAGAGAGGGAAAACGTAAGAGGCAGGCAAAAGGTTAGACGGAGCGATGAAATTAAAAAGTTTGCAGGCATAAAGTGGAACCAACTCGCTCAGGATAGGGTGGATTGGAAATCGTTGGGAGAGGCCTTCGTCCTCAAGTGGACCTAAACAGGCTGATGATGATGATGATGATGATGATGATGATGATGAGGGCAAAGCCAGCTGGCGAGATTGTGAGACAGCGTATCTACTCGAGGAGCTTGGATTGACAGAACTAAGTACACGGAATGCCTCAAGGAACCTTACGCTGTCGTAAATATGCCTAACCAACTTATCTTGGCAGTTAAATTCAACAGATAAGAACCTAAATATACGTTAGCATTGTTTAGACCGACACCCTTTTCTTCGAGAACTCTACGGTTGTTATTTAGCCGTCTTAATAGAGAGTTTTAGTTTGTCCGTAAACTTCTTTACGTTCGCGGATACCGATTTACCGTGAGTGTTTACGGTGGAAGTAGAACTGCCAGCGCCATCTATTCGCGGTTTTCTTAACTCGTGACTCCATTGATTCCATTCGTGACTCCATTGGCTTCATAAACGAAGGCTTTGAACAATTTAAGAAAGATGTTGATGTTTTCCGTCGCGAACTCACTGCGGTCGCGGCTGAGAATCAACGATATAAACAAGAAAATGAGAAACTAAAAAGTGAGTTGAAAGACGCAAGAAGAGAAATAGTAGAGATGAAACAGTACAGTCGAAACATGAACCTGGAAGTGAAGGGACTGCCTTTGGTCGCTAATGAAGATTTGAAAAAAAGTGTAGGACAGATCGCCACGTGTCTCAATACAAGTATAACTGAAAATGACATTGATGTTGTACATCGTGTTCCTTCTAAGGATAAGAACAAACCAAATGTCATCATAAAGTTCACGACTCGGTCGGCGCGAGACAGATTTCTCTCTGCAGCACGACACGTCCGGTTAAGCACTGGCACTTTGGGCTTCCAGACAAGCAGTCCTGTTTATATTAATGAACACCTTTGCGCTGAGAATAAGCGACTGTTGGGCAAAGCTCGGCAACTGAGGCGTGAAAAAGAATGGAAGTTTGTTTGGGTGGCACAGGGGAAGGCTCTCATGCGCAAATCCGAGCAATCGCCTGTTCTACATATTGCCTGTGATGCTGACCTGGACAGAGTTGCTTAAGTGCCCTGTATTCCTGATTGGATTCACTCTTCTTATGCTCACTGATAAAATGGAGCTAAGGCATACAAATTTTTTGTGCTTATTCTTGGTTCCTGTAACATGTCACTGGATAATTACAGGCATGTTTATTCGACATGCTAATTATATTTGCCGATACTTTGTGGATTTGAGCTTATCCTTCATTCTTGATTTACGTGTACTACAGTCTGCCCGACTAAACAAAGCTCGGGTACTATTCATTACGTTAGCCTTTTTCAACAGTACCGTTTATTTACGCCTTACAGCATGTACCGCACCATTCTTACGTTTATGTATTTATCCCTGTGAGAGTGTTGTTGTTGGGAGCACCAGCCCTAACGAGCTCTGCTTTGTAACATTATCGTCAAAAATTGGTTTTGTACATATAATGTTATTAACCTTATGTTCCTGCCACTGTTGTTTCAACGTTCGGCTTCAAAATGGCTGTGAAGTATACTAGCCCCTGTGAATTAACTGCAATTTTGGCGGATAGGTGTGCACCGACTCTAAGTTTTTTACATTTGAATATACAGTCAGCGCGTTCTAAAGATGGTGAGTTCCTCACTTTCATTGATGAATTTGGGTTCAAGTTTTCGGTCATTATGCTAAGTGAAACTTGGTACTCTAATGATGCTGATGTTATGAATATAGATTGGTATAATGTGGCTCACATGAATAGAGAAAGACGGGGCGGTGGTGTATGCATATACGTTGAAGCTAGTATCACCTATGAATATGTTGATGATTGGTCTCGAAGCTGCGAAGATTTTGAAGTGATGTGCTTGAAATCCGAAAAAACTTTCATTACAGTTATCTATAGACCCCCTCACGGCAGCATCAATAGTTTTTTCCACTTCTTAGACGAATACTTTAGTTTCGTAAATGAAAACAATTATACTTTAGTACTTGGAGGGGATCTGAACATTGACATGCTCACAACATCTAACAAACAAACCGACTTTTCCAACCTGCTTCTTTCATACAGCGTCTCGAATGTTATAGCTACCCCAACTCGCGTTACAGCCACTACAGCGACTTTAGTTGATTTATTTATAACAAATTCTGTTGATATACTACATCATGGTACGATTAGTGTTACGATTAGTGATCATTTGCCAATCTATTTGATTACTAATGTACAAACTAAACAAAAACACTCAGAGAAAAGAGATATTTAATTTCAATACATCAATCCACGATCTCTTTCTTGCTTTCGTGAAGAAATAAGCTTGTTAAGCTGGAATGATATAATGTCTTGTCCCTCACCTGAAAAGGCTTATGACCTCTTCATTGATACCTTGTGCTCAGTATGTCGTAAACATTTCCCTTATATACAAGCAAAAAAACCAAAACAAGCTCGCAAACCTTGGATTTCCTTTAAGCTAATCCAAATGATAAAGAAAAGGAATGCATTGTATCATTTATTCGTGTGTACTCGTGGCCCTGGTGTGTTGAAGGAGTTTAAAACATTCCGTAATCACTTGACAAAGTTGCTTAAACAGGCCAAACGTGACTATTACTACTCCATGTTTGATGGCATTGTGGATGTAAAGCAGATGTGGAATAAGCTGAATTCTGTCCTGTCACGATCGCGGCCCGCCTCCACTGCTAATGAGCTTAAAGTAGGAAGCGAGAGCTTTAAATATGAAGCCCTAGCAAATAAATTTAATGAATATTTTCTATCATTGGCTGAAAGCACTCATGATCAAGATGCGTTGACGTATTTACCCAACCCCCTCACACATTCATTGTATCTATATAAAACTGATGATAATGAAATTATAAACGTGTTCAAGAAATTTAGGCGAAGCAAAAGTGAGGATGTGAATGGGCTAAAGTCGGAACCAATCTTTCATGTCATCGATTTGATCACACCTCACATTTACAACATGGCATTAACGTCTGGCATTTTTCCTCAACAGATGAAAGTTGCAAGGGTAACTGCGGTGCACAAAGGTGGTGAAAGAGGAAATTTAGGCAATTATAGACCGATATCAATTCTTCCTTTGTTTTCCAAAGGTTTAGAGAAAATTATTCTCCTCAGAATGAGCTCTTTCTTTGACAAGCATTCCGTAATAACGTCGTCACAACATGGGTTCAGATCAGGCTGTTCGACTGAAACTGCTCTTCTTAAGCAAAAAGAAATAATTTTGAACAGTATTGAGGCTAGGAAACTAACACTGGGAGTATTTTTAGATTTCTCAAAAGCTTTTGATAGAATAAACCATGCAACCCTATTAGATAAATTAAATTGTTACGGCATACGCGGAATTGCTTTAGATTTAATTAGAAGTTACATAACAGATAGAAAACAATCCGTATCAATAAATAGACATTACTCTTCGTTAAAACCTATTAGGCAGGGTGTGCCTCAGGGCAGCATACTTGGCCCACTTTTATTTATTATATATATAAATGATATTGTGAATGTTGATGATTCAATTAACTACATTATTTACGCGGACGATACCAGTTTCTTTGTTTTTGGGACCAAGGATGACGAACTTATACATTTGGCAAATGAAGTACTAAGAAAAATATATAATTGGTCGGTAAAAAACTCACTTCAGCTCAATTGCTCTAAGACAAAAGCAGTGCTTTTTAGAGCGAAATCTACGCCTTGCGATCTCACGAAGTCTCTTACGCTAAATGATTCAAAAGTAGTACTCTCCGCGTCGGCTAAAACATTGGGTGTTATTTTTCATGAACTGATGACTTGGGACCACCATACCGATTACTTAAAATCTAGGTATGTTGCGCAGATGCCAGAAACTGCTACCAATACAACAGAAACTCATGATATATAATGCACTATTTGCTTCGCATCTGCGCTATTGCCACCTCGTTTGGTCAAACAGCACAAAACAATCTTTAGATCATCTAGTCACACTGCAGAAGCAAGCCTTACGGGCTATTGCTGATGTACCTTACAATGAACACTCGCGTGACCTGTTTTTGAAGTTTAAAATTATCCGAGTTGACCAGTTTTATGAGTATCAGCTTATGAGTTCTTTTAAACATGAAATGACTAAGGGCAGTACTCATATGAGGAATATCGCTAACTTGTCAATCAACCAATCATCTCGCTTAAACCGACACACAGAACATTGGGCAGTTCCGCGACCACGCACAAACTACGGTTTTCAAACTCTCTCCTACTGTCTTCCTTCAACATTAAACAAATATAAACTATGCGGTGACAACATACGTCATCTTTCTGAAAAGACATTGTGTCAACTAATTTTACGAATACCAACCTAGCTTCTGCGAAAATGTGTGTTTCTCACTGAATTTTTTATCGCTTTGCTTTGTGTATTCCTATTTTATTATTGCGACAAGTGAGAATTCTTGTTAATGTTGCTGCTGCTGTTATTGTTCGGGGAGGTGGGACCAGTCAAGCTGCCTATATGCAGCTTTTATCCCACCATCCTTTGCTGTTTAAACATGTTTTGTATCTATGTGGCAATAAAGTTCACTTCACTTCACTTCACAATGCATTCGATTTTCTTTTTAGTAGCGTGAGCGTTTTCTTCGAAAAAGGTAATGAAAGTACTCAGAGTCAATTATTCTCTCATGTCCAATGCTTTACACCAGGGGTCAAGCAAAACGGCCAAGGCTTTTTGTGTGCCTGGTTAAGTTCCGCATCATCAGGTGTCGCCACTAACGCTGCTGGTCACGTACACTTTCCCGTTAAGCCGGTATGCTAAACGTGAAGAAGTTTACGCACAAACTAAAAGTCTCTAATGTTAAACATTAGGACAGGAATCTAAAGTATAAGTTTAGCTTTTCAATCCCGCGAGACATTTGCGCATATCAGAGGAAGAGAGCTTCTGCATGAAATTTAACACATTTTCGCGTCTTTCCTGCATGTAGTCCGGATGACGCATCAATTGATACTAACCACAGCAGTCCGCATTCTGCTTGTACATTACGCAGTTTCTCTACACTGCGTGAAAAGTGAATTTTTTCTACATCAGCCTCCACTTTGATTGCGTCATTTAGCTAGCGGGCAAAAGTTCAGACAATATCTAATTTCTTTGAAAGCAAGCATTATTGCGAAGGCTCCGCACATGTTATTGCTACTTCGCTGGTTCGCGGCCTTTGAAAATATTTCTTTAAATTAGAACCTGTGAGAAACCAACGTAGCAACAGCACGAAAAAGTGTTCATCACTCATGAGTGTTTATCAGGCGAGCGATATTGATTATATGAGAAAAGGCTCTACGATTAATTCCAGCAATGAGCTCCATTTCATGCGCCCTTTCCGGGAACTGGACTTCATTGAATTTGCGCTTCACTCGTAGATTGTGTAAAGCAAAACAGGCGCTCGCTTTCCCACGTGTGCATGACTTCGACGCTTGCACCGAATGCAACGCGAGTCGATAAACTAAACAAGGCTGTCGGCGTTCCCGGGCATTGTGAGTCAGCGGACGCAAGAAGAAATACGCAAGGGGCATCACGTTACCCACGGTTTGGCGTTCGTTCTTTTTCCTTGCGTGACTTAAGGCATCAGTCATGCAGCGGATCGATATAGCGGTCAGTTGCAATCGAGAAGACGAGCTTGCATGCCAGAAGTACCAGCTGTGATGCGAGCTAGGTTAAGCGCCAGAGAAGCTGAGAGAAGACAAAGTGTGAGCCAGGGGCTCAAACCAGGTACCCACCTCAGGAAAAACAAAAATGGAATGTAAACAAGAGCAGTTAGATGCCTCAATACGGACAACCCTACTTGACGCGTTATACAACGTTCCATGTTTACTCCGCCTGTCATATTGACATATTGCTTGTCGCTGTTGGTAGACCTAGGTAGACCCGCTTTCCAGTCGAAACAACTCGGAGTGAAATTCGTGATAAGAAAATTTCGTGAAACTCGAATCGACGACTGAATAAAAGTGTCGCAAGTGAGAACAGTGGACATGGGGACCGCAGCGCTCCTTTTTTTGACCTCCTGATTGAGCTGTCCGTCCTTCTTGGTTCGTTGACGGCGTGTCCACCTTCGCCCACGAAAAACACGTGGTAAATACGAAGCGAGCTACGCGCCGATCGATGCTTTCCGCGAACTCCGCTCGAAAGCACTTTCATGGACCTAAAGCCCTACAGCGTTGCCTGTTGTTTGATGACTCGGGCTTGGCACCCCTCTTGTGTCCTTGATGGAACTTGCGAGGTACGGTAGACAGTGAAAGAAATGTGCAGGTAAGTAAAGTTGTGACCGATGGTGCCGAAGGTCCTTCTCCGGGATTCCAGCTCCCCGCTCGGCGTCCTAAACGCACCGTCCGAGACGGCATGGGCGAGTTGGGAAGGAGCTGGCTGCCGCTGGTATGGCGGCGATAGGCTCGCGGGCAAACGTGAAGCGAATGAAGAACGGGCTCAGAGACTTCAGTTTAAAGAAATGGAAATGAAAACTTGTATTTACAGTATAGTATACAAAAAGGGAATACAGGGAGTTGACTGGTACATAAAAAATAAAGTTGAAGCTGAACAACACGTAGGGCGACCCTACTCCGGCGTAGCCGGCAGTGCGTAGCACTTTTTCCACCCGTTCAGCCTCTCCCGTCACATGGCGGAGCCATCTTTATTACCACAACCGCTCCGCCTTAACGTCTCAGCCGGCGAATCATATTCACTTCGCTCTGGCATTGGGCAGCGATTCCACCTTTTGTCCCGCCTCCTCAATTGGGGCGGTCCAATTGGTGAAATCACCACCCAGTCTGTTGACGGTGAGAGGGGTATGTTTGTACAATAATAAAAAAAGCATATTCATCTGCACTAAACAAGACACACGTAAAAAGCAGACCATGCCACCCAAGGTCGAAGGGCGATGGTAAAGATATGGCGCACGTGAAACGCGTTACTTGCGCACGTGTCGCGTCTGCTCGGGCGCTGTTACCGGAAACAAGCAGGAGCCCAAAAGATTCGCCCGAAAGAGTTATTATTTGAAGAAAACCTTCCCATGGGGAAGTTGGACCGTCCGCGCGCCTGCTTCTGGTTATCCCAACAAGCCGAGCCGTACTGGCTCTTACTCAGACCCGTTTAATCGGCACCCCGCTGTGCTTAGACGCATGCTACCCCACGGCGTGCGAGGAAGGAACGCTTGAACCAAAGCCATCCCGCGGCACGCGCGGGCCACAGCCCAGTGACCAAAAACAGGCGTTTCCGACAGCGAACAACAAACGGCTCGCGCGTCTCCGTGGCTGTCACCACCGGCATGTTGCATGCCGACGCCACATTCAGCGTAGCCGCCCCAGGTCGTCGTAATGACGCCCGAGGTGCGGTTAGCAGAACGACCGAAGTGCCGCTATCGCTGCGTGCTCACGCACAAAAGGGGCCCACCCGGGCCTCCGTTCAGGCAAGAGGGGTGGAAGCTTTGTCTCTCCGCGGTGCGGAGCATTGGGAGTGGGCTACCATATCAGCTCGTCCGTCAATTTCGGAAGATCTGCCTTCCGAACCACCGCCCGCTTCCTCCATGCGCGCGCGGGCGCTCACAAGGTCGTGTATACACGTACACCTGGAGCGCCGCGGGGCATCCTAAAGGTCCAGGCCATCTGGGGTCCGCCTGCGTCCCTGCCGCGATCACCGTCCAAGCATCCCCCCTCACAGCCCCGCAGCGGGGTGCCCGAGTCCCCAGAAGACGCGGAGGACACATATGATGAAAGTAAAGAAAATTAACGGATACGGCCGGGGTACGACAAACGAAAAGCCGATGCCGCGAAACGCGCCCCACTGACCGACGTCGCCCGTCGCCGAGTGTTATAAAAAAAAATAATAATAAACGCGCCTTGCTAGCGGCAGGCTTACACCCCCCACCCAAGACTTCGCAACGACTTGGTTACAGCGTTGCCGAAGCGGGAACACCACGAAAAAGCCGGTCGCCATTATCGCTAGAATGCGCAGAAACCAGAAGGAGGCAAACACAACAACCGTAACTACGCTAACCGCGCACATAGTTCGCGATCAGACCCCTTTCATGCAGAGATAGACTCATTCTCTAGCCGGAAATCAAGGAATGACTTTGGCCAAATGTAAACAAAAAGATATACCATAAACAAAATAGAAACATCGTTCGCAGAGCAATCTAACACGCGAAACACTGCGCTCCGCCGCCGCTGATAATGTGTCATGCACACCCCTCAACCCCGGCAGGTGCGATACACTCATGCGAGCTAGAAAAAAAACAACCCACAAGGGTAACCAAACTGTACAGAACTGCCACTAGCCCTGGTCCGCTCACCGCATGACAATGCACATAATCTCATCGCCACAACAAAAAAAAAATCGAAAAGGAAAGAAATAAAATCATAAAACACCAGCGGGCAACCTCATCAAACGCAAGCCACTTCCACTGGTAATAAAACACACTAATAAACACGAGTTACGAAGCGGGCGCGAAAACCCATGCATGAAAATATACCTTAATATTAATCTGCAAAGCTGTCTCAGCGTGACTACTCATTATCCATAATGCAACATGCCGTAACCATGTGCTTGCACTTACTACCTAACCGCATGAGCTAATCCAACACCAGACACTGACAGGTTACATCATCAAATGTCATGCGCATGACGCAGTTCCCAAGGAACACACATGAAAAAGAAGTATCACTACTGTTGGACAATGTCCACCACAGAAACACCTAGTGTTCAATGTTCATTGCTCAGTGGCACTTCGTGTCCACATAGTTCGGCACTTCACCCACACAATGGAGTTGCTCCAGCCCCACCGCTCTCTGCCGATCGCGGTCGAGCCGTAACGTAAGCCAAGCTAATCTGCAACGTTAGGGGTGGCATAGGCATTAGCATTAAATTCCCTGACCCCCAGGATCAAAACAATTCACCAGGAATCTAAAATTAAACATGCAGCCACGGGCCACCCGCTTGTATACACCTGTCACCCCAGCGGGGCAAGCCCTCGCCGTTGCGTGCAACATCACGATAGCTAGCCCACATAAACAGTGACTGCAGAGGCTTCGATAGTTCAGAGTGGCCATAATTGTCGCTCTCTCTCTTAGCGTCGGCTCAGTCGCGGCGACAGTGCCCAAAGAGCCTCCCATATCATCAGCGGACTGACGCAAACCATTGTTTGCCAGCAACGAATGCGCCTGAAGGACGTGGGGGCTGCTGTCCCCGCAGTGTGCCTGCGATCGACCACGCCGCAAGGTCCCTGCATCAAATGTATCGGCGCCTGCCTCCACTGCCTTAGCTGCGCTACGTCCGATCTGGGCCAATTCGCGCCGCGTCTCCCCGATTGAGTCGGGCAGCTCACTTGCGACAGCCACCGGCGTCGCGCCAACGGTATCAACGGGCTCTAGCAGGGAAGCCACCGAATATGCACCTGACACGCGGTCCGCTTCACAATTTCCGCCGCGCGGTCGTTCCGCTAAGCTGGTCTCAACTGTTCCTGCGCTTGGTGATGACGCTATCATCGTTACCTCACCGCCGCAACCGTTACTGCTAAGCGTGTTGTAGCCCTTGCACGACTCCTGCAAATTCGAAGCATCCTGATACGGCCTCAGAGAAGCAGGATCCTCCCGGGCATTCGCCCCCCCTATCAGATCAGAGCCTAACTCTGTCTCCAGCCCGGCAGTCCGCGTTGCCGTTAATGCAGCCTGCGTCTCGGCTTCCATGTCTTGCGAACACAGAGGTGGAATGTCGGGACTATTCCCGGCCACGACGTCAGAGCACGGCACCTCACCGCGACCGGCCACCTGTGCCGCGAGCAACATCCCCTGGATTTGCTTCTCCGGCTCAGACGAGGCGGCACATTCCCGCTCTGTTCGCAATACGCCTGGAGACACTGCTGCCTTTCCCGCTGCCAACGAGTTCGCAGCGGGCTCCGAGTCCGCCCGGCACTCTATTACCTTGCCTACCTGCTCCGCACGCGGAGCTCTCGCCTGCTTTACTTTTGCCAACTCTACCAGGAGTTGCAGCTGTCTACGGCGCTCCTGAGCCATCATCAGATTAAACTCCATTTCTTTTTCGGAGAGCTCACGATTTCGTCCTAACTCATAATCGACGTGGGCCAAATACGGCCACACGGCACTGGGATTAATTCCTGTCATTTCAAATGACATCCCCTCGGCTCGAACACGACAACAGGAGCGGGAGAAAATGGAGCCGAAGCAACTCACTCAGTTTCGAAGTCGATCTCCGTCACTGCTGTCGGTGGTTCACCCATGAGCCTTGACTGTTGGTACAGCAAGCTGCTGAGGATGCCTTGTCGAGGACTGCCTTAAACCAGCCGTGCCTCGTCGCCGTCGTAGATGGCGATGGGATGTTCTGGCTTCCGCCGCGTCCCCAGTCGAAGGGCTGCGCTGGCGGCAGTCACCGGAGGTGCTGCCAGTCGAAGCCGTCTTGCTGTGATGCCTTCAATTTCTCCGTCTCTTCGCTCTTCGCCCAGCGAGCCTATCCTGTCGACTGCGCCAGTAAAGTTGTGACCGTGGTGTCCGAAGGTCCTCTCCGAGATTCCAGCTCCCCGCTCGGCGTCCTAAACGCACCGTCCGAGACGGCATGGGCGAGTTGGGAAGGAGCTGGCTGCCGCTGGTATGGCGGCGATAGGCTCGCGGGCAAACGTGAAGCGAATGAAGAACGGGCTCAGAGACTTCAGTTTAAAGAAATGGAAATGAAAACTTGTATTTACAGTATAGTATACAAAAAGGGAATACAGGGAGTTGACTGGTACATAAAAAATAAAGTTGAAGCTGAACAACACGTAGGGCGACCCTACTCCGGCGTAGCCGGCAGTGCGTAGCACTTTTTCCACCCGTTCAGCCTCCCCGTCCCATGGCGGAGCCATCTTTATTACCACAACCGCTCCGCCTTAACGTCTCAGCCGGCGAATCATATTCACTTCGCTCTGGCATTGGGCAGCGATTCCACCTTTTGTCCCGCCTCCTCAATTGGGGCGGTCCAATTGGTGAAATCACCACCCAGTCTGTTGACGGTGAGAGGGGTATGTTTGTACAATAATAAAAAAAGCATATTCATCTGCACTAAACAAGACACACACATAAAAAGCAGACCATGCCACCCAAGGTCGAAGGGCGATGGTAAAGATATGGCGCACGTGAAACGCGTTACTTGCGCACGTGTCGCGTCTGCTCGGGCGCTGTTACCGGAAACAAGCAGGAGCCCAAAAGATTCGCCCGAAAGAGTTATTATTTGAAGAAAACCTTCCCATGGGGAAGTTGGACCGTCCGCGCGCCTGCTTCTGGTTATCCCAACAAGCCGAGCCGTACTGGCTCTTACTCAGACCCGTTTAATCGGCACCCCGCTGTGCTTAGACGCATGCTACCCCACGGCGTGCGAGGAAGGAACGCTTGAACCAAAGCCATCCCGCGGCACGCGCGGGCCACAGCCCAGTGACCAAAAACAGGCGTTTCCGACAGCGAACAACAAACGGCTCGCGCGTCTCCGTGGCTGTCACCACCGGCATGTTGCATGCCGACGCCACATTCAGCGTAGCCGCCCCAGGTCGTCGTAATGACGCCCGAGGTGCGGTTAGCAGAACGACCGAAGTGCCGCTATCGCTGCGTGCTCACGCACAAAAGGGGCCCACCCGGGCCTCCGTTCAGGCAAGAGGGGTGGAAGCTTTGTCTCTCCGCGGTGCGGAGCATTGGGAGTGGGCTACCATATCAGCTCGTCCGTCAATTTCGGAAGATCTGCCTTCCGAACCACCGCCCGCTTCCTCCATGCGCGCGCGGGCGCTCACAAGGTCGTGTATACACGTACACCTGGAGCGCCGCGGGGCATCCTAAAGGTCCAGGCCATCTGGGGTCCGCCTGCGTCCCTGCCGCGATCACCGTCCAAGCATCCCCCCTCACAGCCCCGCAGCGGGGTGCCCGAGTCCCCAGAAGACGCGGAGGACACATATGATGAAAGTAAAGAAAATTAACGGATACGGCCGGGGTACGACAAACGAAAAGCCGATGCCGCGAAACGCGCCCCACTGACCGACGTCGCCCGTCGCCGAGTGTTATAAAAAAAAAATAATAATAAACGCGCCTTGCTAGCGGCAGGCTTACAATGTAGAAAACATGAGAATCTATATTCTCCCCGACCTTCCTCGTCACGTATTCGCGGTCACGTTGCCACACCGCTGAGAACGAAACAGCAACACCAGAAGGGAGCCGGCAGACCCGTGCACGCAATTGTTGCAATGCTGCGATCGAACACTCTTCATCTTGTCGCACTGCATGGCGCTCGAAGAGGTGACGATGCTGAATAGCAAGAGAGTGAGCGAGTGAGTGAGTGAGTGAGTGAGTGAGTGAGCGAGCGAGCGAGCGAGCGAGCGATTTATGGCGAAGGCATTGACTATACATGATGACGACGAAATTGCGAATAATACAATGCGCACCTGCTATACACACATTATAACACATCCGAAATAACACCGCATAGCGTACAGCGAATGAGAGTACCGACAAGAGGAGTGCTTTCATTGGCTTCTTTTGGGTTTTTCTTAAGGGTAAGCCACTATAGTGCCCAGCTCACTCTATTGATCCAGCCTTTTATTACTATTATCGCTGAGGTTACATGCCTGGCAGCGGTACATTCTGAAGAAGCCAACACGTGACTGACATTAGTCTTATTAATGTCGTGGTCGTTCATTGTCCATTCTCAAGCTTGTATGAAAAGCATGTTTCTTCAAGTAAAGTTTAGCTCGATGTAGTTAGTTCTGGGTCCAGCAAGGAAAGGATGTAAATATCTGTAGCCTTAGCGGGAGCACGTCTGAGCGTCTGTGGGGGCAGGGTAAAGGAACTCAAAGGGATTAAAAGGAGAGGAAAGCCACAGTGGAGGGCTCCGGAAATTTTGGCCGCCTGAGAGTATTTAACGTCCACGGATAATGCACAATACTCGGGCCTTTAGCATGTTCGCCACGCCGTGGCCGGCTTTGAATCCACGTCGCGGGGTAGTCACTTTTTCGACGGACACGATCATGCTAGAGGTCCGGGTTGTGTGCGATCTTAGAGCACATTAAAGGGAGACTAAGCAAACAACTTTTTCTCTTTGTTGATTGATGGGTGAGGGCTTTACAACGTCTGAATCTGACAGGTGGCTTGAATAATTAGAATGGCATCCTGCCTACCAAAGTACAATTTATGCTAGAACACTGTTTTCTTGTGCCAAAACAGCTGCTGCGACGTTTAATGAATTGCATTCGAAGGGTGCATGTTCATATAATTTTGGTCGTTCGTGAGCATGTAAAGAACCCAACGTGGTCAAAATTGACGGAGCCCTCAGCTACGGCGTTCCTGATTCCTGACAATTTTTTTTATTCTTTCCCATGCCCCTCCGGACGCTGCGCCGTGCTCCCGACCAAAACTCCGTACTATAATGTGCTTTCTTTTACAGAACAATTATTATTATTATTATTATTATTATTATTATTATATTATTATTATTATTTAACTAATTTCTCTTTTCGCAAGAAAAAGAACAGATGTGAGCTCATCTTTGAAATTGAATTCGTGGATTTTAGGTGTGGAGTCTTACACTATCAATTGAAATTCAGACTGGTGACATACAGATAATGAGGTGGGCAACCAGCATGCAATGCCTAAGCTAAATCGCGGGTGGTGCGTACAGTCCTGTCCTCGAGAACGACATAACATGATAGTACAATGATGCTCATACAGCACATGCATTATTCCTTAAACATTTGTCGCGGCGTGTAAAACAAAAACAGCAACTGGAAAAGATAATACTTGGACTTAATGTTTGTTGACTTTAGGGCGTTGAAATGGTAATGCAAATAAATACTATTCAATAAGATGGGGCCGTTCGGCCAATGACACAAATTCATCTTGATTGTTGCGAAGTTCACTAGGACAAAAAATTCACCTTAATTGGTGCGCTACTGTTCGTGTGTGTGCCCTTCTTCTTTACTAGTCATTGTCAGTATAGTGCTAAAATGAACACAGATGCAAATAGAGTTCGCGCCAGAATGCAAAACAGCTCCGCAATTAAAATGAACATAATTTCAAAAACAGGCAAACAACTCTGCTTTTGAAACTTGTACCACGAGCAGGAGGAGTCCAATATTTCATTTGCAGAGGAAATTATAAAACCACGTGCGTTGACACTTGAGCTGTGTTACTTATTGCCAAGCGACAACAGCAGTACAACACCACTATGTAGCTCCACTGCTGGCATAAGATTTAAATTAAGTGCATGATAAACGTTTTAAGGTAACGCAACATATTGCTTCTTTTCTTGGTCTTTACTCACTCCGGATTCATAAAGAAATGTTTCGAGTGTCGTTCGCGCTCACGTTGAAGCAGTCAACGCCGGATTTGTATCGCGGCGTAGCGCATTACGTTGCGCAACTTCAAGTACAACAGTAATGGCATGCAGTCGGCGCAGGAATGAAACCAAATGCACGTGAGTTGCTAGAAGGTAAATAACAGCATACGCAGTTGCCAGCGTTAAAGACGCAATGCACAGAGATACTCGCACGCATACACGCATACACACGAGCTGTTATTTAATGCTTTCGTAACGAAGTTGCAGTACGGTATTTGCTTCTGAATGTTTGTTTCGTATGAAAAATTATTTCCAAAAAAATTACACCATCTCCCGCTAAAGGGGACCATGAGGCGATGCGAAGCAGCACAGGGGGCGTACACCCTGTTCGCAACGGTTTGACGCTAGCAGACGCTGCATGACGCAGCGTTGTCTCTCACGGGCGAGGGCGCGTTTTCATTCCTTGCGAGCTGGTACAGCGTTCATCGAAGAAAGAGCGTTTCCATAATCAACGCGCGCCGTTCGGAGAGGAGAGGAGGAATGCCGAGAGAAGAGATGAGACAAGGAGAGGAGGGGGAAGAGGATGCGCATGCGCAGTGCCGGTGTGGACGCCACACGGCAGTTGGAGGGAGGGACATAGCCCCCCCCCCCGACGATAACTGCTTCGCATCTAAAAAATAGGGTTCCATGTACAACTCTCTCAATGTATTTCCCGTTTGTCATAAACCCGTTACAAATTGTGGTGGAGCCGGTTACTGCCAATTGTTTGCAGCGTTTTTTTTTCTTTACCTTCGGCAAATGCGCTAAAGCTAATGCACATGTACGCACATATTATACGCCCAGCAACAGGCGAGCCTCAAAGATAATTTAGTCGGGGCAAATCGTAGCTGCCAGTCACTGCGTAAGTATTTGCTGTAACATAATGACAAAAGGGATATTGAGGACACTCTGTATCTTTAGCTTTGATGTACTGTAAATGATTGCTGCACCTAAATTTTACCCCATAAAGAAAATGTAATCTTGCTTCTATGTTTCTCGCATCTACGTCTTGTTAGTGTATTGGTTTGATTACTATGCTTGTTTCTGCCAACATGTCTGTTTTATTGAAGTGTGGCAGCGAGGTTACAGTTTGTGAATGCTCAATTAATACCAAGACAGCGAGCAAGTTTGAACTGTTCTGTGTGGACAATATGGTTGCGAGCGCATGTACTGTCTCAACTCGCCAGTCGCATGAGAAGTTTCCCTGCATTACTGTGTGTACTTGTCCGTTGATGCTTGTCAGTTCAAAACTTGCCGACGAATAGCACCGTGCATTAGAAGAGCAGCCGGTGCCGCATACGGGCACTAAGCTCTCCTTAATTACATTTAAGAAAGAATGGGATTGTTAATCACTGCATTTTGTTCAAGACCATGACGTCTATATGTACTGCGATACAAATGAAGTTTCTCTTCAGCACTTCAGCGTGAACTTCCCGGAATATACGGAATATATGGTCTACCGTGTGTCTGTAAAAGCGATAGGCTTAGCCACCAGTATAGACACAACCTTTCGTCAACAGCAAGGGAAAATTTCGGAAGAACCCACCGCAAATGATTGTAAATATTCCGATATTTGCGTTTACACAGCCGCACTTGTACTTATTTCCAGTAGATTGAACGAAACTTGACAGGTTGTTTTCATCACTTTCTTACTTGAGCAGCCGGACTCATCTCCTGTGTGTGAACAGCTAATTCAATCGTGCATGGCAACGATACATGTAAGTCGAGATTATGCTGAAAATTGCTATGACATTAGGTACTTCCTAAAGCCAAGTATACTATCGAGCATCATGTATAGCTGCCCTGACGGGATAACCTAAATAATTCGGCAGGATTGCACAGTATCATGAACCATAAAACCTCGGAAGGTTGGCTTGGGCCTCCTCGAGAAAAAAGTTGTAATTTTGTTTTCGTACATATTTTGACTTGGCTATTTCTGAGAAAAGATGGCCCGGAGAAACGTGGGGTGCATGGTTTGGAGCGGCTGCACTACGCTTTTGCCTCGTTGCTACCTTCAATTTTGTTCTCTTTGTAGCTTTAGCCTGTTGCTTGCGGTATATATGTTTCGGCGTTGTGTTAGGAAATCGTAAACACAAGATAATCAACTTATTACAATGAAGTTTTAGTTTGCTCTTCAGATCTGAGAACAGATAAACATAGTAGTATAATACAGCAATATGCACTACATGCTCAATATTCCGTCTTTCGGCCTTCTGAATGCTACGTAACAATCAAGAACATAAACTACATACTGAACCAGGCACCAGACATTTGTTATTATATAAGACGTGAAGGAAAAACAAGTGTTTCAAGCTGAGGTTTCGTAGACCGAGTACTTTCTTTAGGCGCAACCAATGGGTGGAAAGAACCAGATGTGTACCTCGGGCAGCAACCAATCAAAGGAGATCCCTACAAGCGGAGCCGATATGTTTCTCCTCGATTTCCGGGAACGTGCCCCAGAGATCGGGACAGGGCTTCTCTGCAGATTGCATGAAACCTAAGCCCAAGGATCACCCGAAATAAAAGCATCGACGGAAGTTTTATGACTGCCTTCCGATGCGCAGTAACCATACCCTGCAGCCGCCTACGGAAGCACTGAAGTCACCACGACCGTATAACGAATGGACCATGCCAGCGTGCAGCATGTCGAATGCCCAACCTCGCAGGCCCTTCCAATGCATTCGGCCCATACACGATTGTTACAATGCTCCGTGCTTCGAATCCGTCTACTGATGACAAATGTGGTCGCGCCTGTAATCGAGACCAATGTGCCAGTCACGTTGTCGAGTGCTGATTTATAGTGGAGAGCCAGATCGGTGCCAAACGACCGTATAGAGTTTCAATATAGTGTGCAGGCACCGCATGTCGTTGGTTGCATGAACTGAACGACGCTTGCCATATGTTTATTCAATGCGTAACATTTCTTGGAGAGCATATATCACTTCTAGCGTATATATCCAGCCGCCAGCGTTTCCTTGCTCTCCTCCTCATCAAATTAAGGTACTAGGGTAGTTCGTCCTTCGTTGTATTTAAGCTGCGCTAAAGTTTCGAGGCACACTGTGTCTCTTAGAGAGCACGTGCTTGACGACGACGCAACGCACGTCAGTACCTCGCTGACTGCTTCTCGCGGGACTGATTTCCACAGTGCGTTGGATCTGCAGGAATGTTCTTTTATTTTTTCTCTTCTTTTCTCTCTCTTATCTAGTCCCTTCTCCCGTTCTCCAGATGCTGGGTAGCAGCAACTGGCGAGTGCGAACTTTTATCGTATTGCTATGATAGCACCTAACACACGTGTGAAGTATCATCACCTCACACCAGCACCATCATCAAGACTGCAGATGCAATAAGTTTGCTATTCACATACCATGCGGGAGGAACCGCCGAAGTCTAGTGGTAGCTCGCTTGCTTGGCATCTCGGGGGCCCGCGTTCGATACTACCCTACCGTTCAATAAGCTTTACGTGTAGGTGCGTTTCTAACAGCCAAGCTGTTCTAGCTCGCCGTGTAGTGGACGGTACGCATTACAATTATCATCATTAGCTCTGGTCTGCAAAAGTGCGCGTGCACTTGTATGCGATGCGCAATATACAGTGTTCGCACGTTCGATTCCTTCTTGTGTTGCGCTTATGACCTCAGCCCACTACTACGCTGGCAAAACTGCGGCTGGCGGTTGCACGTGTTGCACGTGCAAGCAGAGACGAAGCTGATAGACAGTGTGCGCATGTCGCTAAATGTAAGCAAGAATGCCGTCTTGGTGTTCCCGATATCTGATCCGATTTTTACATTTATACATTATAAGGAAAATCGATTACCCCAGTTAATGTCTCTTCAATACTTGGACATCATGTACAAAGAAAGACTTAACTGGCGTTCCCACATAGAGCACTTGGCATCAAAGGCACAGCGGGCTTCGGGTATATTGCGCAGACTCGACAAGCAGACAATATTGGCTACGGAGGTATGCATTATTCATGATACACAATATAAATGTGTGCACAAATATGGAATTCGTGTGGATGTTGTGCTCAGTCAGTCTTGCATATAAAAATTAAACCTCTGGTTCTTCTGGAGGGACAAGCCCGGCCTCTGTTGCTTGGACTCCCTAGGTATTTTGCAAATAATTTCCTATATCATGAAGCGTCCCTGCCATCATTTCACTGCAGATTCTGTATCTAAACAATTCAAACACTTCTAAATTCTTTTAGTCTCCAGTTTCGACGCGCTCAGTACGCATTCATAAATGATCCGAACTGCTCCTTTCTAGACCATTTGTCAGGATTTCACATCACCTTTATTCAGAAAGAAATTACAGCTTTAATGTGAAAATACGAGAGGTAATTGCATCAAATTATGCAAGTAAAATTCTTATATAACGTGATATTTTCCTGAGAAACCCTAAATTTCACTCAAGAAGGTTTTTGAACGAACTCTTGCAAGATTACCTTGCTCAGGCTCGAACAAATTACTTTGTCATCATCATCATCATCAGCCTGTCTACGCCCACTGCAGGGCAAAGGCCTCTCTCATGGATCTCCAATTATCCCTGTCCTATGCTAATTGGGGCCAATTTATCCCTACAAACTTCCTGATCTCATCTGCCCACCTAACTTTCTGCCGCCCCCTGCTACGTTTGCCTTCTCTAGGGCGCAGAGGTAGAGCACCCGCCTCACGTGCAAAAGGGCCGTGGTTTGAATCCCGGTCTGGGCAATTCTCCACCGGATAAAAGAAAATCCGCGTGTTGATCGAATTGCATAAGGAGGCTTGGGGTGCGGCCAGATCCCGGCAACCATAGCCGGTAAGGCACTCCCTCACCAGAGCAGGATTGGCCACCCTGGTGCAGCAACGCCCACAACCTCCCATGAACACGCTAATTAAACTACGTTATAGCAACCAATAATTCCTTGAGGGATGAAAAGGGAAGTGTGGTAATCTTCTAGCTATCGCTTGATTGGTGATTGTCTTTGCGATTACCAGAATTCACTCCCATTGTTGAGGCTGAGCCATAATATTAGCTCTGCGAAAGCTTGCGTCGGATTCCCTGAGTGCAATTCTTATAACGGATTCTGTCTCTGTTTGCACCTCGCTTAGAGTTTCGTCAAACTCCCCGGCTCTCAAAGCGTTGATGACATTAGTACCACCTCAGCTGAATTTGGTAAAATTACTGTGAGTACCAGGGCACTGCATATCGCTATTAAATTAAATGGCTGATTGCATTGCACGAGCACCACTGCGTGGTCCTGTAATATAAACTCTCCCTGTAGAGGCGCGTTCAACTGCTACACGAATAGAAAATTTTACATTCATAGAGACAAATTTAAATAACTACTACGACAGGATATCAACACCTTAAATTCCCATGGAAAGTTCACTGGTGCACTTCAAGACAAATAGAAGTAGTGCTCACAAGATATTCCGATGCCGTATCCCCACACAAGATCATCACTCACATAGGACTGGTCTGAAAATATCGCCCCTGTGCGAAAAATGTCTGTGCGAATGAACCATAGAACATTATCTGCTAGCATGTCGACTTCATAAATTAATAAGAAACAAAGATATTAGAAATGCTGATTGCTAAAATGGGAATGAACCTGAAATCAGAACTTCTGCTTACCTTCTACTCAGCCCCTTGATTTTTCCGCAAAGAACTTGAACACGTAGCCGATGAAAATGCGCTTTTTATCAAGCTGGAGTTGGTGGATGCCCACTTAAGTGTTTGATCTTTAAGAATTCGCATAGTAGGTCCTTCGTCGCCACGACGGTGTGGCAATATAGCAACTGCTTTACCGCGCAGCACTCCACCCAGGCAAGGACCTCGCGCAATTAGCAAACCCTCACCACAAAGTGCCTACTTTTCATAAGCAAGAATTAGTCACAGATTGTCAAATACAAAAATGCACGACAGATCCGTGCTCCTGTATCTAGCCAGAACCGCGTGGCACCGGTTGCGATGTTACTCACTCTTTTTGAAGCTTCATGACATATGTCACCCGACAACCGGTATAATATACCGGTATGGAATAAGCAGGCGCTGTTCAGAGTAATCGAAGACCGAGTGGGCGTATGGAGATTGAGTACGCACGGCGCTGTAGCTGATGTTGCTTGGTATTATATGTGCTAATTTCGAAATAGCAGGACAGCCGTGCGCGGTAGTCTTCTCATACGAAGCCACTGATCGCTAACATCGAAGCGTCACCAACATGCTACTTCCATTCATTACTGTACGAAACATCGGCGCGTGGTAAAAGACAAAAACAGAAAGAACGCGGTGAGGCTTTGCACGGCGAAGAAAACGTTATGTTGCCGAAAAAGAAAATCACTCTCATTACTGGAGTCCCTGCATGCAGCAAGCAGGAGCTTTAAAACTCCGTGCGTGATACCTCTAATTTTTGGCGATCAAATGCGCCGCTCAGTTGGTGCCGTGCATGTAAGCAGGGCAAGGACATCGCTTTAAGCTGCGTTTTTGAAGGACAGGTGGACGTGATAATTTGACGTTGTGGAGTGTTGCTTTGAGATGGCGCATTGCGTTCCCTAACCAGCTTTTACATTGAGCGGGACAGCGTTAGCTGCACCGCACGATAAAACAAAATAATCTCATTAGCGGCATAAGTCCTCGAATCAGATTTGTATACAGCACTAACCACATCTATGCACTCTGACAAGGACATAGTTCTGATGCTTATAAAATAAAGAGGGCAGTGTACAAACTGCTTCAGGCGTTATTCTTGTTTCCGTTTAGTGCATTATAATTTTAAATTTTTACTAGTGTACTTTGCGTGGTATGTAAACGCACATATAAATTTCATGTGCACATTCGTGATCAGTCCGTCTTTGGGATTTCTGCATTCTAATCTCACTATTACTGCTAATAGTGACTAGTACAGAAAGTAGACAAGAAATGACAGCAACACGAGACGTCTTGCACATTAACTAAATGGTAAAGTAATGTTAATTAAATGTTCAAAAATGTACCAATGACGAACTGAAGTAATTATCACTCAGACAGTATCAGCTTAAGTAGCTTTCTGCGAGCTTAAAGCTCCACAATCTGACAGAGCTGTCACCCTCTTTTGGAACATGGTTTCCGCTGGAACGGCGCTGTTAAATCCAATGAATGACTTATGGATGAAGGAAAGATGCTCATCGCTCCTGCGTACTCTCATTGTTGACTACCTCTTTCGGGCGTATCCAACAACACACGCAGGATTTTTCTGCAATTTTGTTTGCCTAAAACGCATTAGACAATACAATACCACCTGAGTGTATGTTATCAGTGTTCTTGGATGCCTGAGATGTGCACCGGTGTGTTACGCAAAAACTCTTGAGGAGGGGAAACAGCGCTCGCTCGGGTAGTCCGTCAATGTCACGCCTTAGGGCACCGTGCCGACGCGCCCTCTGTCGGACGCAAAGAGAAACGCGCGCGTCGCGCTGTGGCCTCCGCGATTGGCTGCAGCGGCGCGACGTCGCGCTGCGGAAGCCCGTGACTCTTCTAGAGTCAGCAGATGACAAAGAATACGCGGCAGCTCTCACGCCTTTTCTTCCCAAGGCCGTTTACACATGCGTGCTCGCAACACGCCAGCGAATGGCTTCCAGCGGCATGCGTCGTCGGCTCTGAAGTGAGTGTAAGCAGCTTGTTCCAAGCGCTGTACGGCACCTAATTCACCATTTTTTACTAACTACGGCTAAAATGTCCGCCTCCCCTATTTATTGACGCTACAGAGTGAAAACTGAGAAAATTTGCAATATATGAGACCGTCACGCGATAATTATGCGTCGCGCACATAGGATGACATGTAAACGATGGGAACAGACGGCAGCGTTATCTCTCGTGATGCGCAGAAAACTCAATTTCCTCCTCGCCCAAGAGTCACATTAACGGGCCGCCGCCGCACGCTGCCGTGGCCTAGCAGTTTCCCCTCCTCAAATACTTCTTTCTCCGTGCATAAATGTACAGAAATGAACACTGTACATTTAGTGCCCCTCTATTTTTTATTTTTAATGCTGTACTTTCTTCATTCGTGCGTCCACTGTATTGGTGCCAGATGCATAATTGCCCATTTTATAACTATATAAAATTTTGTACTGACACTTTTTATAACCTTCGTAATATGCCCTCAGTTCAGGGGAGTGCAGGTGATTACTTGTGGCGCGAAATAGCATTTCTCGGCGCGTGATACCCCGTTACGCGCCACATGTGAATGACCGTTAAGCTTTACAGCTTATATTTATTTATTTATTTATTTTCAGTAGTGCTAACCCCAATGATACGGGTTCTAGCAGGCTAGTACAAAACATATAACAAGGTTTCTTAGCACACCCAATACTTCTAACCCCAATGATAGGGGTTCTAGCAGGGTAGTACAAAACATATAACAAGGTTTCTTAACACACCACAATTAATTCAGATAATACAAAGAATTCAAGTGACAATAGCAGCGTGAAATGTCAAAGCTTTACATTGTCAAACAAAATGCAGACAAGCCTTTGATGATACAAAATACATCAGGGTTACAATTCAAGGGGAGCCTGAAATTTATCACTGTGAACTACCGTTACTACGTGTTTATCGAGTTCATTCCACTCAGTTACGGTTCTAGGAAAAAATGAATGTTTAAAAACATTGTTCTTGGATTTAAATGGCACTAATGAGTACGGATGTCGTAGCCTTGTAAAATAACCTTTGGAAATTGAAATATAGTCGTGTGTTCGGCTTTATAACTTACCCTTGAAAATTTTGAACATGAACCTAAGGCGAGCGATTACACGATTTATTACACGATTACACGTTATACGACTTAAGTCTTACTGTTATACGATCAAATCACATTCGCTCTATATGTGAAATGAATTGAGGTGACCATGTGGAACTACCCTCAAGTGATATCGTATTAAGAGGTAATTGAGACATAAATTAAGCAAGCCACAGTAAGGAATATTGATGACAACAAGGAAAGGTTTATCACCTCATCTTAGGATGCTATAAAAGGGCGACGAAGTTTACCGTAATACCGCTGAGCAAAATATTAAATTGTTCAGTTTTAATATTTTTTGCACGTTTTCACCGCTGTGATCTATCTAAGAGCGAACGTGACAAGCGCAAGGCTGTAAAACTGCGGACATGCGATGTCGGAAGTTATACCACATCGGCTGGTCGTGAATATTGAAACATGGGGCAACTGAGGAAGTTCAGCGCGTGCGATTGCCTTAAGAATTTTTTTTTCTAATCCCTAATACATAACATGCACAAGTCCAGATGCATTACCAAGTCTGGAACTACTACTTCTTCGGTTTTCCTAAACATATTTTAGTCTTGCACTTTACCCAGCTCTCGGAGCCCGTTTCAGTCGCCTTTCATTTTTCATTCACATCATTATTCATCCGCCGTCCGGAATGATCTGTCCATTACCCAATGTACGCCCTCAGGAGCCTTCGACGACTGACTTGGTTTGTCAATATCTGAGATGCTTCTTTAATGTTGGATGCGAGTTCCTCAGATCGAGCAGCTTAGATAAGGGTGCACCACTTCCGATATCAATGATTCAGTGCGATTAGCCAAGAACTGGAGATGCAATGTTCGTTGGGCGGGCGATACCAGATCCACGAAGTAGGTGTCATTGCCTTTCTTGACAGGTAGTATGGTAGCTGAGGAGAAAAGAAAAAGGCTCCTAATTTTTGTCTCCCATAGTGGTGACACTGCTCGAATAATATAGAATGATTACTGATGCTCCCTACCGTTACATTTTTCTGTCTATGAACCCATTTTTTCGGAAACGACGGCCAATGCTCGGTGCATATGAAGGTATTTACTGTAACCTTTATCGCGATATAATGTTCGTTATATTCAGAAATAACTATTTCGCATAGGTTTCATATGCCACAATTCACTATGATTGTAAGTCATGTCATGTAGGGGACGCCTGCCGAGTAATTCTGTCAAGTAGTGGTTCCTTAGTGTCACCTAAATCTGAGTATACAGCTGTTTTTGCAATTCATCCCCATCAAGATGCGCACGAAGAAGCCCGGATTTTGTCCCGTGATCATAAGGCTTCGCTAGCGAACTCCCATGCAAGGAAGGCGGTTCCGGTTATGTTCAAGTACTGACCATTGATAGAACATATCTGTGTACTTGGCCCTGGGCAGTTTTCTATTATTGAAGCCAAGATAATTACGGGAAGCAAGGTGAATAAGGCCTAGGTCTGAACAGGATAACGCGTGATGATTGAATGATTTCTGGGGTTTTACGTCCAGAAGCCGCGTCACGATTACGAGAGACGCTGTAGTGGAGGGTTCCGGAAATTTCGACCACCTGGGGTTCCTTAACGTGCACTGACATCGCACAGTGCACTAGCCGCAACGTTTTGCCTCCATCGAAATGCAGCTGCCGCGGCAGGGATTCCATTCCCACGATCTTTGGGTCAGCAGCAGAGTTCCATAGCCACTAGACCACTGTGGCGGGGCCCAAATAACTCGTCAGTTTTTACTTGCGCAGTCTTGCAGTATATGCAATATACATATTTCAGTTCATGGGACAATCCAGTGCGGGAAGGTACCCATATGTGAAAGAACATGAGAAAGAATAGGGTTTACATTTTTTACACGCGCAAGAATAGGGCTACAGAGTACTCGATAGAAATTAAGGAACCTCAGTTCAGCGTAGCCGGCCGGATTCGTTAATTCTGGCTAACCCTCCGCATTTCTCTTATATGCAGTGTCTCCCTCTTAAAAAGGCGACATGCGAGCTGCATAGGTGCAAAACTACGTACTGCCGCTCAAATTTTATCACTTATCATTAACGTTGTGAAACAAGTATTCGGAGAGGAAGTTTCATAGAATGACAGTAAGTAAATAGCACTTCACTGACGACGTGTTGTTCGTATATTATGCCTGATACTAAGCATGCTTACTGGAAAAGTTGTAATCTCTAGCATTATGTATGAACAATCAACAGAAATTGCTTGGAACCCTCTACGTAGTGAATATGTGGTTTGTCGTCTTGCTTGACAAAGGGGATTACTCTAGGAACACTTTCGACGATGTTAAACTCAAGAGAACCCCAGTTATTTTTATAGAATGCCTGTCCAAGTAACTGGACGGTAACGGTGTTTGTTCGGTGTTTCTTTTAATCAGCTCTTTCCCAATAGTCGCTTAACGTTAAGTGCACGTTAGTGCGTGTGACGAACATGTCATCCGTGTACGATGCTACCGGAAATTAATAACGGAAGTCATAACATAAACACACACGCTGCACATGAAGCAATCCGCAGATAAATGTTACTGGTTTTGCAACTCAGAACGCGTCAGAAGTGTCTCGTTAAATTAGTCAGCAACGTCGAGGTGACACGTGTTCTTCTGCACTAGCAATAACAGACCATCGAATAACGGCGAATCGGATTAGTTTTTTTACGTCTGAGCGGCGCTCTGCAAGGGTCTTTTTCATCTTTTCTGCTGCAAGAAAGTATTCATTAACCCTGACTCTCACCGGGTTAGTTCACTTTGATGAGAAAGCTACCAGTGGCAATTACTGCCGATTAAGCGTGAAGAGAGACATCCAAAACTCCACGTGGCTGATAAGAGTTAACGAATTGTGCTTCCGTAATTTTTTTTATTCTGCAGGCGGTGAACGCCCTTCTGTGAAAAGCAAACCGCGTCTGGTGATAGAGCCAGCTAGGTCGTGTTCAGGAAAAATAAAAAAGAACGCACGCATCGTCACTCCACGAAGTGAAGACTAGAACACTAGGAGGCATATATTTAAAAAGTAAGGTATCAGAGAGTAAACAAGGAAGTACGCATTGCGAACATATGAGATTTCAACCTAAATAGCCCGACACAACATTTCAACAAGTGGCGCCTGCACCATGAACTTCATTACTTGAAGATTGGCGGTTTTTCAGCTGATTGCACTCTGCAACTGTACGAAAGAACACGAAAGAAAGCGGCTCAAAGAAAAAGACTCTACGCATCCACATTCTTCCCAGCGCTCATGGGCCCACAGAAGATGCAGTTATGAGGCTGTCTCTTGCACCCTTACCACCAGTGTGTGCCTTGTTACTGGGTGTCGCGGGACATGAGGGTATTTAACAAAAGTGTGAACTGATTGAAAAGGTTGTGGGCTGTGGAAGAATAAAGCTGGCTACGTCTAGCTCGCTCATCGCGGAACGTTGCCCTTTGTAGATGACTGGAAATTTTAACGTGTTCGGTAATCTGCCATACTCGAAGCGTAACGGAATACAGTATAGCGTATACAGATCGCCGCCAGAGGGCTGTTGAGAAGAGATTCTGGGAGACAAAGATGTGAGAGTGTGGTGCGTGGCACGTCCGGGTGGGGACCTCGCTAGACGCGCTGCTGGGCACCGCGCCCATTTACTGGCTGGCCTGGAATGACTGCGGGCCGAGACGTGGCCTCGTCCCACAAGCGCTATTTGACTCCTTGAAGGGGTGCCAGCAATAGGTTATAAAAAACAAGCGAATTCGTAATCTACGCACTCAGAGTGCGTAGATTACGCACTCTAAGGTGTTTGGCGTAGTCTACGCGCTTAGGTCAAACACCTGAGGTTCATTCGCCTGACGTAGGCTGTAGGCAAATCATGAATTCTTCGGTGTTCGGGCAAGTAAATACGTTGTAGTATGTTAAGGAATTTCACGTTCGAAAACTGATATCATTACGAGGCCCGTTTCCGTAGTCGAGAGCTTCGGATTTGACCACATGGGGTTCTTCAAGGTGCACTGATAACGCTCTGCGCACAGGCCGCTGGAATTTTCACCACTGTCAAATATGCCAGCGCCTTGGCGTTCTCAAAGCCGCGTTTCATGAATTGCAGCCGAGCACCACAACCGCTATATGACCTCATGGTGGATAAGGCGCCAGTAAACGACGGAAACATTCTCCCACGCGTTCCTTGTAAATATTAGATGGCATGTTCTTTCCACAGGGTCGCTTGACGTTATTGTAAACGGATTGAAGATACTGTAGTCTACTATGGCGAAGCATTTCCCTACAAGTATTGTTTAGACGAAATGGTGAGCCATGCAGTGTACATCGTATTCTACAACGGGAGAGTTCTGTAGAGCTATCCTAACAAGGCTGCGCATCTAATACATTCGAGGACCTTTCCGGAACTCCCGTGTATCGCTTGACTGTCGATCAATCTCTGCTTTCAGGAAGTCCTGCCATCACGCGCCTACCCCATGACAAGTTCCGGATGTCTCCGAACACGTCCCTATAACGTGTTGTGGCCGCAATGAGAACTCGTGGAAGCTTTTTTTTTTCTTTTTGCGAATCAACGTTTGATTTCGCTTTGTTTGGGAATTTCAGGAGAGTTTTAACCGCTGCGTATGACCTTCTTCTGCAGGGTCGAAAAGAAATTTGCAAGGTCGAAAGAAATAAATGCAATGTTTGCAAGGTCGCAATTTTCCAGGACGAAAACGAATAAGTGCCTTATTTTGTTGTAAATTTTGGCAAGTTCTTCTACCCTGAAAAAGAGGCTTGACACGAGGACCCCGAGGTGACATTTCAGAGGCGTGCTTTACGAAAGAAGGCTTAGTTTATAGTTAGATAGAAGGGAGTCTGGTCGGGAATGTGCACGACGGCAAATTAATTAATGCGGACCATGGAAGGTTGTAAAAGTTAGGAATATAAAACGACATGCTGGCTCGCGTGCGGGAGCCTTAATCACAATTAAAGTGGAGACTGAGACGATCCGGCTGCATTGATTTTAACAGATGACGTAGGCAACGGGGGTACATGTGCGGGAAGTTGCCGTCATTTCGATTAAATGTGTGCAGCCTATGCTGGATTTTCAACGATTCAAGAAAATGCCTTGAAGGCCTGCTGTTGTCCTTGTGAACGTCTTAGCGTTGTCCCAGTCTACATGATGACGAGTCACTTTAGCATATTTAATTATCCTTTCGCACGTCGTGTGCTGCACAAGCCTACTGCGAATCATCTGTCTCGCCGACCTAATTTTCACGGTAGTTTGCACCCGGAATGGCGTTGATGAGGCCGTGCATTTCTTTTTCTATTTGGGAGCTGGTCCTTTGTGCTAACAAGGCAGTGCGTCAAATTTGGGGCTTCCACATGCGCGACCTATATACTGCGAGGGTGTAGAATACGCGGTGAATGCTCATTGATCCGAAGCACGTGCGGCACAGGAGCACGATTCACTGGTGACCTATTCAACTACTGTCGCTTTCATCGCACGCGCACTTTAAAGCGGGGTGTTATATGAATGAAGAAGCAGACGCAGTGCACGGCGCGCGCCCGTAACACGTGAAAGCCCGCTCGGCAAATAAAACAGGTATGGACGTATCTGATCCATACGAATGCAACAGATCTTCTACCAAAGAAGCACGAAAACAAACGAAGGAACAAAATAAAAATAATAAAGTAAGATACCAGAAGAAACAGAACGAAAAAAAAGAAGGAAGGAAAGAAAGAGAAAGAAAGGAAGAGTGAAAGAAAATAAAGAGAGAAAAACAGAAAATAAAGACAAATGAGCGCGCCCGCAACACATGCACAGTCTTAGTGCGCGTTGGGCAAACATAGCAGGTATGAACACATATGAGCCATACTGAATGCCTTAGACTTTCCACCAATGAAAGACGGAAAGGAAGAAACGGGGAAAGACAGAAGGGAAGGAAGGAAATAGTGTAGAGGGAAAGGTAGGGAGGTTAACCAGCGTAGGACAACTGGTATGCTACCTAGCACGAGGGGAAGGGGACGGGGGAGATTGAAAGGCGAAAGGAAAGAGAGAGAGAAAGCATGCACATATAGCACATTGTCAGAATCAGTGGCACCTGCATGGTGTCCAACATCACAGATCGTTGTTACAGTCGCTTGAGCAAGTCTGTCGTCTTTAAAAACTGCAGCAGCGCAGGAAGGATGAGAGAGAAACTGCAGGAAGGAAGAGAGAGAAAGGATGACAGCAAGAAAGAAAGCAGAAGGTACTCCCACACCAAGCTCCGCATGCCCTCCAATTTGCCGATAGAGGAAAGGCTTCTAATTTTTTCACAAATCTCTGCGCTCGCCGCCGGGCTTTCTCCCCTAGGTCATCGCTCGATGAGACCGCTTGAGGCTCTCCCCTTAATACTCGGAAGTACCGTAAGCCCCTATAACGGTATTCGACGAACGCGTTGCTATATCGAAATTGTCAGCTAGTTGTTTATATAGGAGTATGAGAGCGAGACGAAGAGAAATGCACGCAAAAAGAAAGTATGTCATTTTCCAATCCGACCGTTCCTTCCACGCCTGTTTCCGTTCCATGGAAAAGTACCCAAAACGAGGCCTCACCTAATCCTTGACCGTACGTGTGCAACTCCTCCGATAATGGCCGCATCGACGTTGTCATTGAAGTTGCGGGTGATATGTGAAATCATAAACCAGTAGGACTACTAGGAACACAAAACGCCCTATAGCAACAGCGAGGAGCGACCTATGAGACTGTCAGTGTCACAGGAGAAACGTTCAGGAGTCGACGGCGCACCATGAAGAAAGAAGGAGAAATCCAGAATGCAAACACGTCTTGCTTGCTTTAAGGATCGAAAATGGAATTCGGTTGCGTCGATGCCGCATTAAGACTAAGCCAATGTTGATATTTCTCTTTTCCATTTGGCGTAGGCTCGAGGGACGAGCTATAAACGACCTTGGCGAAGCCTGCTGTGCTGAATATTGCCTTAGAAATAAAAGAGAAATGAACAAGATGATTGTGAGAAGATTATGGAAGACAGCGCGAAGTTCGTGGAAGGCAGAAGAAAGAAACAGTACCCTTGAAGTGGGAGAACAGCATTGCCATGCTGAGCTTATATAAACTGTCAGCACACGTCGAATATACGCAAAAGCACCTTTACTTACTTGTCATTGCTGCCTCCAACATCGCTGTCGACTCTCCTCCAAATCCTCGTCTTCTCTTCCGAGCTTGCTCTTCTCTCCTCTGAGCTCACGGCCCACTGCCATACATCACGCACCTTAACGATAAATATAATGTGGGCGTTTATTATGCACTTCTCCCTCATCTGTTCATTCTCACCATCATCCTGCTGTGGTTGATGTTCCTCTTCAGCGCCTCGGGATCATCATCATCGTGTGTGGGCTGTGGCTGGTTCGATGCCGAATACCAGGTCCGAATAAACGTCGGTGCAACCGAGACGTCAATATATATATATATATATATATATATATATATATATATATATATATGCAAAAATAGCTTCGGTTGCCGCTAGTTTATAACAGAATTGACGATGCGCCTCTTAGAGAACGACGGTTTATTAAGTCAACATTTCGGTCGGAGCCCGACCTTTTATATACATATATATATATATATATATATATATATATATATATATATATATATATATATATATATATATATATGTGTGTGTGTGTATATATGTATACACGAGAGAGAGAGCGTAAAGGGGAGAATGTAAGGAATGAATGGATGGCGTACACACGGTGGAGGCGCTGTCACAAGGAACTTATTCAATCATTCATACTCTTCCTCGCGGTTCATATGGTTCTGAACCTGGTTGTGTTCTGGTTTATACACCGTGGCATTGGCACCGCGGCAATTTTTACCACCCAGTGTCCTTTAACGTGCGCATAAATTATGGATGTTTTTGTATATGAGTCACTATCGCAATTTGCCTCCATCGAAATTCAGGCTCCATCGGGGGATTTGATCCCGTGACATGACCCTCACAAGGCAATACCCTGCGGGTTTTAGTGAGAGCACACATTGTGAACAAGCGTCTAGAACAGAATGATATGAGTTCCTTGGTCTCGCTAAGCATCGTGGGAGATGGCCGCTTCTCCGCCTCAAGCCTCGGACTGCGCTGGTCGGCCTGCCTAGCTAAGCCTCCAGGCGAGCGCCACTACGGGCGCACGCGAGCGCAAGCCACGCACACATCCTTGTCTTCACCGCTTGTCGCACTCTCGGAGATCCCCCGAATGCAATACCCCGTTTTGTAAATGGGATACAGGTTTCTAAACAATTTCCATAGCGTATATACCGCCCGAGCCACGCTGCTGTAGCCATTTGCGTGCATAGCCAATATACGTGAAGCAATGTCTTGCATCCCAAATTGATGTTGCCGGTACGACCCTTCGTAGAGAAACAAACAAGCAAACTAGCGGTATCGTTTATTACGACATCGCAAACACGAAAAAAACTTTCCGCAGAACAAACTACTCAGATGAATATCTCGCAACGTGTTCAAGTTCTGCGCTTATCATTCATTAAATTGTAGGCGCGGTTACTATCTTAAGCGCTGAAGTGCTTGTGCGCTGTATAACGACATACCAAGCATCGTCGACGTATACATATAGCACCGCGATGCCAAATAAGTCTGGCAGCCCCACGGAAAGCAAGCGGGCCATCGTGCAATGTTGCCGGTGCACTCTATCAACAGCAACTTGAGAAGATTTACGTAACACGAGATCTCTTCGCAAATAAGGAGTTGAAGGAACACTGGCGTTGCTACTTACACCCACGTTCTGTCGTCGGGATTGCTTCAAGGAAAACATCGCATTATGTTGGATGTACGAGCTTCATTAGACTGGGAAACTCTGTGCTGTTTTCTTCCCAACAATTTGTTTTCTGTTTTCGTATTTCATACAGTTCTCCATCGTCATTCCCGGTGCCCGGTGCGAAATGAATGTGGTACGTTTCTGGAACCAATATAGCGAAAGACATTCGTAAAGGGACTTGACCTTGAAATATTCGCGAGAATTCATCTCGGCAGTGCTGTCAACCTAGATGTTATTAGTTCTCTAATGGCTAAGGGCACGTGCGACCATTATTCTTCGTGTATTTCAACCCCGAAAATCTTGGCTTTCTGGCGGCTACGGGAATTTCACGATCCTGTAAAGATGGCACCCTTCACCATAGATTCAAAGGTTGTGAGATAATTTCTCAGCATGGTTCAAGCTGATAAATCCAGAATTTCTCTCCTTCTTTTGTGTGTAGTTTATTCTTTTCTGTTAGGTTACTGAAGGGCAAGCATGTCACGTCTGTTAATTCCTGTCACGTACCTACTTTACACTCTTCATTTTACCATTGTCCTGCTGAGAAAAGAAAATGGGTCCGACATTGAGAAGATAAGCACGAATGTTCAAAAATGCAGAAATGCCACTTTTTGTTCAGAGAATCTGTATAGTAATTGGTGGCAGTGGACCACGTCCGCGTAGAATACGATGCGTCAAACAATTCTACGGCGGTTGTTGGCTCCCACTACTAAAGTATCGCTGGTCATCCTTCTTCAGAGTGAAAGAGCAGCGAGATCATTTTCTTTTAAAAAGCTTAGCCAAGCTTCCATCAACACTGCTTAGTTTTTTTAGAGAAGCAGTGTTCTACTGGTATTGCTCGCGCTTTGAAAAGTCGTGAAAATGTGTGATGATCCTGGTGATCAAGACTCCCTAAAGAATGGATGTACGGACACGGTACCAGAAAGGAGGGAAGGCTGGGTCCCCAGTCCTCGCGATAACACGATGACTATCTAAGACCGCTGAATATTGCGGACAAATAACCAATTTAGTGACATTCTTTTTCAATTGTTAATACGTTTAATACGCACGAATCAATATAAGCTTCATTATCACTTAGCACAAATAATGATCACCGCACTTGAATTTCTTTTTGCTGCAATATTCTGCGTGCGTCGTCTTTGAACGTTATCACGGTGCCTTCAAAAGTTCTTGGCATGTATACGTTTAACGTTTAACTGGCGTTCTTTAAATGACTGCTCCTTACTTCGGGGCGACGAACCACTTTGGCACGCTTGGGATGAGGCTCACAAAGGAGTCGCTGGAGCGCGCTTTGCATTGTCCGCAGCCTCGGGGTGCATTAGGCAAACCACATGTGTTCCTTAATCATCTTGCTTCTATAAAATATATATATATATATAAAGCCTCTTCTTCTGATCGGTATTGACCTTGCGGCGTGGCTTCACCTCCTGCACTGACTCGTAGGGGGCACATTTTATGTTATCTTTAGAGCGCTATAAATGGTTCGCTCGAAAGCCACGCTTTTCTTCTTGCTTACACACACCAGATTGGCGCTTTTGGCCTTGTATTCAGATTTCTCCTTTCGTACAGTTAATCCGTAAATAATTATGTAGTGTCCATGCTACGTAAATGAGCAGGCAACCACGAGCGCGCCCCTGGTTGCACGATTAGTAATAACTGATGTAATTCTACCGTCCAAACGCGCTCTATGTTGACCAGGCAAGCGGTAGTGGTAGCCGCCTTTCTTCATCTCTTTTTGCGTGGTCATCTGTCTATCTGTGTGTCGGCGCGTATGTACGCCTGTCCGTGTCTGTCCGCCTTTTTCTTCTGTTTTTCTCTTGCCTTCTTTGGTGGTTTCTTGCTTTCACTTTCTTTCCTTACTTTCGTTGTTTCCTCTTCTTTCTTTCCTTTGATTCGATCGTCCATTTTCTCCCTCTTTTTCTGGTGGAAAATCCAAGGGATTGATATGGCTCCGTCATGTTCATAACATCGTTGGCAGAGCGTGCACTGATGAGCGTGAACGTGTTACGGGCGCGCCCCTTGTGATTTAGTACTAAATATATATGTGCACAGCTTTGCCAACGTCTCTAAGTAGCATTACAAGCTGCCCTTCCGCGGAGGAAAACAGGGCACTGTAAGTCATTCTCCTTTTCCTTCTAAACGCACGTCCCTGAAGTGCTTTGTTCATTAATGTAGGCGTGGTCTGTGGGAAAACAATTATGTTCTCAGCATAAACAACCTTCAATGAGAACGAAATGAACTTTCTGGCGTTCTATTGCACAACTAGAACTACGTTCTTTCCTTTGTCTATCACAGTTCACTACAGTATTTGACAGATGTTACCGGTTTCAACTTACTCACAACCAAGTGAAATCAAACCCCTTTGTGTTTTTTATAGGTTATGTGGTCAAAAAGAAATCGACAATCTACGCTATCAGATGTACAATAAAAGCTAGATATCAGGGAGCAATTATGACACTAATAGGACCAACCCAGCAGACTGCATATCTTTAGTATTAGCACCGCGCTATGGTTACATTGATTGGGAAGAGCAGATTAGACACCTTGTTTCTAACGAATGTACATTCATATTTATTATTAAAACAACCAATAATCTTTATTGGAAGATGAGAGGATATTTTACTCTTATGGTTACGTGCGACGCATCTTATGCGCTCGGGAAGCCGGCGTCTCCTCTCTACCGTTACGGTAAAGCAAGGAACAAGCAATGGTGAAGACGAATGTGTAATTAGTCGAAAGCGGCTCATAGTAGAGTAATATCATATGAACTACTTTACATAGAGGAATTATCGGAATTAGTTGCATCAACTGAAGGTTAAATTGTTTAAATTTGGTTGCGATTATAATGTGTACCGATCCTGAAAGCTTTACAGCATACAGTGTGAATGTGTTGACAGACCCAGGAGGCTGTGCAGTAAACAAGCGTTATGTAGGCTTGTCATGCTGGAGACCATTTTAACAATTTTCTGTTAATGGGCCCAAGTTGTCTGCGCTAACGTCGTCGTCGCCGTCGTCATGGCCACGGTAAAGCAATGCCATCAGCAGTAATTGACGTGTTTCTGTGGGAAATACCGGCGCGTCACCGTATGCTTCGTACATCCCTAGGTTTCACGTTAGTATTGGTGCCATGCTGTTTCTACATGTTTACCTGGATGTCTTAGTCAACAAGAATGATAACAATAATTAAAGGAAATTGATGAAGTCAATCTACGGTCGTGATTGACGCATTGACGACTTTAGGCGTAAGTGCAAGGGCTATTACGTACCCCTCAGTAAGTGTCCTTAAAGCAGCAAAATTATGGCACGAGCAGTGAATGTCCATCTTGGTAGTATTCAACTTGCAATACTTCTTTCTTGGAGAGGTTGAATAAGTTGAATAGTTATTAGACAATATCTGACACTCTCTCATTACTCTCCCATGTGGTCCCTTCAGTCACTGCACATTACTCCTCTGTTCATTATCCAGTTCCCATAATCATTTTCTTGCACTATGTACTGTAGCAAATTACGCCATCTGTATTTATTTCTTTCGGTACTGGTGAAGCCCGGGGCTGAGATCGAAACTATTACACGACGAAACCACCCTAACAACGAATCCTTCTAAGCCATTGTCGTACTTCAGCGGCAAGTGCAGCTTGCCGCAATTCTTGACCGGGGCTGCCAGGTCGGTACAGTCCAGTCCCGACTTCCCGGGAGAGTAGCCCGCTTCCTCGTACAGCTCTGGCTGTACACCACTCAGTTTTCCGTGGCTTTCACGTTGTTGCATACTGTACAGTTAGTCACCGAGTTTGCGTAAAAAAAACGGGAAAGAATCAAACGTGCTTAAAATATCCTGTCCCTGAGAATGAGAAGCGGCAGAATGTCGAGGAACTTGTTGTAACTATGGTATTTGCGCCCGTGGTTTCAAAGCATGCAGGCAGATGCATTGCAGAGTGCTTGTATGAAGCATATGGAAGAAACACAGAAAGAAAAATAAAACTCTCAGTTTATACCAGAAGAATGAGGTATGCCAACGCCTACGAGAGTCACGACTCACTCTAAGCTGGCAGGTGTTATGTCTGAGGAGTGTTGCGTTTTATGATGATACGCCCATGGAGTTAGAATCTCGCGCGCTGTATAGCAATAAGGCATTTGCAAACGTGTTGACGAGAACAACCCGTCGTAAATTATAACCCGTCTGTGGTGTGTGATGTGCGCGGTTTAAAAAGTGCGCGTGAAAAACAAAAGTGACGCGAAGAAAAAAGAAGACAATAAGAGAAGACGCTCGCAGACCGGGAGGGCGGCACATGAAAGACGATGACGACGAAGAAGAAAAGGCGTGGCGCTAGAAAAATGAAATAAAATGAAGCAACCAATCAGCAACACCCACAACGTTGGCGTTCCCAATGGCGAATAGCTGAAGAACACGGGCACGCAGTGGTGGCCAATCAAAAGATAACAAATAAGCAAAGGTGAAAGAAAAGCGAGCGGCATCGGATTCTTCGGGGAGGTCCAGGGAGGGGAGTTCCAGCAAGGAGCGTTCCAGAAAGGCAGCGGAAGGCAGCAGATCGTCCACCGGGGCCGGGCTTTGAAGACGGCAGTCGGGTTCCGGACCCGAGCCACAAGGGCTTCACCCGATCGGGACCTCCTGCTGACTCGACTCCAGCCATTGGAACCCCAGTGGCATGCAAGCTCCAGGCAAGGACCTGCTGAATCCTGTGTCCGTAGGCATAGCGGGAACAGTCGGGCTACGGGTCCGAGTTCCTCGCTGAGATGCCCGACCAGGATGCCGCTACCACCTGATCGAGCCGCCTAGCTGCCCACGTCCTCCGTCGCCACCAAACATCTGGCATGGTGATCTTCGCAAGCCTGCTGTGCTTCGATCACCTCATCTTTCCGAGCCGTCTGCACTTCGCTAATTCGTCTTCACTCAAGCTCATCGATGATTTGGTGAGCCACCCACGTCTCCCGCTTCACCTTCGCACATTACTACCGGACCCTTAGATTAAACTGCCAGGACTCGCATAACCCTATAGAGACTTTATTAGGACGTACTACTTTCCCAATTCTAAAATGTTTTATTTTGCTCTTTCTCTCATTAGTTTATATAAAAGCTTTGTGTGTGTGTCTTGTGGTGTATCAAGAACGGCTTTGTCCTCGATTAGGCTCTCGAAGGCTTCGCCTGAGAGAGTACTTCCGAAAACAAAATCTAGAAAAGAACCTGCTAAATCATCACAAATTGGCGTCTGCGACAGGATAAAGCCGTTTCATTTCTTAAATACTGTACCCTGGAAATATGACGAGCACTTCGGAATTAAGACAAGAGTTGCGATGCGGGCTTGTTGGTGGTTCATATTAAACGTATTTGATGTAGCGCAAAAAATAAGACACGGACACAAGAAGGCACATATGGACACCACACAGCGCTACTAGCAACAACACTTGTTGTTGGTAGTAGCGCTGTGTGGTGTCCATATGTGCCTTCTTGTGTCCGTGTCTTGTTTTTTGCGCTACATCAAATACGTTTAATCGGAATTAAGGGAAGTGCTAGAGATGGTGGCAACTCGCATGGGCCTTGAGGGCGATGAGCTAAAGGCGTGGTGTGACGAACGCGAAGCAGCAGAAGGAAAGAATGCAGATGGAGTTTGAAAGGGAAATGGAAAAGAAGGAAAGGGAACTTGAAGAATTGAAGTTAGGAATGCTTAAGTTGCAGCTTCAGCTGGCAGAGCAGACGAGGCTCGTGAGAGAGAGGCGCGAGTGGACGTTAGGCGTGCCGGTGTTCGAGGTGTGTTCTCCAAGGGCATTGCTCAGGAGAATGTTGAACCTCTCTTGAGTGGCGATCATGCGCGTCGCTATGGCATTTCGCAAGCTGTGCAGCTAAATGTTAGTTTAGACGATGATAGGGAGGTAGGCAGCCGACGAAGTAACTATACCTTGTGTGAGCTTGATGAACCGAATAGCAAATTCGGAACTGAGGAACATGGAAGTTCCATAGAGGATCACTTTTGTGGTAGAGCCTCTAGGAGGCCTAGCACATTTGAGGAGGCAAGATAACCTCCAAAACATGACAGTCAATGCCGCTGAGAAATCTCGAACGCGTTTGTCGCCCACAGTTTAGATGTGCCGCTTGCTGTGGGTACACATGACATAGGCATTGTTGATTGATTGATTGATTTGTGGGGTTTAACGTCCCAAAACCAGCTCTGATTATGAGAGACGCCGTAGTGGAGGGCTCCGGAGATTTCGACCACCTGGGGTTCTTTAACGTGCACTGACATCGCACAGAACACGGGCCTCAACATTTCGCCTCCATCGAAATGCAGCCGCCGCGGTCGGGATTCGATCCCGCGACCCTCGGATCAGCAGCCGAGTACCATAGCCACTAGACCACCGTGGCGGGGCCTATAGGCATTGTCCGGGACCATTTGGGTGACTTTTGTGAATAGAGGGAGGCTTAGTTCTGAGGACAGCACAGCTGTGGCCTGTGCTAGCTTAGTCGAGGAGAATGAGCAAGGACTCATTAACGCGGGCGCACTAGAGAATGAAATTGAGACAGCACTATGGGATAGTGTAAGCTGTAAGCATGATCCTAATGGAATGATTGACAGTGTGAAAGAATGCACTACAAGGTCTGTTGAAGGAGATCTTGAACTCCTTAGTGTTCTAGTTGAAGAGCCAGAAACCACTCTTTCGACACTCAGTAGAGAGAGCCCGGACGAATCAGACGCAAAGACGCCTGAGTTGCGTCCGATTAATGAAATGGAAAAACGTGCCTTTGTACAGAGCTTTGCGAGCAATAACGCAAAGGTATTTTCTGGGGCATTTACTACACTAGAAAGTACCCCTGCTGAGGGTTCACGAGCGTTTGCAGCTCATCAGCGCAGGCTATGCGTTGACATGACAGGAAGGACTGTTCGAACGCGTCTGGCTGTATGGTGGTGGTGGTGGTGAAAAACATTTATTGATAGTATTTACAGAGAGAGATAGGGGCGGCCTTAATGGCCGACCCTGTACAACCTCTAGGAGGGGTCCCTAGTCCGGGACCCCTGTGGCTGCCGCGGCGGCACGCGCCCTGGCCACGAGGGCCTTTTGGTCCTTCAAGGTGGAGCAGCCGAGCAGGGCAGCCTCCCAGCTCTCTGGGTAGGGGGTGAAGGGGAGGTGATTGGGGGGACTGCCGGGTTAGATGGACATGCCCACACCATGTGGAAAAGATCCGCAACCGGATAATCACAGTGCGGGCATTCCCCAGAGAAGGCCGAATTGAAGTCTGGCTGTATGCGCGTGCAGGGAATGTGTGCAGTTTTGCCATTGCTGCGTTCTGACTAGCTGCTTGACAGAGCGTTCGAGTTATTTTTTTTCTCTTGCAGCAGACGATATACGTCTGAGCGGAAACAGCTACAAGCGTCTAGGCTTTTCTCTGTGATTGTTGAAAGTTACACGTGGCTGCTGTGGGACGCGATCACATAAAAGTCCCTTGACAACCGGAGGCTCTCTTGGTTTTGAATATTGGACTGTTTATAGGACATTTTGTGAATAGTCTTAGAGCTGTAAATATTTCTACTCTCTGTTGAACTAAGCTTTAAGCTTTTTGTTAATGAGTGATATATATGTCAGTATGCAATGTGTGTTTACAATGGCTGTGAACTGTGAAACTACGCTAATCGGGTCAGTTATATCGCAGCATGATGTCACATTATGAGAACTACCGGTTTAACTGTGTCTAGACGTGTTGTGCTTCACTTGACGCACTTGACGCGCACACCTCTGCAGTTTTTTTTACGAAAAAAAAAACTTTTTCGAAAGGGGGCTTATTGTGGCTTGTGATGTGCGCGGTTTAAAAAGAGCCCGTGAAAAACAAAAGTGACGCAAAAAAAAATTGGCCGATCCCACGTGCAGTGGGAATCAAGGAAATGCTAAGAACGCATAAGGAACGTAAAATGGATTTGCATTGTTGTCTCGCTATACCAAGTTTGGTACATATGAAGTTAACGAAACGGCTGCAAGAGCACCATGACTATGGCTTGTAAACCATGCCGCTCATACACGCATGTCATGATTCTAACGTTATGACCTGTCATTTACGTTCGTCATGCAGTCGTGTTGCGCCATTGCAATTTTGGTATGCATCCCATTAAGGAAAGGAGTGGCATGTAGATCATGCCGCTCATGACATGCATGTCACGATTTTCATGTTATGACCTCTCATTTATGATCGTCATGCAGTCATGTTGTGTCAAACCAATTTTCGTATACATCCCATTAACGAAACGGCAGTATAGCACCAGGACCATGGCATGTAAATCAGGCCGGTCATGACACGCGTGTCGTGATTCTAATGTTATGACCTGTCATTTACGTTCGTCATGCTGTCGCGTTGTGCCATAGCAATTTTGGTATACATCCCACTAACGAAACGCCTGGCATGTAAATCTTGCCGCCCATGACATGCATGTTATTGTTTTCATGTTTTGACCTGTCATTTATGTTCGTCATGCAACCATCTTGTTGCATACCAATTTTCCTATACATCCCACTAACGAAACGGCCAAGAGAGCACCAAGACCGTGGCATGTAAGTCATGTCGCTCATGACATGCATGTCATGATTTTCATGTTATGACCTGTCATTTATATTCGCCATGCAGTCATATTCTGGCATACCATTTTTTGTATACATCACATTAACGAGACGAGCAGGAGAGCACCAAGACCGTGACATGTAAATGATGCCACTCATGACACGCATGTCATGCTTTTCATGTTACGACGTGCCATTTATGTTCGTCAGGCAGTCATGTTGTGCCATACCAATTTTCGATATATCCCATTACCGAAACAGCGAGGAGAGCCCCAAGACTGTGACATGTAAATCATGCCGCTCGTGATATACAGGTCATGATTTCCATGTTATGACCTGTCATTTATGTTCGTCATGTAGTCATGATGTTGGATACCATTTTCGTAAACATCCCGTTAGCGAAACGGCCAGGAGAGTACAAAATCGTAGGCGGCTAGAAAGACAGATACATAGATAGATAGAAGACAACGAGAGAAGACGCTCGCGGACCGGGAGGACAGCACATGAAAGACGATGACGACGAACAAAAGGCATGGCGCTAGAAAAATGAAATAAAATCAAGCAACCAATCAGCCACACCCACGACGTTGGCGTTCCCAATGGCGAATAGCTGTAGAACACGGGGACGCAGCGTTGGCCAATCAAAAGATAACAAATAAGCAAAGGTGAAAGAAAAGCGAGTGGCATCGGATTCTTCGCGGAGGTCCAGGGAGGTCCAGGGAGGGGAGTTCCAGCAAGGAGCGTTCCAGAAAGGCAGCGGAAGGCAGCAGATCGTCCACCGGGGCCGGGCTTTGAAGACGGCTGTCGGGTTCCGGACCCGAGCCACAAGGGCTTCACCCGACCGGGACCTCCTGCTGACCCGACTCCAGGCATCGGAAACCCACTGGCATGCAAGCTCCAGGCAAGGACCTGCTGAATCCTGTGTCCGTAGGCATAGCGGGAACAGTCGGGCTAGGGGTCAGAGTTCCACGCTGAGATGCCCGACCAGGATGCCGCTACCACCTGATCGAGCCGCCTTGCTTTCCACGTCCTCCGTCGCCACCAAACACCTGGCATGGTGATCGTCGCAAGCCTGCTACGCTTCGTTCACCTCATCTTTCCGAGCCGTCTGCACTTCGCTAATTCGTCTTCACTCAAGCTCATCGATGATTTGGTGAGCCACCCACGTCCCCCGCTTCACCTTCGCACATCATTACCTGACCCTTAGATTAAACCGCCAGGACTCGCATAACCCTATAGAGACTTTATTAGGACGTACTACTTTCCCAATTCTATAATGTTTTATTTTGCTCTTCCTCGTTAGTTTATATAAAAGCTTTGTGTGTGTGTGTTGTGGTGTGTCAAAAACGGCTTTCTCCTCGATTAGGCTCTCGGAGGCTTCGCCTGCGAGAGTACTTCCGAAAACAAAATCTACAAAATAACGTGCTAAATCATCACACCGTGGCATTTCATGGGATTATGGACAAGTGTATAAAACTATGAACAGGGAACGTCGCTAGATTCAACGTTCGGACAAGCGGAAGTGGGATGATAAGTATGCTCACCTGGTTGCGCATTGTATTATGTGTGGCTGTGTCGGAGGATTCTCTGAGACAAAGGTTCTGGGCAGAAGCAAAAGAAAAACTGCACTTGAAGTGTTAGAGGCTCTTTACATAGAAAAAGACAAGGTCCACTGTGTAAGCACCCCGTCGCTATCTGTTTCCCATTGAACTGCAGTTCATCAGATCTAGACCACGAGATGAAAGGAGCAGGAAGAAATTTTATGTGTTGATTGTGTGTGTTGGCTTTATCTGATGTTAATGCGCGCATGTGCCCCATGTATATATTCAAGCCTTCGTGCGATGAATAAATCAGTTGGAAGTGAGCGCTGCACGTGGTTGATGCCTGGGTGTGTGGATGTGTGTGTGTGTGTGTGTGTGTGTGGATGTGTCGTGTGGTTGCGCTCTAATTAAGTTTTGGAAGTTGTGGTGTGATTGTGCACCGTCGAAGCGACATTATTTGTCTTATCTGCTGTCCTGCTTTGTATCCCCTATTCCTTTTTTCCCAGTGAGTGGCAGCAAATGTGACGTGTATTTGATTAACGTGCCTGCCTTTCTTCTCTCTCTCTCTTTTTCCCCACTCCTCCTCGACCTCAGGAGGAGAGAAGCCTCTGTTGCCTCTCCTGGTTCCCTCCTCTCGTGTTATGTCTATGCTTCTGCATTATGCACAGTCGGCTGTCTTAGAACTTCGGCTGTTAACACCTGCATCGTACAAATGGTGCTCACACGGCCCACTTCGCGTGGTAATCCCATTCGGAAACAGCGCGAACGGAACCCGTATGCGATAATTAGACAGGTTACTCACACCGCTCAAAGGAAAGTCAACTGTGTCTTTACTGACCTGCTACAAAGAAAATGCTGCATAATAAGAGTTTGCTCTTTTTATCTCCTTGCCTTAAGCACCGCTGCTGAAAGTGCAAAAAAAAACAAAAACAAAAGATCGCTTGTTCGTGTGATTTACGGTGCCGTCACTGCAGCCTACGGTGGCACATTGCCGCGATATTAAGAAAACAAAGAAAACCACACAAAAATTATACGATCTCGCCTGCGAAGATGGCGTCAAACGGGGTAAGAAAGTGTCAGCATAAGCAGGCTATGCGCACATTCTCTGTGGCGGACGACACCGAAAATGCTTCACCACGTTCGCTGTCAGGGGCAGAAGGCGTCCGTAAAAAAATCCCATTGCCTTTGAAAGGCACCATCGCGGTGAGGTCAAGGTTTCGAGGTGGACAGCTGCCCCTGAATGTAATGCGGGTGGCAGGCACAGCCAGATGTGGAATCTGCCATAACGGGGCCATATTTCGCAGGCGCCGTCTTGTGAACCTTGTGCCATAACTTGCTCCATTACCATAAGAATATGCTTGATCATATTGACGGCACGTTCCAAGAGCTCAGAGAAATAGGAAAAAGCAAAATACGCAAGAATTGAAGCTTGCGCTGACCAGGCAGACAATTTCGGAAGGAAATGTTAATAATGACTGGGCATGTAGCGTGCACTATCTTAAGGACCATGTACGACTATGTTGGCCTCAATGTTTATTGGCATCGATTGCTGTTGATTGAAGGACATAAACTAATGTCATTGAAGTTCAAGTTCAAGCTTATTAGTAATACATGCTTATGGTACATAAATTGGTTACAGATGTTACGGAGACGACTCTACCGACGTCCAGATGACTCCTGGGGACGCTCGGTTAATAAGATCCATACATACCAGATACGTTGTAAAAGCAGAAATGGATAAATAGGAGACGTATGCATTCTAGAGAAAGAAAGAGGAAAATATATATAATGGAAAATAAAAGCTTTTTATGGAGGAAAACGTAATTGAAATAGCACAGAAAGATGTAAAAAACATAAACAACAACATTAGAAAAGTCAAGGAACTAGTAATACAAAATAAAACTCTTTAATTCGTGTTTCAATGCATGGAACGTGCATGATTATTTAAGTGAGTGTGGCAAATAATGCAGAGCTTTCATCGCCGAAAATGATATGGTCATTTTCCCGTCATTTGATACATTTGTGCAATAAAGAGTGAATATTAAGGGAAACCTAGTACACTTAGTATTGAAGAGCAGCCCAGATTCATTCAATTCATTAGCGAGCTGTTTGTTACGCTGTTTAAAGAACCTAAAACGATATCTAAACAAACCAGATGCGGGAGAATGAAATTAGCTAATAACGCGAACAGCTTGTATTTTAATCTTCTGAAGGGAAGAGAGGTGACAATTATGTATTTCTCTATATTTAATGTCATACGTGATATCACTATGTATCAACGCAACGTACAAAGACAACAGTGCGTGAGCTGACAAAACAGAGATCGTTATTGATGCAATGTTCTTATGCAAAGGTATTTTTGTCTTATATAAGCAATGTGATTCGCTAACTTCAATTCAAGGTGTATTTTTACCCCAACGAACAATGCACATTTAGCTGCGGCGATTGGGTGAACAACAATGATTACTTGGGGAAGGCAAGGAAGTACATTCTGAGATGTTTTAAAGAGCACGAACTGAGTTTTACCGGAGTTCAAAATTAAATTCTTTGATCGAGATCATTCGGAAACCCTAGAGACCTTCGGAAAACAAGCTTGTATCTTACGTTATTTCGCAATCTCTCTGCGACGCAGTGCGCAGCATGGGACATCGCCAGAGTAGCCACAGCCCCACGTGAGAGCCCGGACTGCATTGCCAGGAGGACGCCCCTTCTGGGAAGTCGGCACAGGGCTCTACTAACTTGGCACCGCGAGCGACATCAGGCAAGGTGCCCTTCATGCCCAAGAAAAAAGCTGACTTGGAAGGACTCTTCACCAAGGAGGGTTCGTCTTGTCAACCTTTTTATGAACTCCGCGATGATAACCAAGCATCGGCAGTAAGAAAAAGTGTTCAGCCTTTCCATTCCGTGAAGAGTGCCGATCAGCGAACCTTAGAATGTGTCGCCCCAATGTTTATCCTTGATTTTCTTCAGATGCATAGAAGTATGCGTTCTGTTTATCACAGTGTTAATTTCAACTGCCCCAGATTGGCCTTCGCATAGTATCATGTAATAGTGGGCTCATGGCAAGGGTGAGTCTAGCCCAATAGGAGAAACAGGTGCGGCGAAGAGAAGGAAAGAAGTCCACGGCGAGGGCTTTTCTGCTGAAGTGGAAGGCTTCTGCTTCCTCACGCACTGTTGCACATTTTTACCTCAAAGTCACATGCAGCTTCGCTGTGAAGCATATGCATCTCTTAGATGAGTACATGTTGTGCAAACCTTGTAATCACATATCGTTAAAGGGCAACACTAGTGGACATCTCACCATCGTCTTGTACAGTTGTTTTCAATCGTACTAAAGCTCTTGTAGCACGAATAGCGGTTGAGTTTACTCCAAAATTCACCGGAAATATTTGTAGCGAAATGAGCAAGTACGCTCTAATCGATACCACTACGGTTGGTCACTTTGTGCAGCGCATGTAATGATTGGCATCCTCCCCGCCGCCAGACACATGGCGCTGGCGCCAGGATAATGGTTGAAAGCGCCGATGTCGTCCCATGATGCATCGAACTGTGGCAGCATTTCTGAAATTGACAGCGATGACTTGAATGCGAAAGCATCGCCGCATTACTTTTGATTACCTCTGATTTCTGTTGTCAAAAGAACGACAACGGCTTCAAAATGACTTCAGACAGTGACGTACAATGCACTCGCTGGCTCGCCAGCGAAGGCATGAGAGCACTCGGCAAAGCCTTAACATTTGTGTTTTCGAAAGCTGAACGACTCGTAGCCGCGTCGCTTGGTAAATGTTATTACACTGAAAATTCGACATCTATTAAAGATTTCAGTGGAGACAGCGGATATCGAGAAATTGCCTGTGTTGCCCTATAATTAAGCGTCATAGATTTTCCCTCCAAGTCACGGTTCCTTACCATTGAAAACATCCTTTGCCATGTAAAGTGAAAAGAGTTTCATCTTTGCATCACTTCACCTTATAGGCACAAGGGGAAGCAGGATGATGTAGTTGTTCTGCACTTTTCCTTTGCACTCACATACACAAAGTGCACGAGATCTTCGCAAACAAAAACAATTGTCCAGCCAGAAACGGTGCGTTTGCTTGGGCAAAATTAATCAAGATTCAAAATTTTCTGCTGCTATATAAATTAAAGGCACACTCTATCCTCTTACATCACCTTGTGTAGTTCGGAACGAACAAGTAACGGGCGATGTTCTGTAAGGGCAAACACCTCTGTAAAATTCAGTCGGGAATCGCATATAAGCTAAAAGAAGGTATTCCATGTTTAGTGTCGACATTTATGGGCTCTACCGCTTGTATTGCTTCGAAGATGGGTGATATAAAAATTGATCACGACGACTACGATTGATCCCTACCTATTGCTCGCTGCAGGTGCGCTTCTTCAATATGAACGCTTGCGCCAGGGAACATTGAACCCTAAATCTCGCCTTGCTGTTGTCATCGATTCAAGGAGCTTATTCGCTCGCGTTATATGTGCCTGTCTGTCAGTGACTTCGGCATTAGCTTTTGCGTACTGGGATGTGGTGGAATATAGGACAGGGAAATATGCCGATATTTCTGCCATCACCAAACCAACCATTTGAAGGGTGTTTATATGTGCTTCGTGTGTACGAAATAGCGCAAAAAGGAAGCCGAAGTTAATTGTAGCGTCGACGAAAAATTGAGGAATCATCGCTTGCTTAGAGCTCAGCGACTTTTGAGGCCAACGACCTTCGTATTTTCCGGCGAGGATGTCGATCTCGGAGCCCGGCGTAAGTAGGGGTTTTAAAAGCTTCTATTTTCTTTACCTTCCGCATTCCAGCAGGGACATTTAACAGTGAGAATGCGCGAGAATATGAACACGCTGAGGTATCATACTGCGCACATAAAAGAAAGTACCTGCTTTTATGTGGGAGAGTAATGCAACGGAGAATCACTGTTTTGGTTATCGAGCACGGTGGCGGCTCAGCATAAGCCCTTTCTTGATAAGACGCTTCTCAGTAAAAGATCAATTAGGCTTACGTGTACATATTTTTCCACAACGTACAAATGTTCCAAGCAAAAAGAAATTAGGAACAAAACATTGCGCGAGAGAGGTGTGTGTGTACGCGATTCTTCAAACAACCCTTCATTTCGATGCACTTTGGACACGGCTGAAATATTTTTTTAACTATCAGCAGGTCGCTCTTAAAAGAAGTTAATAGAACCTTGTATGCGACGGCGTATATTTCCTGCTGTGCACCGGCAGTTTCTCTTGAACCGAGAAAAGAAAGAAAAAGGTGATACGGGTGAAAGTTCCATCTTGAAAGTGTTGTGCTTGCCTAGAAGCCAGAGTTCTTTGAAGAGTTTGAAAGACAGGTTTTGTTTAGTTGTATATTATTGGGCTTGTTGTGACAAGCTGGCATTGATATGGGGAGCCGGTTCTCCCCACAAGCTCATTGCCGATGAAAAATTCTTCTTTTAAGAATTGTTAAAACTTGTAAGGAGTGTAGTTATAAGAAAGAAAAGAGAACGCGCCCAGTCTATGCACTTTCAGTCTCGAAAACCTCGGCTTTCTTTTCTATATGAGCGCAAACACAGGCGAATCACAGAAAGTGCGAATCCGTCGCTTTCTGCAGGCTTCTGTTGCCTGAACTTCTCTTTAGAATTGTTTCTGCGGGCGCGACAGAGCACCGACAAAGCATGCCGGCGCCTTTGAAATGCGCATGTTTCGTGGGAGAGTTAATGCGATGCGGGTTACTGTTGGTTTTTCATGGTTCGAATGCATGAAAATGCTATAATCCACTTTTCCTTCCATCACATTTTTTGTTCTCTCCTGCGAATAAGCAATAGAAGAAACAGCGGTTACACAGGCAGGCGTTTCAGGCGGAATAGGCAAGTAAAATGAAGTTATAAAGAACGTCGAGTTCCTTCCATATTTCGCTTTAACCTGTCAAGATTGTTAAATTCTTCTTTGCATTTAATGCTCCAAGATATCTACGAAGAATATGCGTGTAACGTTTGTGAATCAGGGGCTACTTTGAATGATACGCTATGGGATTGCAAGGGGTTAATCAGGATGAAACTGAGCAGCACGCAACGTGCAATGGAAAGAAAGATTATAGGGGTAACGCTAAGGGATAAAAAACGAGCGGAATGAATCAGGGAACAGACAGTAATAGCCCATATTTTAATATCATAATATCACGCGGTTACATGCGGTTACATGATTTTAATATCAATTAAAAGAAGGAAGTGGACGTGGGGAGGATATGTCATGAGGAGGAAAGATAACAGATGGACAGTACGATCGACGGAATGGATACCAAGACAGGTAAAACGCAACAGAGGCAGACAAAAGGTTATGTGGAACGACGAAATTAGCAAGTTTGCGGGATTGGAAATTGTTGGGAGAGGCCTTCGTCCTGCAGTGGACCTAAACAGGCTGATGATGATGATGTGATGATGATGATGATGATGATTCAGGATGGGAAAGCGGCTACCAGCGAGAGCCTCTACGCGGGTTGGAGGGCACATTGGTCAGGTCTGTGCTGCAATACCAGTTGTGAGCATTCCAGCGGGCTTAGGAAACCGCCAGAAGGCAGCTTGGGACTGCAACCTAGGCGGCATTTCTTGCCCCCTTAGGGTGAACGACAGGACTCCTCTCTAACATACTGAGAATTTTATGATGCAGCGCTCCCGGAAACTAAGCATAGCTCGCAGGAAGGGGTCGAACCTACTTTATCATATACATAAACCTTACGCCCGAAACTATCATATTTAAGCATAGGAGCTCATTGGTGTATAACTGGGACGACGAATAACCACCCATATTTACAGAAACAAACAAAAAATAACAAATAATCACTGCTTGCGTACGGGCGCGTCACGTAGATGTGTTTGTAAGAACCCAGAAATGTCTGCGCTCGAGAATTTGCGTGGGCGCGTTCGCTCTGCAATACAATTCGTGTTACGAACGAAGCACTTTCCAAAGGTGCGCCCACACCGGTAGCTGACAAGCTGGCGCAAATGGTCCACGTAAACCAGCTCACGTTACAGCACCGCCCGCGAGCGTTTATTCAGGCCCGGCACGCGAATGTTTTTCTGGGAAGGGCGCGTCATCGATGCTGATGCACAACGTGGGTGCAACGCTTTGAATGCCGGTCATACGTACGCGTATGTACAACGGATGTTATGAGTCATCCATAAATAGCGTCATGACGTCTTTTATGGGTGTTTACACGTCGGCCAGTCATGGACCAACTGAGAGTCGCAAAACACTCTCAAGCTTTTATTCGATCTGATGTTTACGGATCTACGAAAATATTATGGCATGAAGAATGGCAATCTAAACATAGCAACACTGCGGCATTCCAATGGATACTTAATATATAGACCTTTTCCACGGCGGTTTTCCCACGAGCCGCAAACCGGTTCGCATACCCGGAATACTTCCGGTCGCTGGGATGCCCAAGTGCGGCGCTCCTGCCTTCTATTGTTGTTTTCCTCACCCCAACTGCAGTACAAAAGGGCGCAAGCACGTGCTTAAACAGATTTTGCAGGTGTCTGCGAGGATCCCCTCAGCGGAAGTCCCATGGGAGACGTGAGGGACGCGTTTGTTTCCAAACATGGAAAAGGTCTATACGCTATTGGAAAGTGGTTCCAATATGCGATTGGAGAGTGGACAAACAGACAGACCAAAATTTCTGCGTACAAGTATCCCAAGAAAGACTGTTGTCTTTAAAACCGGAGCCCCGCGGCTTTTGTCACTCCTTTCTTTAAACACGCTTAAACCGGAACCGCACGGCTCCTGTCACTCCTTTGTGTAAACCCGCTTGGTGACCTTCCCTCTCGCAGGGCTTCCCTGCGTCTCGCCTTTCGCGGTTTGCTTGTCGAGAAAATAAAGGCAGCTGCACAGCAAACGTGGTAGTTGTGGGTTCTTCCTGCATGCGCTCTACAACTATATAGGCACAGACTCCCTTCGCTTCTGCATTGCTTCCCCAAATTCCCGTAGGCCTATCCTTTCTCCAAAATATCGTCTCCGATACGCATCATTTAGGGTCACCGTTGTTTGATAAGATAACCAGGCTTTAAGCCCCACTTCACCGCGCTTTCCACGCACAGTCCTCTCTAGGTTGCAATACAAATGCTGCCGTCGCATCAGCTATCACTAATGCACCATCACCGACGGCCACAAGCGAAAGACCAGCATCCCTCCTACTGAATTCAACCGTGCAACGTGCATGCCTCACCAACATTTTTGCTTTTATACCTAAAGCACTACTGGACCGAGCGTGCGAACTATTCCCAATCCTGGCAGGCCCATCCCACCGATATTTTCTTTTACAAATATGGAAGTGCGTTAACGCCCATTTGGTAAGCATTTAGCCATGATCACAGGTTGGTAAGCATTTAGCCATGAGTACAGATTGGCATGTGCAAGCCTTAAAACAGCTTTCCGCAACTTCGCGGTGCTGGCTCCTGCTTCTGATATTATTCCGTTTTTTACTTTTTCTTTGGCGATTGGCTTTCCCGAAAAACTTCCTATTTTTGGTGCACATTCCTGTTCACTTAATACGCATTTGGCTTAAACCCTTTATACTTTACGCTGGTGTGAGTTTCCCCACAATTTCTTAAATTGTTTATACTTTTTGGGGGGGACGAACTACAGCCTTCTGTGCAGGACTGCGCACATTTTCTCTCGAAGCACGTGTATTTGACCACAATCTAGCTACAGACAGCTTCGTTAAAGAGAAAAGAAGAAAAGGATTGAAAGCATGTCTGGGGATTTACGTCCCAAAACCACAATACGTTCATGACAAAGGCCGCAATGAAGGACTCCAGAAATTTTTGACCACTTTGGGTTGTTTAACGCACACCGACATCGCGCAGTACACGGGCCTCAACATTTCCGCTTAGTCAAAATGGAGCCACCGCGTCCGCGATTGCTGTCACCTAAGAAAAGGAAAATATCCCTTCCACGCCTTCTCTCTACACGCAACGCTTTGCTTCCGCCCGCATCAGAATTTCCATCTCTCACCTCCTAGCGCATTAGCGACACCTGCCTTACTAACGCAAGAATCGCGATCAGAGCTCAACGCACTGATCGAGAATATGTAATGCACAGGTGTGGTGTTCGTGATGACAGAGCTTTCAGCTAAGCCAAGGACACTGATGAAATCTAGCGCAGAAATCCTATTATTGGGGCACGCTGATTCTTCTTGACAACGTAACCATCAACTCCATTCTTACGCTCGTTAAAATCGCATTACAGGCACTGCCGCATTTAGAATACTTTCACGCGCGAGCAGTTGCAGCTCACGCTCGTCATATTTAGCTTCTTATTTTGCCTGTAACGCAACCGTGTTCGATGCAGCTAAATACCTCTTATGGCATCCACTATACTTTCTGAATGGCCTGCGTCAACAACGACCGCAAGTCCTTTCAGCTTCATTGCTGATGTGCAGTGCCTCGTTGTTGATGTTTACATTAATTAGACTTTTTCTTTTAGTGGGACCGTACATTTTGTAGTTTCGATGCGTAACCCTCAAATAAAGGAGCTATAACGGGAAAACAGTTGGACATAGTGAATCGTTCGCACCCAAGTTCGCTCCATAGCATCAGGGCATTTTTTTCTTTTAGTCATCGACTTCGAGCTTCTCTCTTTCATAACATTTGAAAAGTCAGTTCTTTAGGCGATATTCTCGCAATTCCATCGAGTATAAAAAGTACAGAAAGTCACTAATGTGTGACGGAGATTCTTCTGAACGGCTTCCATGAGAAATCGTAGAGGAATTGCCCCATACGCCAATCTATCTATCTATCTATCTATCTATCTATCTATCTATCTATCTATCTATCTATCTATCTATCTATCTATCTATCTATCTATCTATCTGTCTATCTGTCTGTCTGTCTGTCTGTCTGTCTGTCTGTGTGCGTGTGTGTGTGTGTGTGTGTGTGTGTGTGTGTGTGTGTGTGTGTGTGTCTGTCTGTCTGTCTGTCCTAACCTTTGAATTTTTGAACACCTTAAAGTGAATTCGGGAGGTGTTTCCTCTAGAACAGGTCGGCATGATTAAACTTCTGTCCTCTATTGTGATTCTCCCTCCCCCTTTATATCTTTTTTCTTCCGAACAGTTTTAGCGAAGTACGACGCTTTACGCAATACCGACTACTACTTGCGGGCTTGGAGACTTTTCTCAGTTTTTTTTAAGAGAGAAGATCCGGCGCAATCACTAGAGGACCACAGCTTTATGTGCCCAATCTCACAGAGGCGTAAGAAAATAACATATTGAGAAAGGGAGAGAGGCGTATGCGATAAGACTTTATTCCGTCGCGTGGTGGCAAGGGGTATTACAGAAAGAGATGCGAAACATGCCACCGGTGCCGATGGAGGAAATGCGTATGTAGCATCCATATTCATTCTCTCGCAATATTAGCACACCGAAGGACGAAAGTTTAACGTACATAGTCCCCGAAATTTCCAAACGACTGTGTGTTGTGCATGCCGTTATAGTTCTGCGCATCTATGGTCGCGCAAAGAAACTCTCGTAACCAGATCAGGTTAACTGACAAAACTGAACTCGCAAACTCGTTTCATTCATTCTATATAGCTACCTTTCATATGTTTCACTGTATACCCGTTTCGTATCCTTTAAACTCGCTTCACGTTCCTTGTACAAAGCAACTGATCAACCCTCGCGTACACGGCAATGTAGCTAACAAAGGCAGTGAGCGCTCTCATCCGCACGCGGGCTTCAGGGTTCATCAAAGCTAGAATGTTTAAACTAGGGCGAATATATGAGCGCTATCTGAAGCGAACATGGGCGCTGCATGTAAAATTCTACCGAGCGGAGGCAGGATATGCTCGAGATGAAAAGAAATGGTCTTTTATTAGTGTCTCTAGGGAATTTACGGAAGTTTGAAGAACTGTGGTACGTTCGAACGATGTAATGAGCCTCGCATGATACACATGCTGCAAAATGGCCTTCGGACTAAAGTTTGCAGTGACTGGCGATGTCTGCTTAGAAGACTGTTCCTTATTTCTGGCGTAGAATTGTGGTTTATTTACACGACGGGCTTGGTTGAACTTTGTGTATTTTACGTTAAGTGTCATGTAACCGTCCTGCTGCGCTCTACAAAGGCTATACATGATGCGCATGTTACGTTTCCAACTTTAACAATGCAGAGACATTGCGTACGGAACTTCTTTTTTTTTTTGACACTGAGGTGCCGATTACCGATGACTAACTGCTCGCCTTCGCCTCTAAAATTCCACGTACTGGGAACAGAGCTGGCTATAAAATAACAAAGCAACCATGCGGTCACTTCCGAAGCTTAAGAAAAGAAATGTATTGCAGCGTCTATGTGCTCCCCAGTCATATGTGCGAACACTTTGATGCGTAAAGCACTCTGCATCCTCTTGTCAGGAGTCATAGGCGAACTAGCCTTTGCTACTTCTGTCACAAAACGCCAGTGACCTCGTAAGAGGTCTTCATCTTCATACTCATGGGAGAATACTGGCGCTTAATTTCGTCTTATATTAGAAAAATAGATAAAACAAGAAATTAAAAAGAAACGCTGGAAGTAAGAAGCACATACTGCTGTGATATACGCAGCCAGTCTGTGTGCTTAAGAAATGCGACACAAAGAGAAATCATGACAGCTCCACTGACGTGAAACCTGTGAAAGCATAAAGCATGCGGTGATGTGCCATGGATGTTCCCACAGGAACACGTCAGTCATGCTTGCTTTGCCGCGACTCCGACGACCACGTTATACGCCGACAGTCCGGGCTCATTTAATAGACATTCGTCCAAATCGCTTGTGACACGACAACCCTGCGCATACTCTGACTCGACTGCCTCCGGATCGGTCCAGACAGCTTTCGCAACTGAATTTTAAAATATTCTGATAATTATACAATTAATACTGGTTATTAATCTATATTAAGGAACTTTAAAACGTATGAGTTTATTCTGAGCCCTGTTTTGAACAATTTGTTTGGGCGATAGTTTGACCGTATGCTCTAGCGTGACAGGGGATAGGAGACGCCGAAACTGGTCGCTGAGAGGGTCAGAGCATAAGGCGCTTCGCTCCTGGAACCAGGCCTTTGGTTGCGGCTTCTTCATGCTCGACTTTGTGCGTCGTCAGCAGGGGATCGATACAGGTAACGGAAGGGTGAGGAGTGCAACGCTAGCGCGGCAGGCACTGCCGTGTACTGACCTTGCCTGCATCTGCAGCACGTATCAGGTCGATGCTATGGGGGTCAAGGCAAACAAAGAACATACGAGGAGACGGAGAAGAAAGGAGAGGTGTAAAGTGCAAAAGAAAGAGACGATGCGGACGCGATGCTTCGCTTGTTACTGAGCCTGTTGGAGTTGACGCCAGTACTTTCGCTTAGAATTTTTTTTCTCTCCTTTGTGGAGTCCTTGGGTTCTAGTTTCTTCGTGCCTCGCTTTCTTTTCGTTCGCAGTTTACAGCGCACCGGCTAATTCACGTACCGGAGGCTACATCCCGAGCGACTGTGGTCACAAGAAACGAAACAACCATAAATATAAGAAAGAAACAAAGGGGAAGAAACAGGGTACAAAACGAAATGATAAAGAGGACGAGGAGAACGAGGGTAGAAAGTAAAAAAAGAGATCCTTGAAAATACCGTGAAGACAGAAATAACGAAAGAAAGAAGGAAACAGAGGGAAAGATGTGATATAAGGCTTCGAAGCTATCATCCAGTGCGCTATGTTGAGCGTCCGTGTTGTTACAACGTATCGATTGGTTCTTTTGCTCAGAATTTTCGTTGTTCAGTCTTCTTTTCCACCCTTATCTTTATGAAACCGCTCATTGGGAGTCATCGCTTGTGAAAGAATTGCTCACTTCGCAACTTGGAATTTTTGGTTGCGTGTACCGTGCCCTTGCACGAACACGCGATGTTTCACTGGTGTGCTCTGCGTTATCTGTACTAAACATCACTCACTACGTCTTCCTCAACCGAGGACCCGAGAACGCGGATAAAATCAAATCAGAATGTGTTCTTATTGCTAGGTAATTACATGAATGCGTACAAAATGCATGGACCAATAGCCTATGTGGTAGTAGCGACTCGAACATAGGAAATAAAAGCTATTTAGCAAGGCACGTGATTAGTCATGAAATTATAAGTTTTACACACATGCAAACTTTAATAATGTACATGTCTGCGAAGGAAAAATGTGTTACAATTTCCAAACGCCGCATCGCCGTTGGCCTCGTGACGCTGTACAACATATCCCTGAATGTTTTGAGGCTCATGGTCATGTTACAGCAATAAAAGACTTCGTCGTGGAATGATGTGCAGGCCCTAGCATGCACGTGTGAGTTTTGGATCATAAAATTAGTGCCACACAAGTCCACACCAGTTCGTGAGCCATTCTGTTAGGAAATAATAGCATCATCCTATACATTGAGCATCGAACTCGCCCCATATTTTCCAACATTTCAACGATACCAGTATTCACAGAACTAAACCAACGTCATACCCTTGTGAATTCTATCCCCTCAGTTAACTATTTGAAGAGACGGTTTCACGACAATTTTGGGTCACCTCACGTCGTGGCAGCCTTCAAAATGTTGCTAATAAGCAAAGAATTACTTGTGAGCATCTAATTGAATTGGTAACGTGCACTTTCAGCATCGTATCTACAAATGCCTTTGCGTTGCAGTACCATCACAATTTCCTCAAAGAGCGAGAAAAAAGTTTATAGTTCTCTTAGCTGACGTCTCAGCTAGTAGGACAAGAATAACCGTTCTTGTCACTGGTATGCCGTTGCCTTTAGTAAAATTAAACATTTGAAAAGCAGTGAAGTTCAGTGTTGCGTACCAATGACGTCAGACCCCGTGTAACAAATTCGCTCGAACGCCTATTATTTCAGAGCTTTTAGGCGGTAACTTCTATCTTAAGAGCACGGTTGTAGAGGGAGACTGCCAGCTTTCCATTCCGTTCTAAAAAAAAAGTGGCGGGGCTGGGGGGAGGAGATTACATTTCCACAAGAAATGCAATGAAGCACTTGATAGTGCTACCTATATTCGTAGTTTAAACACGCATTTATTATATAGCGTACAGAACGGAGAACTACTGCTAGCGAGGTGTAGTCAAAGCAAACAAGATTACCCAAAGTTGGCTCACATTAGGCTGTGCTAGCATATTCCGTGGGAATAGTGCTGGCATTGTGCAACTTTTTAAATTTACGAAAATTATAGTCATTTATTTATTATTATTTATTTATTATTACCCTCAGGGCCAAAGGCATTAAAGAGGGGAGTCATTTACAGCAAATTAGCATAAAAACAATAAAAAAACAGAACAGTCAAGTACAAAGGCTTCTCAATTATACAGTTTTAGCTAGGGTTAAATCGTCGTAAGAAATTAGTACAAAAGTATGACAGTAAAATGGTAAATACAAAATACAAAATGCACTTAGGTTACAAGCATATAGTAGGAAAAATGCTTCGCTTATACAATGTTAGCTAAACACGCTCGAAACCTTTGGTTTTTCGTGAATGGATACGATTTCATCAGGAAGGCGGTTCCATTCCGTGGATGACCGAAGAAAAAATGACTGCAAAAGAAGTTTTAGTGTGACATGATTCGAGACCAACCTTATAACGATGGTCGATACGAGGCGATACGTACTGTGGCTCAAAAATGAAATCATTGCGGTGTGTTGAATGATGGTAAAGCTTGTGAAAAAGAACTAAACGTGCGATTTTGTGACGAGAAGAAAGTAGACTAAGCGAAAGGTTAGTTTTCATGACAGACAAACTTCCAGTTCTATCATAATTACGTAAGATGAAACGAGCTGAATTATTTTGAATGAGTTCTAATGAATTAGTTTATCAGTGGTAGGATCTCAAACAACACATGCATATTCTAGTTTCGGACGTGTAAGGGTAGTATAAAGAAGAAGCATTTTTAGGGTTGAAGGGGCAGTTAAAAAGTTACGGCGCACGTGACCAAGCATGCGGTTAGTATTGTTAATTATGTAGTCGGTATGACCATTCCAATATAAGTTAGCAGAGATATATACACCTAGGTGTTTGTAATAGTTAACCACTTCCAAGGGAATTTTATTCAGATAATATGTATGCATGCTGTTAGTTCTTCGGGATACATGTATCACTTTACATTTACCAACGTTTAGTTCCATTAACCAATTTTTCCACCAATTAAGTTTCATTAACCAATTTTTACACCAATCCCTCATGATGCGTTGAAATGCTATCGAATCACGTCACGGTCCTTAGAGATAACATTACATCAGTCCAGTCTAAGCACGGTAACATTACCTTTTCTGAATTTGAGACTGTTCCTCAAAGGACAGTCCGGTTCCTACAAATTCACCTCAATAAATACTGCGCATAGAAAACAGACTACACGACCTTCTTTTGGCAGAGACAACATGTATGTCTTTCCTCGAATATCAGGAGAATAACGTTGCACTTTATAGTTTCCTAAGGAATCCCGACATTTCAATTTACGACGACGATACGCAAGATACTCGGTACAAAACACCAAAAATGGGCCGCTGGTGCGCCTGTTTACGACTCCGCTTGACCGAAGCGACTCGACAATGACCTTGTCGCTTTAGCAGCCATTTCCTGTGACTGAAGACCTCTCCTGTCTCCCGGAAGAGCAGAGAGTGACGCCTAAGATATGCCGCTGTCGTCGCATCGTATACAACTCTCTCCGAGCCCGCACCAGCCCACGACAACAAAGCACTGACCGGCGAGAATCAATACCGACGACCACTCTTCGCCTCCCGCCAGCTACGCACCGAGCAGGACCCCGCGGGCATGCAGAGTGAAAAAAGCTACCGCACGTGGAGCCGCTGACCTTGTCCATCTGATATACGCCAGGAAGGGAGTCTCGCCGTTTGAAACGGTACCACGCTAGTCGCCGCTCGATACGATGGGGTCCACTGCCCTCCGGTCTATCGTTCTTTGTGTCGTCGGTTCCCCGGGGAGAATTCGATCCTTTGGTCGCTACCGCTCTCGTAACCAGGCCGAGGCAGTAGATGCGCGCGGGGATTCACTGTGACGGAGAGTCGTATCGCCTAACGGAGAGGTGATGAGGCAGCACTTACGTGCCATCAGCCCTAGCGTCTCGCCTTGATCCACCCATAAGAACTAGTACTGAATTGGTTACCTCGTGTGCGGGTTTGCCCACAACGTGAAGATTGGTGCAGTGGCGGAATCCACCATCTTGGTTGGCTAATAGTTCAATCGAGAGTTCACACAGTTGGTATGCTTTAATCGAAAAATTTTTAGGCGTGCCTACGCCAGAATATTTCATAGTCGCACCAGTATTTAGAGCATGCATACGCAGTCTTAACGACAGCTATCTCACGTCAACCCCGTCAGCACAGGGGCTGTGGATGTGGTGACGTAACAGCTGGTTGCTAGCCAGTAATGCTGTCTAAAACGAGGTAACGACTGATCAGGTGGTGTTGTGGCTGTTAGTTCCAATTGACCGGCCACAGCGGTAGATGGATGTATATTAGTAGTATCCCCTCTATGTCGGGGGACACCTAGTGTCAGCAAGTTTTTTATTAGTCCTCTTTGTATGCTCTACAGTTTATACTAGCATGCTTACAATTATGACCTTCTGTTGGTGTTCTCCGCCAGCAATCTCCCAATCTTCGCTTATTTCTCTCTCGCTGGCATTCATGTAATATCGCAAAACTATCTTTGAAGCTAAACACCTGGGCCACTCTAACTCTTTCCTTGGTTTTTGGAGAATACCTGGACAACAAAAGGCTGCCCCTGCACAAACAATAACCATTCCAGCCTGCATATTCACGTGTGAGGAAGTATTGAACATTTGAAAGAATTATGCTAGCTTGAACTGACTTATTGCGAATGTTGTCGCGAGAAAGACCTGGTTAGTTTTATATTCCTTAAGCCAAAAAATCGTGTTTCCAACGCTGAAGGCCACTGATCATTAGGAGTATCACGTGAGCAGGTCTACAGGCCGTTTAATCAATACAGTGCTTGGCGGTAGATAGACAGCACATTCATGTTCTATTTTTTAATTAAGTTGGAAAAAAGCCAGTAAAAGCACTCCCTCGCTTTAGAGACAAATGGACCCTTGCCTTATTACTACGAAAATGTGGACCAAGAATGCAAGAATACCGTAACCAATCATAGAAACGGATGGTTCCAAGCTGTGAAGTCCTAGGTCTAAACTTTCGCGTCATGCAAGTATAAAATAAAGCCATTACATTCTTTACAGTCCCTTCTACAAATCGACCGAATGTGTCTTAGTGCTTACGACTTGCGAGAGACGTGGCTAGGGGTGCGCTATAGCCAAACTAACTGTACATTGCCGGGCGCATAATATAGAAAATTTACTGTTGCGATGGAGTTATTGACATTCACGCATGGAAAATAAGCGCTGTACTCACTGTGAGTAGGTTCACTTTGACATCATGCCAGCAAAACCAAGAGAACAAGTGCGTTTAGTTTGTTTTACCAGCAATTCATAGCATCCCGTACTTCCCTGGCCTCCGGCTAAAGCAACTTGGCAACGTAGTTCTGTGATCCTTCGGAACGGATGCCGACTAATCTTGAATTATGTCGGCTGTAAAAGAAGGAACATTATTCCGTGCTCTTACTGATTGTTCTCGCTGCCCTAAACGTTGATCTTCTGCCGTAAGCATTTGTCTAAGGATCTCCGTTTCCGCATGCTCAGAAACGGGGAATCAGCGTAAATCAACAAAAAAATCAGCGCAGTGACAAGAGAACCCGACTGCCATTACTGAAAGTCGACCTTGTACTGTTGCTGCCGTCCGTGCATGCGCCGAGCCATCGGTAGCAGGAGCCGTAATCGACAGCGACGTTCGCTCAGCGCCTCGTAGTACGAGTGGGTGCACTGTAGAGCTCTGATGCGCTTTGCCACATCCGTCGCCTGCCGGGGCTTCCGGCTACAGAGGACATCTAATGAACTCTACCGTGCGGCAAAAAGTGCATGAGATAGCGATAAAGGCAAAAGGAAAGCAAAGCGAAAAAAGAGCCCAAGGGACGCCAGTTCCTGTTGACCTTTGTCGGCTGACTTGACGCATAAGTGCTGATCGAAAGTGAACTGCTGCACACGGCGATTCTTGTCATTAAGTACGTTACTTCCTCTCAAATAGACAGGCGGCCCATATTATTTACCTTAGATCCGTTTTCGAAAGAGAAATAACTTGTCCGGAGTAGTAAACACTTATGTGGTGATATCACCAGTGCACTCCTAGCCACTGATGCCCTTCAGTGAGTTACGGAGACATAAGGATTTAAGCGAGTGTTGAGTGCCTTAAGACGGTCCTGAATAACGTACTTTGTATCCGTAAAAAGTTAACTAGTAAAACACGTCTCCCCATCCATCGCCCACGTAAAAAATATTAAAGAGGAACTGATTTTAAAGAAAACACTTAAATTTCCCTATTTTCCCCGGCGCCACCGTTCACACTCAGCTGCTGTTGCCAAACTATCTGTACGTTGTGGGTATGAAGAAGAGGAGGAGGAGGAGTACATGATTGTATTCAAACGCAGCTCCGAGCGATGCCCGGTGCCAGCGAAAATAGGACTCCTTAGTCCAGGAAGGCTGTGGCTTCATCTGTCCTCTTGGCCTTGGTGGCGGGTTGTTGCTAGTACTCTAGGTGCATGAGAGCGTGCTGGGCCTCGCGCGTTCCGAATAAGTGCCCTTCGCTTGCTTGTGGCGACTAGTTTGCGCGTGTGTCTGGTTCCATTTCGCAGCACACATGGCAACGACTTTCCAGGAGCAGATGCGCCACGGTGTTGCGTATTTGCAGAGCGGACAGAGATATCTGTAAGGCTTCGGGTATAAGAGGGTAATAAGCGTGTCATGAATGCAAGTGTTGCAGGAGTCTTGATAAAGCGCTTTCAGCTCTTCGCATGTTGCGATGAGGTGGAGCAGATCGCCGAGTAGATTACGGGTATCGCTTCCATTTCTACTTCTGCAGGTTGGGTATTACGTGGAAGAGCAGCACGGCTTGCGGTGCTCTCGAGCAGTGATGTGCGCCGCTTCGTTACCCTCTAGTTCCTCGTGCCCTGATACCCACGTTTTGCAGTTGTACGGGGGTGGAATGCTTCCTCGCTTAAGGAAGTTGACTGCCGTGAAGACAACCATTGCGTACGTACACTTGGTGGCGGCGAGAGCGATCGCCACCCCTTTCGCCGTTTCTGGGTTGCGTGCCTTGACGGTGGCCTATGCTAACTCTCTGCCTTGGCAGTCTAGACTCTGACAGCATACGCGTTTTGATGCGGATGGTTCTAAAGAGCTCTACAGCCGAACCTCGGTAGAGCTTGGGGTTCGGCGTTTCTAGCATATTCTTCAGTGTGTGTGGATTCGGGATGAACTACACCATAAAACATTTCTTATAGTTCCTGTAGAAGGTGCTGCTCCTATCTGAAATAACTGTGAATGAGTCTTTGTAGGCAGTGCCTCTGTAGCGCCTTGGCACGCTCTGTGGACAAGACAACGTGTGAAGGTGTCAGGTCTTCTCGATGGTCGGTGTCCCCTGTAGCTTGTGACAGAACTCGTGCCAATTTTGCCTTGCAAATTGGTCTTCGTAAATTTGAGTATGTTCGGTGAGAGCAATGCGTGTTTGTTGCTAATTTTAGCTTCTGCCACTGCTGTCTCTTGCGCAGGCCTCTTCTGGCCTCCCATAGGTGGACGAGATGCGCCTCGACTGCACGCCTATCGGCGTCAAGGTTACTGTTCTTGGTATTGTGTTCTGTTGTGTTGAGTATATTCCTGACCCTCTCGTAGACGTCACTTACGGTGGTGTCGACGTCGAGACCGCCCCTAAACGAGTTCTCTTCCGTTAGCCGTGCTATTCCCTTCTTGGTCTTTCTGCGAATGCGGGCAACTTCCATTTGAAGAATATGGTGATCACTAACCAAGGTGTTCGGTAGGAAGCTGCAGTCTGCTTATGTGACGCCCGTCATGAAGGTGATATCAGGAGGTGTGTCCCAGGAGACACAATCCCCGATTCTTGTGTTTACAAAGGGTCATAGCAGAGAGTTAGTCCGTGGTGCTGGGTAGCGTCCTGAATCCTAGGACCCTTCCTCTTAGCGTGACCCCAAGCCGTGTAAGAGGCGTTCAGCACTCCCACTAGTAGGACCTGGTGGCCACTCGTGAGCTTTTCGATGTCGCGTTTCATAAGGCGATCGAAATCTGGCATCTGGTCTCGAGGTGGGCTGTGCACGTTCACGACGAAGAATCTTTTTGGTGTATTTAGTTCTGGCAGAGCCTCGACTAGGTGCGCTCTGTATAGGCGTCTTCGAGTTTGTTTTTGAGCCGTCAGAGTTTTCTGGACCAGCATGGCAGTTCGTGGAGTTTGTGCGTAAGTGGTGTATCCCCGCAGTCGGACATTCTGTGTGTAGGTTGCCTGTGGTGCAATGATGTCGGGTTGATGAGGCCTCAAGAATTCTTGCAAGTTGTATTGTAGACGACGGTATGAGCGACAGTTCTATTGCCGTATATATTATCTTGAAGGCTGATTCGACTTGTGGTTAGGGGCTGCCATCGTGGACCAATTCAATTTCACGTCGCGAGCTCGATTGTCTGAGACGGAGACAGAAACGTTGTGGATGCTAGCCATCTTTTTCAGAGTAACGTTGAGCGTATTGGTGAAGCTTTCGAAGTGTGCCTTGGTAATTATGCGTTCCTGACGTGCAGAATAAAAGTGCGAAGTGACGCTGCAATCCTTTCAATTATGGCGTCTCGCGTAGCGAAATTGTGTTCCAAGGTAGCGGCCGTTTTTTTTTTCTACTGCCGACTTCACAATCTTTTCCGCTGTGCCTTTGTTACAGGGCCATCGTTCAAGCGTCCATGGCGCCATTTCGGTCAAGAGAACGACGGCATTTTCGGTCGTTCAGTAGGCAAGCAGACACAGTGAATCGGAGTCGTGTTTGGGAACAAAACAACAAAATTCACTCTATAGCGATAGGGTAGCACAAATAATACAAGGCAAACAATACTTCACTCAAACTAACAATTAAGCAATTAATAGCTATGAAGGAGCTTGACAAAATACTAGCAGGCGAAAATATAAAAATTAAGAAAACACACAACTAACAAACTGTCAGTAGGTCAACGTCAATACAGGAATCTAATCTACAAAAGCTATAAAAGATCAGACAAAGAATTCAGGAGTCTTAACAGGTGATTACATGCGTGATGATGATCGCCAGCGTTGAAGTGCCCTCGACGTTCAGGTGCGAGAAATCCCTGGATCTGGCACAGCGCTGATGTTTCCGGGGGGCTAGTGCTTGAAGGCAATCTCCAGCAGGTTGAGCAAAGTCGAGACACAGGTCCAATGCCTTCGTTGCAGACGGTAAGCGCGCGTCTCAACTAGAAGAAACGGCTAACGTTAGGTGGCCAGCCGGTACAAAGCCACGCTAACAATTTCTAGAAGGGATACGTGATGATCAGTTCCTATGTCATGTCAGGCAAGCTACTAGAACCGCGTGCCCTCAATACTCCGCGCTTAAATACGCTCTTCTTTCCCCCGATTCGCTCTCTGCGGAATCGGGGCGGTTGTGTACACAATTATTCCACCACCCTGGCTACCCAATCCGGAACAAACTCTTGATCTTTTAGTACATCATATACTGGCCAATGCATTCTCGAAAGAGCACACGTGCTGGCCGCCTGTCCGGGTCGCAGTGGAACCCGGCCATTCGAGCTCGCCGTAAACAATGGAGGCCAAGCAGCATTATGAGGTCGAAAGGGAGCCCATCATCGTTTTCAACAGTTAAGAACCGAATTCCAATTGGATGTAGAGGCAAATCTTTCTTCAGCGTCCTTTGTAGCACATCCCAGAAATAGACCCCTTCCCAATAGTGCAAGAAAACATGATCTATTGTCTCTGGTTTTCTACAAATAAAACAATGGGATCCCCATGGCAAATAAAAGCCTCGCTCTTCCAAAAAGCTCCGCACTGGCAAAGTACCAGAGTGTAACTTAAAAAAGAAGGTTTTTGCACTTGACGGAATTTGCATTTTTTTACTCGTTTGAGTACGTCTTGGCCTTCGCCTCCACCGTTTATGGCTCTATACAGAGGTACTGGCAAAATCATGTCACAAATGTCTTTATATAATTTCTTTCGATTAACTGAAAAAAGATATTCATTTGAAAACCTGACAGACAGGAAACGGACGCTGTCCACAATTTCCTTAAAGTAGCCTCGTGTAGATCCAGGCATACTTGCGGTGCTAACAACATAATTAGGTAAAGAGCGACAGAGGCGCAGCTGGCATACAGTTCGCAAAAAGGGATCTTGAACATCCCGAAAGAAAAGGAAACGATTAACTAGTTGGCGCACGAATAGATGCGACAAACCGAGTCCTCCAGCTTTAGCTCGTCTGAACAGATTCGTCCTACTGCATCTTTCCCAAGTGGAACCCCACACAAAAATGGCGAATATTCTATGAAGCTTTTGAACATTCACACGCTTACAACAGAACACTTGCATCACATACCATAGCTTGTTCATGAGAAACACATTACATACAGCAGCTCTAGAAAACAATGAGAGACAAGTGGTGTTGAACCGCGTTGCTTTTTCCCGAATTTGTTTCACCTGATTAACCCAGTATTCATCGGTGCTTTTATAGTGCTCGAAGGGTACGCCTAAGTACTTTCCTGGACTTTTAAACCACCGTATGTTAGCATAAGTATCCGGGGCTTGTGACCATTCACCGTGCCATAACCCCAGACTCTTTCCTCAGTTTACTAAGCTTCCTGTAATTTGTCCAAATTCCCTAACAACAGCACTTGTCTCTTGCACACTTTCTTTTGAAGTACAACACACTGCTACATCATCAGCATACGCCAGAACTTTAACTTCGGCTTCGAGGAGCCTAAAACCACGGATTCTTTCATTGCGTAAGATTGCCAAATATAAACTCTCAATATACAGCGCAAACAACAGTGGGCTTGCTGGGCAGCCCTGGCGGACAGAACGCTCCAGCTTAATAGGATCTCCCGGCATCTTGTTGATAATTAGTCTAGTAGAACAGTTCTGATACGCCAGGGCTACACCGTCTCTAATTACCGATCCAACATTAACATGCTCAACTATAGCAAATAGCGCATCATGCGGTACGCGATCAAAAGCCTTTTCTAAATGGAGCTGCAGAATGGCTACAGCACATTGAAGGGCATCGCAGCACTCAACGACACACCGCATCGTGTGTGTGTTGGTCAAGATGGAACGCCCCTTGATTCCACATGTTTGGTGCTCGCCAACTATTTCTGTTATCACAGACTGTAATCTCCCTGCCAAAACTTTCATAAAAATTTTATAGTCAGTATTAGTAAGCGAAATGGGCCTATACGACGTAACTAACTTCAGTTTTTCTTTTTCCTCTGTCTTTGGAATAAGAATAGTATGTGTCTCAGCAAATGAAGGCGGCAATGCTTTGGCTGTATAAGATTCCTTGAAGACAGATTGTAAGACAGGGGAAATTTCCTTTTTAAAAGCTTTATAAAAGGCCGCACCCAAACCATCTGGTCCAGGTGACTTCCCAGGAGTGAGACTGGTAATTACTGTTTCAATTTCTGAGCCTGTTATAGGCGACTGTAAAGCCTCTGTTGTCTCGCTAGATAACTGCGGCATGCGGTCTAGGAACGCGCCTTTGAACTTTTCAATATCCACTGGTTCAGCAGCGTAAAGACATTGGTAGTAGCGAAGAAAGGCGTTTGCTATAGCATGGTTAGTAGTTAGTTCAATATCATATGCGTCGGAATCACATTGAACAAAGCCACAATGTTACTTGGGTCTGCCTCGAAAAAAAAACACCACATAAATGTAAGGTAGTGGATGGAGTCTCCTTAACGCATTTTGTTCGGCAGGTGCCACGACGAAAATGAGCCCATTCGGCGATTTGTAGGCTCATTCGGCGATTTGTAGGAGGAATAAACCTTATTGAGCATATCAAGCAAACAGCTAACATTAGATAATGTGCTGCCATCTGTGACACATTGTGAAAAACATGTCTCGACTACCATGGCCTCCGAGATGGCGAGCGCGCCCGCCATCTCGGAGGCCATGCGACTACAGCAGAGCCTATAGGGTTCCGCCGTTCCAGGACAGGGGACATATTGCCACGTGCATTTATCTGTGCTAGCGTTGGTGTTCCAGTGACAGTTTCTTTCGGCTGCATGGTTTGCACCGACGCGTCGCTGTAGCGTTGGAGCCGCGTTTGTTAAAACTGTGGCTCATGTTCTGTTTCACCATGTCGTGAGACGCTTGCGCTCGAAAGCGTTCCTTGTCGCGAATATAAGTGCCGGACTGGTGAGAGCGCGCGGCCATTCTTACCGCCGACGCTCGACTGCGCATGCTGTTTTCGCCGTCGCCGTTGTCCGCCGCGGTGGTGTAGTGGTTAAGGTACTGGGATGCCACCCAAGAAAACTCGGGTTCGATCCTGGCCGCGGCGGTCGCATTTTCGATGGAGGCGAAAATGCCAGAGGCTCGTGTGCTGTGCGTTGTCAGTGCACGTTAAAGCACGGCCGGACTCGACTCTTTCTCCTCCGCGAGTCCGGCCGTGGTTAAAGAACCCCAGGTCGTCTAAATTTCCGGAGACCTCTACTACGGCGTTCATATTGTATCTCTTTCACTCCCTTTCCCTTTCCCCCACGGACGCTTAGCCATGCTCCCTACATGGGCTGCAGAACGTAGCGTCTTTCCCTTAACTAATCCACAATCATTATTATCATCATCATCATCCGCCGTAGTCTAGCCAGAGCTTGCTTTTGGGCACAGGTTCGCCCCAATAAAATTTGATTCTTTTCATAGTCCCTTCGTCTGGTGTGTTCAAGAAAGACCGTCACGTCAACGTGACAATATATCAAGCAAACGGCAAACATCAGTTAATGTGCTCTTTGCCGTTTCACCGACCATAAGGCGATGCTTGTTGCGGTTGGCCGGAAGAGGTCTCCAGAAGAACAAATCGAACAGCTGTCAGATAGTTACGCAAGAAGGACGACAGAATGTGACCATTTACGAATGAAAGTGCTATTAAATATATCGGAAACCTCTACCATTACCATAGATATGTCGCAAGCGCGCGCGCGTGTGTGTGTGTCTGTGCCTGTGCACGTGTGTGTGTGTGTAACAACACACACTAATAAGTGTGCACTGAGTGGTTGAAGTGCGCACTAGGGACCGGATTTCGCTATCGCGTTCAACTCTTACGGCGAAGCTTAAGGGTCCCCCAGTTTTTTGGTGTATTTCGTTCTGGCAGAGCCTCGACTAGGTGCGTTCTGTATGGGCGTCTTCGAGTTTGTTTTTGAGCCTTCAGAGTTTTCTGGACCAGCATGGCAGTTCGTGGAGTTTGTGCGTAAGTGGTGTATCCCCGCAGTCGGACGTTCCGTGTGTAGGTTGCCTGTGGTGCAATGATGCCGGGTTGATGAGGCCTCACGAATTCTTGCAAGTTGTATTGTCGACGACGGTATGAGCGACAGTTCTATTGCCGTATATATTATCTTGAAGGCTGATTCGACTTGTGGTTAGGGGCTGCCATCGTGGACCAATTCAATTTCACGTCGCGAGCTCGATTGGCTGAGACGGAGACAGAAACGTTGTGGATGCTAGCCATCTTTTTCAGAGTAACGTTGAGCGTATTGGTGAAGCTTTCAAAGTGTGCCTTGGTAATTATGCGTTCTTGGCGTGCAGAATAAAAGTGCGAAGTGACGCTCCAATCCTTTCAATTATGGCGTCTCGCGTAGCGATATTGTGTTCCAAGGTAGCGGCCGTTTTTTTTTCTACTGCAGACTTCACAATCTTTTCCGCTGTGACTTCGTTACAGGGCAATCGTTCAAGCGTCCATGGCGCCATTTCGGTGAAGAGAACAACGGCACTTTCGGTCGTTCAGTACGCAAGCAGACACAGTGAATCGGAGTCGTGTTTGGGAACAAAACAACAAAATTTACTCTATAGCGATAGGGTAGCACAAATAATACAAGGCAAACAATACTTCACTCAAACTAACAATTAAGCAATTAATAGCTATAAAAGAGCTTGACAAAATACTAGCACGCGAAAATAAGAAAATAAGAAAACAAAGAACTAACAAACGGTCAGTAGGTCAATGTCAACAATACAGGAATCTAATCTACAAAAGCTATAAAAGATCAGGCAAAGAGATCAGGAGTCTTAACAGGTGATTACATGCGTGATGATGATCGCCAGCGCTGAAGGGCCCTCGACGTTCAGGTGCGAGAAATCCGTGGATCTGGCACAGCGCTGATGTTTCCGGGGGGCCAGTGCTTGAAGGCAATCTCCAGTAGGTTGAGCTAAGTCGAGACACAGGTCCAATGCCTTCGTTGCAGACGGTAAGCGCGCGTCTGAACTAGAAGAAACGGCTAACGTTAGGTGGCCAGCCGGTACTAAGCCACGCTAACAACTTCTAGAAGGGATACGTGATGATCAGTTTCTATGCCATGTCAGGCAAGCTACTAGAACCGCGTGCCCTCAATACTCCGCGCTTAAATACGCTCTTTTTTCCCCCGATTCGCTCTCTGCGGAATAGGGGTGTTTGTGTAGACAATTATTCCATCATTGCATTTCTGGCTTCCCCAAAAATATCCCTCTCGTAATTAGTGCACGGGAGAGAGCGATGGCCAAAGGCCTTCTCGGGGTTGCCGAGTCAGCATCTTCCTTCATCTCCTCTGATTGACAGGCCAGTAGTGCTCGTGACTCGGGAGTCCTTGCTTCGCCGGTCATAACTAAGCTACCCATTAGTCGTCCACCTCGGCGCCGAGGGTCTGCCGACAACACAATAGCGTACTGTCTGCACGTGGCCAGTGCCCGCGAAACGGTGCCCCACTGCCCGCACCTGCATTGCTGACCCGAAGTACCTCGTCTCGGTATTTCAAGAATCACGCCGGCGCTCGCGTGGGAAGGCACCAAGCCTGTTTCGCAGCTCAGAAAGCGATCTCCTCCTTCTTTTCTTCGGGAGGATTCGAAGAGCTTGCGACCTCGCACATCCGGGGATACCATGGGGATACCGCATGTGCGGGAATACAATTAGTACGCCCGGAGGCAACGTCGTCCGTAACAGATTTCAATGCTCTGCATGAAAGTCTCTTGAAATGGCATGCATATTGCACCAACACTGGCTTTGACAGCGGCCTTGGTCACTGTCGCTCCCAGCTGTTTCCTGGTGTTTCTAAGCTCCTGATATTTTTGGCGAACTTTGTTGGTGGGTTCTTGTTCTGTGTATTTTCGAAGCAGGGCCCCTGTGAGCTCCTGTTCGCGCTTCTGACTCTGAAGTAACTTGTCTATGAGATTGCGCTAGCTTTACAGCCTGTTTTCGCGGACCTCCATAGCTGTGGCTTCGTCCAGCGGGGAGGCTGGGCTGCTGCTGCCACTCAATCTGGCCCCCACATTGGGGTAGCTAGCTCGCGCGCTTGACCGAACGGGATCGCGTGCTAGAGTGGGAGCTAGGTCGGCATTATTGACATCGGTCTGCTGCGCCTTGAGGAGCCGTTCGTGGTGCTGGTAGTCGATTTATTGGCGTAAATGCCCAAATCGGCACTGCAGGACTTCCACTGGCAGTCTTTTCTTGGAACCTGTTCAGGCGCTATTGCCTATACTAGGGCGGTGGGGTGGCTTCGTTCGCTTTTTGCATTCTATACTGCCAGTACCATGCCCTTCGCCGATTCTGCAAATGGATTTGCAATCTTTGTCTTTGGTTAGCATAGCTTTGCCACATTTGTAGCAGAAATCGCGGATTAGCCTAAGGTAGATAACTTTTGCGGTGTCCCGTGTTGCCACAGGTTCATCAGTACTGCAGTCGCTTGCGATATGGCCTGCACCTGTTGTATAGGCGCTGGAAGACGATGGAGTATGGAACTTGCGGTCTTTCAAAGAATACGTCGGCCGTGGCTGATTGACCTAGCATTCGGCCATGAACAACGGTGTACCTTGGGGGTGCTCGGATTAGAGACATAAGTTTTGCACTGCTCCTTTCGGGTATCAGGCCATTTATGACGCCTGTGGAGAAGTCGTTCGCAGTTAGTATGCTGCTGTTTGCATTATAGAAAATTCCTCCAAGGCGTATTCTGTTGACGCTGACTGCCTTCTTTGCGTCTTCCTTGTCGGGGGTGTGTGCGATAATTAAGTTTCCAAATCTTTGTACTTGTATGTGTACCTTTTCATTGAAAGGCTCCTGCGATGGCTCGCTCGCCCTGCCGGTGGCGTGCATGACAGCGACAGTGTTCCATTTGAATTCCGAGAGCTGCTTGCGGTTGGTAGCGGATCTTAAAGTCATCGATTAGCAGGGAAGGCATCTTACACAGTCGGTGTTACTGCGACAGTGATGGCGTGGACGCCTGCTCATTGGATGCGTTGTTCACCGGCACATTTACATTGGCGGCGTCTTGCCCTTGTTCCTCGTGATCCACGCGCTCTCCTTTTCAATCGTTCTGCCCCTACCAGCATCATGGGTCCATGAATTTTCCTGTTCTTTTTCACCCGGGTCGACTTGAATTTTACTTGCTTTTCCTTGTTTTAAATGCGAAGCATTTCTTAGCGAACTTCGGTGAGTTTGAGCGTATCTATCTATCTATCTATCTATCTATCTATCTATCTATCTATCTATCTATCTATCTATCTATCTATCTATCTATCTATCTATCTATCTATCTATCTATCTATCTATCTAGCCGCGTACTATTTTCTGCTCTCCTGGCCGTTTCGCTAATCGGATGTTTACGAAAATTGGTATGCCACATCATGACTACATGACGAACATAAATGACAGGTCATAACATCCAAATCATGACATGCATGTCATAAGGGACATGATTTACATGCCACGGTCTTGGTGCTCTCCTGGCCGTTTCGCTAATCAAACATTTACGAAAACTGGTATCCCTCATCACGACTACATGACGAACATAAATGACAGGTCATAACATGAAAATCATGACATGCATGTCATGAGCGGCATGATTTACATGCCACGGTCTTGGTGCTCTCCTGGCCGTTACGCTAATCGGATGTTTACGAATATTGGTATGCCACATCATGACTACATGACGAACATAAATGACAGTTCATAACATGACAATCATGACATGCATGTCATGAGCGGCATGATTTACATGCCATGGTCTTGGTGCTCTCCTGGCCGTTTCGCTAATCGGATGTTTACGAATATTGGTATGCCGCATCATGACTACATGACGAACACAAATGGAAGGTCATAACATGAAAATCATGACATGCGTGTCATGAGCGGCATGATTTACATGTCACAGTCTTGGTGCTCTCCTGGTCATCTCGTTAATGGGGTGTATACAAAAATTGGTATGGCACAATATGACTGCACGGCGAACATAAATGACAGGTCATGACATGAAAATCATGACATGCATGTCATGAATAACATGGTTTACATGCCACGCGTTTCGTTAATGGGACGTATACGCAAATTGGCATGCCACAACATGACTGCATCACAAACATAAATGACAGGTAATAACATGAAAATCATGACATGCATGTCATGAGTGACATGATTTACATGCGACGGTCTTGGTGCTCTCCTGGCCGTTTCGTTTATGGGATACATACGGAAATTGGTATGCCACGACATGACTGCATGGCGAACATGACTGACAGGTCACAACATGACAATCATGATATGCATGTCATGGGCGACATCACTTACACGCCACGCGTTTCGTTAACGGCATGATACGAAAATTGGCATACAACAAGATGACTGCATCATGAACGTAAACGACAGATCATAACCTGAAAATCTTGACATGCATGTGATGAGCGACATGATTTACATGCCACGGTCTTTGTGCTGTCTTTGCCGTTTCGTTAGTGGGATGTGTAGGAAAATTGGTATGCAACAATATGACTGCATGACGAACACAAATGACAGGTCATAACATGAAAAGCATAACATGCATGTCATGGGCGGCATGATTTACATGCCAGGCGTTTCGTTAATGGGATGTATACCAAAATTGCTATGGCACAACACGACAGCATGGCGAACGTAAATGACAGGTCATAACATTAGAATCATGACACGCGTGTCATGACCGGCATGATTTACATACATGCCATGGTCCTGGCGCTATACTGCCCTTTCGTTAATGGGATGGCTCCGTCTACTGACCAGGGGGCACTACGTAGCTCTCGTCGAACGGCTCAGTCGCGCACGGTGGAAACCGAAGCGACAGCGACGCGCGCGTTTCTTCGCTGCTTTCCGGGCGTGCTGCGAACCACACGAACGCTCGCGGCGTTGCCCTTTGGAACAGTTTGTCGCAGGTTTGGAGCGCGCGTCTCAAAGGAAATAAAACGAAAGCAGGTGGGACGGGCGGTCGCTGCTGCTGTAGAGTTGGACACGCGCATCGCGTTCGCGTATTTCCCTGTCACAGTCTGTCCAATTTTGCTTCTTCTCTCCGCCAGGCAGTGCACTCTGGCGCTGATGTCGCACATGGAAAACTCGACTGCATGGAGCCTATACAAAAATTCGTTTGGCACAACAGGACTGCATGACGATCATAAATGACAGGTCATAACATGAAAATCGTGACATGCATGTCATTAGCGGCATGATCTACAAGCCACTTGTTTCTTTAAAGGGATGTATACCAATATTGCTATGACACAACACTACTGCATGACGAACTGCATGACTGCATTTTACGTTCCTTATGCGTGCTTCGCATTTCCTTGATTCCCACTTCACGTGGGATCTGCCATTTTTTCTTTTCTTGTCATCATTTCGTTTGCTGCAGCTGCTTCTCCGCTCATCCTAAGAGGTCTTCGCCACGGCGAGTGCGAATGTTCGCGTTGTGCTTGCGCGCTTATCGCCGTGTCCCAAGTATGGGAGACAGAAATTAGCATCTCTTCCTTCCTAACGAACCACTACCACCCTACCACTTATCGCCATGAATGCTTACCAACTGGCCCGATTATTCGCTCTTCTGCAGTCCTTAGAAGTATTTTGGATGCGAAGCCGCTGGTCGGGCCTATGTCACTCCCTCCCTCCATCCATCCACCCGCCGTGTGGCGTCCACACCAGCACTGCCCATGAGCATCCTCCTCCCCCTCCTTGTCTCCTCTCCTCTTGGCATTCCTCCTCTACTCTCCGAGGGGCGCGCGTTGACTATTGAAACGCTCTTTCTTCGATGAACCAGCGCCTCCTCTATTTTTTTGGGGGGGGGGGGGGGGGTTGGTTGTGGTTCGGTTAGGAAAGGACGCTAATTTCTGCAGCCCACGTAGGGAGCACGGCTAAGCGTCCGTGGGGATGGGGGAAAGGGAGTGAAAGAGATAGAGAGGAGAGATAGGCCGTAGTGGAGGGCTCCGGTAATTTAGACCACCTGGGGTTCTTTAACGTGCACTGACATCGCACAGTGCACGGGCCTCTGGCATTTTTGCCTCCATCGAAAATGCGACCGCCGCGGCCGGAATCGAACCCTCTATTTTTGCTCTGGATGAACGCTTTACCAGCTCGCAAGGAATAAGAACGCGCCCTCGCCCGCGAGAGACAACGCTGACGCAGGCAGCGTCTGCTAGCGTAAAGCCTTTTTATCTAGGGACCTTAGTCAAACCGATGCAAACGCTGTGTGCACCCCACATGCTGCTTCGCATCGCCTCATGGTCCCCTTTAGCGGGAGGTGGTGTAATTTCTGTTATTCATTTTTTAACAAAAGCTGTGTGCCATCATGGGGATGACAAGATTTGTGTCGGCGAGGCTTGTGCTGACTGACGCTGCGCGATGGTTTGTCTGAATCGCGGACGCGGTTGCTGAAAGAAATCTATCAAACGAGACCGCTGTAGGTACATGAATCCCATTCACTCGTGTTACATGCTACAGAAACTCACCCGCAGCGCATAATAAAGCGGTTAAAACAATGAGTAGTGAATAAACTCTTTCGGAGAGAACACTCACATCATCACTTCTCTTCCAGATGTATAGTGACAGTTCAGAACGTGTTACTTTCCTTAAAGAGAGAATAAAGGCAAAACATTTACTGTGTATATGACAGTGACGGGCGATTGTTTGAGAACGCCTAGAACATCAGTGTTACATTCAACAGAGGTTTATTCGTCGAGGAATTTAGGTAAATACCTGCGCAGATCATGCAACTCGCTCCAGTGATGTAGGCGGGCCAAAGGGCCTTAGCTTTGACGTACCGCGGCTGTCAACGTAGCCGTGGTATGCAGCGGCGCGTCATAGAAAACTGTCTCTCCGCAGCTGCGGAAAGCCGCGTCTGCTCGCGGCAAAAGCTAAAGCTCACGTCGTTCTTTCTTGCTGCTTCTAGCCACTGTACCCCTCCCACTCGCACAGCTAGCGGCACTGCCGGCTGGTAGAACGACAATACTGCAAAACTACGTCACGATCCCGTTGAAGGCAGGCGCTTTGAATAGTTCTAACCCCATTGTGACGGCCAAAAATACTATTTATTCTCAAAATATTCGTTTTCATGGCACGAAACAAACACAACAATGTTGCAGTAACACTCTTGTTTGGGCTAGTTGGTACATTCTTGACACAAACTCGGTAGCGCAAAAAACACGGACGAAGAAAAGGAAACACAGACAGGCGCAACAATGTTGGAAACACAGACAGGCGCAACACAGACAGGCGCAACAAGTTGAAGTAGCATTCAAGAAACAACAATGTTTCTTGAATGCTACTTCAACTGTACACGTCGACTCAATGTGTGTCTTTAGTGTCGCTTGAAAAGCGTACGCAGAAGCAGAAGCTCCAAAAAGAAACGAGATCTAGTTTACGTTCAGTAATAACAGAAAAGGTCCATTACAAGCAGCTTCGGCACAAAATTAACTGCTGTCAGAAATGAAACACTTCCACCAAAATGTGTCGTCGGTGTGCCCGGGATCATCGTGAACGATGCCACTCTAAGCCACCCCTATGCAAGCGTTATGAACCATGCAACAGCGTCATAGCGCCGCATTTCCTTTGTCGTAATATCACAGAACTTGCAGACCACGGCATCGGAGAAGCAAACTTCGTGGTCAATCTTATTTCGAAATCTTTATCCTTTTGTCAGAAACAACTCCAGCCGTAGCTTTGAAATAATGAATTCTACTCGTGTTGTTTTCTTTATTGATTTTTTAGCGTCTCTTTCGACAAACTCCTATAATAATACGTAATAATCAAAGTGGCAAAATCGCTCTATGACAACCGAACGTTAATACCAATCATCCATCTCAACTCCATGAATACGCGAGAAATCTAGGCTCATACTTAATGTGCTAACAGCGCTTTTCTCACGGATTTCCTTTTTTCCAGTCGGTGTTATAATGCATGAGATTTGCCGTATGGCATGAAGCTAAGAACCAGGACCTATTCTTAATGTCTATTGAGGGCGGTTTATTCATTTATTTGTTCATTTGTTTATTTCTTCTAGCTTGCGGTGAACGGCCATACCAGGGCGAAAAGTTATACAGTGCCATTCGGCCAGCCCACTTTCGCAAACGGGTCCTTGTGGATATGACAGAGCTTAGCAGTAAGTCCCATGGCAAACAAAACGTCTCAATCAGTCTTTCTCAAAGTGGTGACATTAAGCCAAGTGACGTCCGGTTTCGTCACGGCTGGTCCAAAGGCACAAAAACAACCTGTAAGAATTTAACTGCCAGGTATGGCGCACTTTGAGTTACGTAAAAGTCGGCTTCTGCCTGTGAGTGATTGGCTCATCTGCGATGGAGCTCTTGGAACAGCGATTTCCGCCTCTCAGTACGGATACACAGTTCCTCGGCTCGGTCCAATCTCAGGCCGTGCATAAGGCACGAGACTACAAACAGGTTAACATAACCAGTGGCGCAGTTCCAGTTTGTGCAAGTGCTTTCTTTAAGATTCATGGCAATGCGCCGTAAGGACTGCCTGCCTACGCCCTCCGTAATTCGCAATGGCCTCATGGTTTCAATCGTCGGTTTCATTCCTATTACAGAGGCGGTCTGCCGTCCTTCCCCGATTTCCTGATTTTAGTGCACAGGGGAGCCTACCATTCAGCAGTAGTTTTGCTGGAAAGTGAATAGAAATATCTATAACGGGATGTTTTTTTATCTTCCTGGTCCCACCTACTGCTTTTGTAGGATCATCGTGAAACAAGATTACCCGGTTTTTGAACCAGCAGTTTGAAATAGGGGATTACTCTCAGGTGGTGAAGGAGCGCAATCAGGTGTGGATAAAATACAAATATAAGTAAACATTCCCAGTTTTAAGAAAGATAAAGAACCTGTGTGGATTTCTCTCGGTTTTTTCTTTACACTTGGAGCTTTACCCGCATCACCAACGCCGTGCAACGACTCTTTTTTTACGCGTTTCCTGGCAATGATCAAAGTAAGTCTTGTTCTTTTTTCGAGGGGGGGGGGGGGGTGTAAGATTTGTCGTTCCCGTCAATGTAAGAAAGAAATTGTTTCACCAGAATGAAAAAGAAATTCCGATCGGGAGACAGACCCTTTAACTCAAACTGAAAGAAACTAGAGCAGGAAACAAAAGCAGTACAGTTATTCTCGTAATCAGTGCCCGCAGCATTGCAGTTCATGAGGTGTGCCCTTAAGTACCTATTTCCAATAACGTTCTACTACTCGATATATTTTGTGGTAATCTCAGCAAGCCCACTCCTTCATCTGAGCTTTTACCGAAATCTGCCTTGCTGATATATCTCAATCATCGGTGCAGTGTCGTCGCTTAGTAACGATGGGGAAAGGAAAAAAAAGGAGTTGCAAGGAGAATTCTAGACCTACTTCGCGTCGTCTCAATCCCACCAGCGCACAGGAAGCGATTGTGCAATTGTCGCTGAGCAATATTGCTCGTCAGCCGGCTTGCAAGCCGCTTGCCCTGGTAACAACGCGGACATAGGAAACTGCGCAGGCATATGTCAGCTGTATGAAAGCACAAAAAGAAACAAAAAATACGCACGTACGCCAACAATTAAGGGCATAATCTAAGAGCGCGCGCTCTTGTGCCCCCAGGAGTACTCGGATTACGCAATACGCAATTACGCGCCTTTCGGTTTTGTCACTGATGGTTGTCAGGAACGTGACTAGTGGAAGCGTTGGACACTGCGTCGTCTTCTTACACCTGCACACTGCGAGAGCGAGATGGCGGGCTAACGCAGACGTAAGCCTGCTCCAATCAGGCGCAAGGCAGCGTGAAAATGTGCTGGTTGGGATCATTTATCTAGAGACCCGAGACGTACAAATATCGTGCCTGCTGTGTTGCTTCTATCAAGTGATGTCCTCTAACTTCGCCAGAGCACCGCATTAGGTGGTGGTGGTCATTTATACCTTGAGACGTAATGGCCCCTCACGCGGTCGGGTTGCATCATTCGAAAGCTATCACAATATTGTTGCTACTTGACAGTATATGATAAGAATGCAGCAGTGTGCTGCCGATATTAAAGTGCTATTTACATCGAAGGTATATAGGGGTATAGGATCCAGCAGATCACATCCGCAAACCAAATGTTCTACGAGTCTGCGAACCAAATGGCTCCTAGGAGACTTCGTTCGCTCATTTCACTTGCTTTCTACGAGCCATTTGGTTCCACGAACCAAAAGGCTCGTAGGAAAGCTATCTCACAGTGATGTCTCGACTTTGGTGGCTGCGTAGAGCGTTAGTTTATGGGCAAAACGGGGTGAGAATTTAGTGAATCAATTGCGAATAAATGTGAGACAAACCTGCGTTTCTTACGCAGAAGGCGAAGCTATGTTAATCAAAAGGGAGTCAAGCGAATGTAGACCTTCGGCCGCATCCAACTCTTTAGCATGCCTTTTCTGGCCTTCCAGTCGTGGCGGAGACACGCGTCAACTGCAGAATTCTTCTGCAGAGGTTAATGTCTTTGGTGTTGCGCTCTCTTGCCTGCAGTACCTTCTGAAACCACTCGTCGATACCAGTTAAGATGGTGCCGACGTCCACATCGTCCCTAAAAGATTTCCATTCCGTTAGCCATGCTATTCCCTTCTTGGCCTTTCTGCGAATGTGGGCGACATCCATTGAAAGAATATGGTTATCACTTCCAAGGGTATCCGGGAGGGGAGTACGCTCTCCCCTTCGATGCCCGTCGCGAATGTAAGATCAGGGTTTGTGTCCCGCAGGACACTGTTCCTGATAGTTGTGTTTTGTAGAGGATCATTGCTGATAGTCGCTCTGTGGTGTTGAACGGCGCCATGCATCCTGGCGCCCTTCCTTGTGGTGTGTTGATATACGGATGTCGAATGCGAGGCGCTTTAATCTCCCAATAATACGACCTGGTGGCCATTCTATGTTTTGTGATGTCACGTTTAATAAGGCGATCGAAATCCGACAGCTGGTCTCGATGTTGGCTGTACACATTAAAAACGAAGAAACTATTTGTATCTTTCGCTGCGGCAGAACCTTGACTAGGCGTGTTCGGTTTCAGTGTTCACAAATTCATGTTTGTGAGCCGTGAGAGATTTTTTTTACCAGTATGTGAATTCCTTCGGTTTCTGCGTAAGTGGGTTATTCCGGTAGTCTGATGTTCTGCGTGTAGGTTTCCTGTAGTGTAATGATGTCGGGTTGATGGAATTCGTTCAAGTTTTAGTATCGACGACGGCATGAGCGTCAGTTCCAAGGCCATATGCGTAAACTCGAAAGCAAGCGTGGCAAGCAAACGCGTGTTAGGGACATATTAATAGAAATTAAGAAGAAGAAATGGGCGTCGGCGGACTGTGTAATGCGAAGACAAGACAATCGTTGGTCATTAAGGGTGACAGAGTGGATTCCTAGAGAAGGCAAGCGTGGCAGGAGCGGCATAAAGTTAGGTGGGTAGATGACATCAGGAAGTTTGCGGGGATAAATTGAGCCCAGTTAGCAGAGGACAGGGATAATCGGAGATCTATGGGAGAGGCCTACGCCCTGCAGTGGACGTAGACAGGCTGATGATGATGAGCGTATTCTCCTTGTGGTGAGAGGCTGTCATTATGGGCCAATTCAATTTCACGTCGGCGAGCGCGAGCGGCTGAGACGGAGCGAAAGGCATTGTACCCTCGCTTTGTTCTGAGTAACGTGAAGAGGATTGGTGAAACTTTCGAAGTGTGCCTTGTTAAAGTGTGTGTTCTTAACGTGCACAGTACAACTCTTGGGTTGCCCCTCAATCCCATGGATTTTGGAGATTAGTGTGGCCATCTTGTGCTCAAAGCTAGCGGCCGTTTTTTTCTGCTGCTGTATGAACGATTTTTGTTTTCACGGAAGGTTCCGTGGGCACTGCCATTAGCCACCGCTGAACTGCGCTAAATACGCGTTAGCCGCCCGTAGAAAAGCACTGCCGAGGCTGTGACGCACGAATCTGGGGAAGTTTGTAGAATTTTGTGACCGAAGAACGCACGTGCACGAACATAAGGGCACATAAAGATACGACAGCAGGATTATACTCTCGTGCCACAGTCCAATAAGGCGGTGCTCCATGCCTACTGCGAAAAAGTGCATACGCGAGCGTCTGGAGTGATATGCCTATTAGGCTTTCTGTGTGTAGAATGTTGGTTTAGAACAAAGGCAAACGATTTACGGCAATTGCACGCCACTGTGGGAGAACAGCCGCAGGTGTCCCGGCAACATGTTGGTACACCCCGTTCCTGAGTGTCAGAGAGAGAACCACGAAGGAAGATACAAAAGACGAACAAGAGTTCCAAAGCAAAACGAGTAACATGTCAGTTTGGTCGTCGTGGTCAAATCTAGTGAAGGGCAACATTTCGGATAGTGACGCATCCAATGTAATACAAAGAAAGTAATCATAACTTATCAGGTTTGCCTATATTAGAAATTGATTGTCTTGCTCACGATCCACTTAAATTTGCCCTTAATGCGAGTGTATTGTAGTTAAGTGGATCGCGCGGTTCCGGAGTGAAATTATAGCTCTTCGAAGAGCACTTTTCGAAATGCCTTAAGATTGGTAGGTAACCAAAGCGACCTCAGTTGGCTACCAAAACGAAGAACAGAACCAAAAGAACAATCTACAGTAATATAACTCGTGTCACGTACAACCAAGGCCTCCCGTTTATTGCGTTGCCCCAGAGGAGACGCCGGTTTTCTTGCTGACGTCGGCTCTGGGTGTCGCACATATCACGCGCAAGCTCAGAGGGTATAGGACTCGGGAGGTGGGTAGGCGGGTGGAAAAAAGGACCTTGCTCGTATTTACAAGACCTGCAGCACCTCGCTGACGGCACGCTGCCTACAAGGTGAGATAAAAGAAAAGACATAACGTTCAAGTCGTACAAGCCCATCTGCTGAGTTTCACACGTACCAGGCCTAATTTGCTGAGGAGGCGGTTCTCCCCCCCCCCCCTCCTCGTTCGGCGCGCGACCTACGTTGTACAGCCAGGAGAGAATGCTGATGCATTAAAACTGCTGAGGCCCAAATTGCCTTGCGTGCCAAAAGCGACGGCGTGTGTTCTGTTTATTGCTCACAAAGGTCAATGCACCTTTCCACTCCTTGTGTACGTCTGTTGGAAAAATCGTTTCGAAACCTACTGAGTACTTGACCATTAAAGCACCGTAAGTGCTTCAATTTTTGTGCGCACTTTGTCACCCCACTCCCCCCCCCCCCCACACACACACATACACACACACTCTCCTACCTTCTTGCACGCATACCACCTCGTCGTGCCACCGCCATCTCGTGTTTCCCATCGCGGAGCAAATAAATGTGCTCGAGAGCGCAACTAGCCTGCAAATCCATCCTATTATACCGACACTGAACTTAGGACTCCTTCTCTTTGTGCACTTAAACATCGTCAACACAACGCCCGGATACATTATCAACTTGCTAATGAGCGTCGTAGTTAGTGGCTTTACCACCTTTCGGCCGTTTTAACTTTACGAAGTTACTTCATGTGAAAACAAGCCACACGTGTGGTATGAGTGGGCGGGGGCCAAAAGAACGGATGAAATTATGTTTGATGAGGTGCCCGTGAGAAGCGATTGTCCGCGAGGGCCCATATATTGTTCCGCATTAGCTTTCCTATCGTCACTGAAGCAAGCGCCTATCAGGGCGCGGGACTCCAGCTCAGAGTTCGTAGCTGCGTGCACTTGGATAGAGTAAACATAAGTGGAATTTATGCGATGCTTACGCCCACAATGAGGAAAATTTCACCATATCAAAGCAAAATGATGGGCTGCGCACACTTGTTAGTTTGACGGGCCATCGTGTTCCGTTAATCCTTTTAACGCAGCAACACGAACCAGGCTTCAAATACCTAACTCAACCAAACCACAAAATAATATTGAAAATAGAGCTAATCGCACGAAATGCTCCAAAACGCCGGCAATATTAGGTGGGCGTTTAAGTAAAAGCAAGCTAGGCGCCCATACAGTTCCAAAGACGAGATAAATTTCACACTCCACTACGGCGTCTTTCATAATCTGAGCTGGTTGTGGGACGTTAAACCCCACAAATCAATCGAGATAAATTTCACAAGGCTCAGCAAGTAAAGACGGCTTCTTACATAATCTTACATCTGCTTCTGGTAAGCAATCGGCTTACATTCATGAGGGCGAACGTGTAGAACATTCTTTCCTCATGTGGAGAGCGGTAAAAGGCAACGCCGATTTTCAATATTGTTACACAATCAGAGAGAGAGCTTTGTTGTAGAGATGCTGATAACTCTATCGTTAGGTACACAGAAAATTGTCAAAGCTGTTATATAGTTGAATATTTTTAGTCAATATATACTTATTCTGGAGTCTGGAATAAAGCTGTCACAGAGTATCAATAAAACTTACATAGGTACGTTGCAAGTTCAAGATTCTATCGCCAGAGTAAAATTTTAATGCAGACATTGGTTTCATGTATACCCTAAGATAGCTCATTGTGCATTCGCTGGCACCTGGTGCAGATAACTCAACTTTTAAAGCGAAAGTCTGGTGTGTGTTAAGCGGGGCTCACTATGAATGAGTTGGCGATGCCCTTGTCCAAAAGACAACGTCGCCATGGAGTGAGGCCACAAGAGATGTCACGTCACCATCGAAGCCAATGAGTAGGCCGTAGTATGACTAGGCACCTGTGAGATGTATGTATTACTTGCATGAATGACGACGACGACAATTATTGTTTGCTTGCTTTAATAAGTATATACTCCGTGGCTGCTTGCACTGCACTTGTTCATGTATTACAAGAGATGCTGAAGGCTGACCCTTTTAAATATCCCTCGGTAACCACACAAGAGACCCCTAGGAATTGTCGGGGTCATAAAAGTGATTAAAAGAACATAGTCACTGTTGCATGATGCCCGCCTGTTATCGCTGCGAAAGATGTTTAAAAAGTCGTTGTTCTTTACTGAATGCTTCCCTTCACACTTAATCTCATAAAGATTCAAAATGCACTTTAACTTGAAACCAAAAACAGTACGAAGTAGTAGTCACCTTACTAGCCTTTTTTATGTACGGCTGGTTGCACATGTACTTTTTACGGATACATGCCTGCAAAGTCATCACCATGCGATAGAGAGGACTTTCTAGGTAAGCAATGTTTGCATGCTGATGAACACTTCTCCTCTACATTTCTCGCTACTTCAAAGAATTCGGCCTCACAAGGAATGCTGCGCGTAGATATATATCTATGACATGGCCCGAACTTTATTTCCTGTAAACCACACTCGCGGAGCGTAAACAAATGGTTCCAACAATAAACTCAAAAAGTTCAGTACGTTGCTTCAAAAACTGAATTAAAAAGAAAAAGGGAAAGCACCACGTCAGAGAAAGGGCTCGAACGACAAATATAACGCAGAAAATTTTTCGGCATCCTTGACTTGGACAGCTGAAACTTGGTTGTCGCTCCAATTCGTTTGCAAGCAGCGTAAAATCGGCGTGCTCATTATTTTTTCTTTCGTTGTAAATCAATATCATTAAATGAGATTTAAGTCACGACCTGGATACTTTGAGTTTTTGTTATTTTTTGATCCCGTTGCTGTCAACTTTCATGTACATTTCAAAAGTCAAGCTAGCATTGTTTCCTTCCTATTTAGTTCGCAGGCGTATTCACATTACCCTAACTAAATGTTACACTGACTTCACTGGTGTACTGTATACGAGCAATAACAGCACACGGCGCAGCGAGGCAATTTCAACAATGCATAAATGGCCCACAGCATCATAAGTGCACGGCATGTTTGATGTGACGTTAATGAATAACGGCGACAGTGAAAAAAAGAGGAGTAACATAGACACGGCCAGCAATTCATTTTGTCCTCTTTAGTGCTATTACGCAGTGAGTGCGCCTTCAGGTTGTCATTTCTCTTTGACCGAGGTTATCTTTAGTTAACTGTCAACATGTCAAGCAGCCAACCGTATGCAAACTAGGCCCTGTGAAAGTTATTTCGAAGACCCTTTTGGTGTTTTAGGAACGTAACAGAGAAAAGAACTGAGAGCTGGGCGAGTCGGTACTGATTCATGACAGGCTGCGCGACATACTCACGGACGAGAAAATAGATAACGCGATTAGGTTTGTTCTTGTCGAGGTTTTAGTGTTGTTTCTCTTGCATGGTTTTTGTTTGTTTGGTTTTTCTGAGGCCACCGCCAGGGCAAGTTTGCTTTAATGAATCTAGAAGTGCATTTCGATTTTCTAATAAATCCGTGTGCGCATGTTGACTACTGTCTTGTCCATGTGTGTGTTGGGCCTGTCATCAATCAGGAACGCAACACACACCTTGATTTACTACGTACTGCATCTTCGCATAGTACCGAGCCGGCGCCTTACCCTTCGTGATCTTCCTCACCCACAAGCAACTTCTTTTCGATGAAACTGTCATCTTTGCTCAAGCACCGATACCGCTGCCAGCACGTATATAAGCTATGGTTTGTTTAGAACGAAAGGTGCACAATTCAGAGTACATAGTACTCAACTATGCAAGGGCTCTGCTGAGCTGCCCCTGGTGTCAGGGAGCATGCGCGCTATAGCCGCCACAGCGCAGTCGACGTGCTTGGTGAGCCAATACTATGCGATCCTGTTCCGTATGCGCCAAGACTTCAGTCCGCCTGGGAGCGCTTCCCTCAGTGGCACCTCCTCGCTGACTGCTGCCCAACACATTGATTCTCGGGAAACCTGGGTTCTGCCACGAACCCCCTTTCTCCCGGTCCTTTATTTGAACTTTATTTTTCCTGTGTTCCACGTGGCCGCCACAGAAATTCATTCAAAAACGATGCCCTGGTGGATACATTACAGAGTTCGTTAGGTCATCGATCGCACCCAAGCCTGATGTCACAGGGTGGTTTGATTAAGCATTTGCCACGTCGATGTCCTAAGCAACCACGCATTTGCACCTAGGAGAGCCAAGTTATCACTTTTCCTTTCTGTTCAGGCAGAGCAATACTTTCTGAGCTTCAGCAAGTGCGTTTCAATGTTGGCTTCCAGAATAATTTTAGGATTGATTAAGCCTAATCTTCGAGTTAGTGCTACTTTCTTTCTGAAGACCTAAGCATTATACGTCTCTCTCCTTGTAATATAATTATATATATATATATATATATATATATATATATATATGGAAGAGAGCGACGCCCAATTGTTTTCGTCTGTTTCGCAGGTATCTCCGTTGTCACTTGTGACGCGCATTATCGCTCGCACCACTCCACGCTTGCTGCATCTCGAGCAGCGCAAACTGTTCTACAAATCTGTCATGCCCGACACTCATATTTGAGTTCCTTCAAGATTGCATGCTAACATCAGTCAAAATATCAGAATGCACTGTGACGCATGTATAAGATGAGCTATCGCACACATAAGGTGAGTTATCGAAACTGCATTCGAGACGACACAACGTCGTACGAGAGGTCAGAATAGAAATATCCCGACGATGCAGACATGAAAACTACATTCGAGACTGCACGCAGTCGTACAGATGAAGCTTGGCGAGTTGGTTAAGGGTCATGTTTTTTTATGGCTCCGCTGAAGACAGCAACGACAGAAAAAAAAAGAAAGAAGACCACAGGGCAAGTTGCCGCAACGTATTTCGAAGGCTTCTTCTGAGCTCTTCATTTTTTCTTCTTCTGCCGTTTTCTGAGGTGCCTCAAAAGATGAACATTTTGCGAAATGTGTCGGAAAGAACCCTTACAACATATCGTATAAATAACGTGCTTTTAACTTCCAGCACTGTAACACGGCACCACAAATTTTGAAGAATGGAGCAGCTTGCTGCAAAAAAAAAATAGAGAAGCATACAGGGAGTAAAGACAGTAAACTGAATAGCAAGGTTTAACCGTACAGTTGAGATAGAGCTGAAACAAATTCTTCGGCCAAGGTCTGTGCTCCAAAATGCAGCCCTGGCTGCCACGTTAACATCGCACAGACGTGCCGCCGCAAGAAATGCTGCGCGCCACTATATATCAATCCCTAGTAAGTGTTCAGGAAAGGGTATATGTAAACGTATTAGGATCAAAGCAAACGTTGCGCTAAGTTACATAAAAGTCTCTGTAGGTTTGACGATCCTGCGGTGACCTTGAAAGTAAGCAGAATCGTCGAAATAGAACGCGCGTGTCGGCAAGAAAGGCGGTTTTAGTCAGCCAGCCAGCTTGTACAAAATAATGTGTTCGTCTCTTGCGGGCCCCGATCAAAAGAACAGGAGGCCGCAAAAAAATTATCTCAAGTCTATCATATAGTAGGCAAAAGTTAGGTAAAAAGAGAAATGCCTCGTAGAATGCGCCGTCTTTCTTCAAAGGCATCGTACTGCCTGAATCTTCGAGAGGCGCAACAGTATTTCGCTACAAAGAAAGAGGCATAGCAGTCGTTCGATTCCTTGATAAACCCAGCGAGCCCTCCTGAACAAAGCGGATATTTTTTTCCGGGAATGTACAAAGGGTCCTTCCGAGGGAAACTTGAGTCAGACGACTTTTCGAAAGGCACGTGAAAGGCGAAGGGGAAAGGGGGCAAATGTAACCAAGACCCACATGTGATTTGAATGCAGAACAGAACAGTCATCGCCAAAGTCGTACTTTCGTGATCAAGAGGCAGATAAAAGTGTTTATAGTCATTTTCGGCATGTGACGCTAATATGATGCATTTCAGGGATGGTTCAATGATAATAAAAGCATAACATTCACAAAGAATATTTGAGCACAGTGTGCATGATGTAAGCTGTATACCATAAACCTTATGATATACATAACTTCGAAAACATACAAGTACGTGAGCTGATATATATATATATATATATATATATATATATATATCTGTGTGTGTGTGTGTGTGTGTGTGTGTGTAGCAAAACCAAAGAGGCACCTTTCTTCTGTACTCAGTCCAAAGCTTCATCTGGAATAATATGAAATGGCCAGTAACCAAGATGAGGCAAGTCGTTTTTATTACTGGCACTTCAGAGTGCACAAGATAACGGACCTTCTACGTGCGAATACACGTTTAAGTTGGAAGATTTAGGAAGAAAACCTCAGCATTCCCAGAAATCTGACCGTATATGCTCACATGTTCAGTCAGGAAGATACAATATTTTTTTCAGGAACGAGAAACCACAATTTCCGGAAACCTGGCATTTCGCACGCTCGATACGATGGCTGGCCACCGCGAGTGCTGTACAACGGTGAAGGACTGGTTAAGCGTAGTTTGGCTGCGCGGTCCAATACTGAACAGCTACTCGGAATTTAAAGATAAAACGGAATTATGTAAACTCTGCTTCTTTGAGAACATGTCAATATTAAATAGGAAGATTTGCGAGGCTGGGCACTAGTGTCGAAACGCTAGCGAAACAGCGGATCTAAATGGGCACTTGGCCGGTCCGGGCTTATCCACACCCACATTTCGTCGTGGTCTGAGGCTTTGGAAAACGCTTCGCAAAGCACTGCGAGGCCCAGCGAACGTTTTTCAATGTTTCGAACAGAGTTCAGCATAAACACGTTGGCGTCGGACCAGACAGGGTGGCAGACGTGGCACGCGTTCCCACGGCTTAACGCCGTCCCACCCTTTGCTGTAGTGTACTATGCGTTTGTGCACAGCTTCCCACCATGAAAGGCTTCGAGACGAATCCGGAACGATGACGAGGCTCCTTCGAGCACAGGTGTCAGTCCCACGCTCATGGTTTAGCGAGTCCGGTACATGACGAGGTCTTCGTTGTCCTCGTCGCCGCTGTTACAACGCACGACGCGTGCGTTTCAGGAATGTCCTTTCTTCGAATGTCGTCACCGTACCAGGCGAAAAAAGCTCAGGTCACTCGCGGCGTGAGCGTCATGTTCTGAGGGAGCTTTGCTGCTTGGTGTTTATGATACCACAATGGCCAACGTTTCTGCCAACACATACTGCTCCAAATGCGTCGTTGTGTTGCTGGTTTTCCTCGAAAGCATGGAAGTCTTGACACATGTCATTGGAAGTCACGTCATGGTTGCTTTCCTGGTATCATGGGGATCTACGATCTGTTATTTTACTATAAACCTCCTGCTTACGTCAAGCTATCAACAACACTTGACGTCTAGCCGAGTACCACCTGTTCTTGCGATAAAGGAGGGGCAAGTGTTGGCTTCCCCTATGCTGGAAAGACATTGCATGAGCTTCCACTGCAGATGTTCTTTTAAGTCCCCTTCGGTATTCACAGTTTACTCGCTTTTTCCTCGCACATCCACGTATCTCAACGCTGAAGAATATTACGCCAGCTACCGTACAGTAAAAGCTGCACGAATTGCGGAGCAGTGATTCGATTGTGTTCCCCGTGTGTTTTTGTTACGTTTATCTTGCGCGTTTTCCAATTATCTTCGCTTAATTTCATCCCACTGCGCGAGAAATTATCCATATTGCGTGCCTTTTATTTTATCGTACTAATCTGGTTTATTGTACTCGTATTTGTCTGGATCAATTTGGCTTATTTTTAACAAATATAAATCGGTTTTATGAGACTCCTTCGGTGTGTTTAAATTTCTTTTTCGGTCCGTGACATGAAACAGCATGACACAGTGGACGCCGACAGCCCGTACCCAAAAAGTTCTTCGCCCTAAAATATACATTCTTGCGTACTGATCAAACGCAATCTATTAATGCGTTTGTAAATCATTATTGAAAACGAGAAATTCGCTCACATTTAGCTGTTTAAAGTAATTACGGGCAAGTTCATGCATTGACTATCATGGACCTGCTGTCTGATCTTCCATAATTACAGCTACACTAACAGGCCCTAGCCTCAGAGTTCTCTTGTAGGAAACCACGTGGAACTAACCCTTGATACGCGGCCCACACACGCGCAATGATGCAGTGGTAGCAGAACGACGTCGACAGCGGCACCACTTGCGTCCAATCGAATGACGCTAAGAAGTTTGTAAATCTTCTATTGCGACAAACATGGCTAGAAAATGTGCACAACTTCATGTCAGTATCAAGGTGTAAAGGTTCTGTAACGGTACAAGCAAATCACGCGTGGTTTCTTCCTATCGTCCATCAACTCCATTTGCTTGTGTGCACGGCAGTGCTCCCAAAAGATAATTGATGTAGTTATCTTATTAAACATAAAATCTTTTTGATGCGCTAATCTAAAGCAACTGAAATGATTGCTGGCCCTTGCAGCTTTAATCTTACGTAGCCTCTAGAAAAATACTTGCTGCAGCGCTCGCCATTCGCAAAAGAAAACTGCTGCGAAAGGTTTTCCCGCAATTTTGGAAACACGATGTACTGGCCTTGCTTTGCGCGGAAACGCAAACACATGTTATATCATCCGTCTTCGTTTTCCTCACCTTTACTTTTTTTCGTCCATGAGATCGTGATCGCGCTCTCTGGAGACCGGTGCTACTGGAACTACGTCACCTGAACTACGAAAACAGGCTCTCCCAAATCACAAATTCTCGTTTCTGGGTCGCGCTATATTCTACGTGCTGACCCGAAGCACATAGCCAGTCTGTTTTCGCCACTCACATGCTTCTACAAGTAGCTGTGTCTTTTTTATGAGGCATCCGTGAAAGCTGGGAACTCGGCACTTTCACCAAGTAAATATATCGTTTACTCTTTCTGTCTCACCAGACCGGAACATTCGCAAATAAATATCTCACTTACGCTCTCTTTCCACATGAGCCGCAGCGCCCCGGCACTTTGTGTGTGTGTGTGTTTTGCCGGAAACTTTGGTCCACTGATTTCTAGGATCGCATCCTCGCCACATGGCCGTGATCCACTTTTTTTCCCCGCAGTCTCTGTGTCAAGGCTAAATGCGGTCAACTGGATTTGTAGGTCGATGCCTTTTAGAGAACCTCTTCACCGCGGATGAGGTGGCGTTTAACAAAAAAGGAAAGGGTAAACGCTTTCAGCTGTAACCCAAAAGAAAGATTGTGGGGCCTTGTGTGAGAAGCAATACTGATGCGCGACTTCTAAATTTTGTGCATTTGTAACTGTAAAGCGTGCGCGTAAGAGAGAAATGAAGAATTCGCAGGCAAATAAGCGTTGCTTTCATCCGTCAAGTTTATCGCTGCCTAGATGTTGCACTTTTTTGCCGAGGAACTGTGCGTCGTGCGCGACTAAAAATAGAGAGAGAGAGAGAACCACTGCGCTTTCCAGGTGGCCGTGGCTGAGGGTGGCAGAGTACGAGATCCGTTGTTGAATTTGTGGTGGTTGCTGCCACTGGTTTTAGGAGCTACATAACAAGTACTCGGGCGATGTAGTTTTGGCATATATGAAAAACAACTCCAGAGATGAAGAAATTACTTTCGAGGCATGCACCGTGGTATCATTCCTAACAATGTGCGCGGTTTGTAGTTGTTAGATACGAAAAATAATATTAACGTATATGTAACTAACAAAGACATCAAAACAAACCTGCTGGAAGAAATCTAGAAGAAATCTATAGAAATATTGAGTCTGCCCCGCCGCGATGGTCTAGTCCTTATAGCACTCCGCTGCTGATCTGACGGTCGCAGGATCGAATCGCGGCATCGGCTGCTGCATTTCAGGGGAGGCGAAGTGTTGAAGCCCATGTACTGTGCGATGTCATTGTGCTTTAAAGAACCCCGGGTGTTCGTAATTTCCGGAGCCCCTCACTACGGCGCCTCTCTTATATATATATATAGCTGGCTTCAGGACGTTAAGCCACACAAATCAGAAATATTAAGTCGGTCATTTAAACTTTCACGCTGTTCTAAACATGTACCCGCTGGATCAAGCTGCTTACTTCAACATCATGTATAGAACGATAAGTACGAATTCGCGCATCATTTTCGTGCTCAACAATTCGACTGTACTTAATTTTCTGTGATTTACGGCGTTTGCGCGCACACGGGTCCATATTATGTGTGTAACCTTGCTTCACACTAAAGGCTGTTCCTCATCCTGGTGCAGAAGGGATGGTATGTGTTTCAGAGCTGCTACTGGAACTCCGCCACCTCTCACCCGAAGAGACCATGTGACGACAGATGAGAACGCTTGCGATCAAATTACTAGAGATACCTCAAATATGCCCAGTCTGTTACGCTGAATGCCGCATGGTGGAGTCAGGGTTATGACAAGGAAGACCGCAGTCACGTGGTTCGTAGCCCAATGTCACAAAGAGATCCATCCCGATACAAGCCCACATGACTACGCACCTACAGAATGACTAACTTGTAAAACATTGGGATTAGTGGGTGGATTGATTCCAGTGTCACTGCCTATCTTAAGCGGTTGCTTTACTTAATGTAGGCTAGCATTCTGCAGTGCGTGAGCGAATTAATCGATAGCTCACACCGCATGGACACTGAATGCAGGCCACTAAGGATTGTCGAATCTCCTGCATGCGTGTTTTTATGTTGGCTGGTTCAATACTAACAGTCATATTTGGCAGGTGAATCGGTCTGTCACCGTATGCACTCTGCAATAGATGCATTATCCGCTAAAGAGCTCCTACCGAGACAAGGTGTTTTAGCAAATGTTTCCAAATATCACATAACTATTAATGGCCAGATATCAGAGAGCAATGTGCGGAATTCCTTTCTACACCGTGGCAGTCACTGTAAGATGGGAAGTAAAATACGGAACAGCTAATTAAGAATATGAAACTGTTTAAATCTAAAACCGCGCACCAAGGCACCCAAAGCTAATGAAAAGGAGAAGTTACCTCTACAGGGAGTACATACCCGCTGTGATAATTGCATAAGGGAAAGCTACTAATTTCTACAAACCGATCAGACACGGCTAATTTTTTCCGGGGACCCGAAAGTAAATGGTCAAATAGCGCAGTTGAATGTCCCTTCGGTAATACTTTGTGTACTATAGTTTCGCTTTCGTCGCCGAGTGGCTATTATCGACGTATTCAATTGATTGTTTTATAATTAGCGCGAACTGCAGCGCCAAAACAAGAAAGATGGCCGCTTGACTATGGCTCCTGATCCTCGCTAGGCAGTGCAAGGCGGCTTACTATGTCAGGCAAGGCTCCGCGCAGATAGCGTCAACTGGCCTGTTTGAACATTCAGTCGGAATACGATGAGCTGTAGAAATCGACGCATAAATTCAATTCTTAAATGGGGTTAGGAAGCCTGTTTGTGCTGATTTCATATTAAACAGTTTCATTTCGTCAATTAGTGTTGAAAGTTCCACTCATACCCGATATACTGTGCGTGCCGTTACGAACACAGCAGTTTGCAAAAAGTGCAGAAGTATCTCGTTTTAATGCATGCAATAGCATTCTTGGGCGCATGTGCTGAAACATCCGGTATATTGGCCTGAAAAAATGTAACCGCAAGAAGTGTCGTAAGCTGTCACCTCTACTTTAGAACGACAATGCGCGTAGCAATTTTTTCTGTCGGAAATGGCCACGCGTTGAAAATTTTCGTGCGTTGATCACAGAAATCAGCCAATCTCAGTTGATATTTAGCCGCGAACAAGCGGTTCAGAGATGTTATTAATGCGATGAACCAAATTACAAAGCAGAAGGCTAACAGTTCTCTATAGGACTTAGAAAAGTCGTAGTGCTTTAATGCGCATTTGAATGGCTTACCTATAAGGACTACTACTTTCATGCAGCTGAAAGGAAGGGAAAAATTATGTTGGCGCCTAGTGCTTTGAATGCCACCACAATTTGGAACCACAATAAACGTCACCTCTCTTCAGTATTCGTTCGAGTTCACTAATATATCAGTTCGTTTGGCACGAAACGTTCCTAGTGGTCACTTTTGATTGATCTGTCGGGTTTGACATCCCAAAACCAGCTCTGACTATGAGAGACGCCGTAGTGGAGGTCTCCGGAAATTTCGACCACCTGGGGTTCTGCAACGTGCACTGACATTGCACGGCACACGGGCCTCAACATTTCGCCTCCATCGAAATGCAGCCGCCGTGGCCGGGATTCGATCCCGCGACCTTCGGATCAGCAGCCGAGTGCCATAACCACTAGACCACCGCGGCGGGGCTAGTGGTCACTTTTGCTGTTGCCTAAGGATATATAAGGGAAAGCCTTTGACTTTGCCAGTTAAAGACGCATGCACGATGCTACTTTCGAAAGCCGGTGACGCGTAACGCTTGTCCGCGTAGAGCAGGGACATCGACGAAATCAATAAATAATGCTCGATCAAGTATAATCAACGCCATAACCCCTTCGGTAGTAACTAATTACGGCTGACAGCGCCTAGCCATGCTATGGCGGGCTGATGGGACTTCTGTCGTGACGTGATGTTTTCTTGCTGCCCGACAAAAATCCGGTTTTCCGACAAGACAGTCGTCAACTCTTTAAGTGCGACTTGTTCGTGAGCGACATTAAAGATTTTGCGTTAGTGACAAAAGATGTCTACTCCGCAATATGCCAACGTAGCATCTCCATCCTATTCCGCTTATTCTCGTACTCGTGTTATTACCCCGCTATGGGAAACGATTTTTTTTTCAATGGCATAAACCTGTAAAATAAAGTGAGCTGATTAGCAATCACCGAACAGTTTGGTATGTCGAATTTTGTATATGAGAATGGTATTGGAAAAGCAATTATCCAAGCACCTCGTCCATTCAGTATTATTTTGTAATGAGAAACACCGCATAAATATTCAGGGGTTCCTCACAATAACTGACCGCGCTAATTAACGACCCTCGAGGCCGTGGATTTCTCGGCAGGAAAGAGACAAAGGAAACTGCGCACTGTCTTGCGTGGGTGCATCTCCCGTGATTCTATAGTCGCTGCCGGGATATTATGCTAGCTGTGAGAAGAAGGGCGCCTAATTACTTTTCTTTTAGAAAATGCGATGTGGATGGTTATATGGCATTAATATCAAGCGTCCCATTTAATTTCCTTTCATTTGTTCTATTTATTCCCTTTTTAAAGATGTCCTTCGTATCCGTGTGAAACGACGCCGAAACATGAAAGCATTTCTCGTTTGGCCTCTCATTTCATCATGGAACTTGCACATTGAATGGCAGTTATTATCGTGAAACTAAGTGCACTGACTTAGTTTTAGCAAAAATACATTACAATCCACAGTGGTAGCGCACGTGCTTGAACTCTGATGGACTGACCGAGTAATTTGGATATTTCGAGAGGAAGCAGTATAGACATTATGTAGAGAATAGGAGCGCAAATCACGTACACAAGGGAAGGGAAGTGCACAACACGAGCGCGCACTATATCAATTGAAGAAGAAAACTGAGGCGAAAAATGCAGAAGACACGCAACTTATCTGTGCATGCTCCGGAATGGTAGTGCCACCTGTCGAAAGGGTACACTTGCCGGTCTGCGCGGGAGACCACTGTTATGACAGGAACGCGTCCAAAGAAGCGGCAATTTTTTCTACAAGTCGACTTTTCTGAAATATAGTTGACATGCGTGGAGAATTGCGCGAAGCGGGCAGACAATTTTTTCCACTCAAAGCATAAAACACTGTTCCGACACTCTCGCAATCTATCACAAATGTTACCTTCCGTTGTTTACCGCATCTCCCATGCGGCAATACTAATGATGAATGGTGTGTGAGTAGGTTTTGCGAAGCGTCAGCAACCAGGGCGACGAATAAATTGGCGTCTTGCGCTGTTTCATGATGGCGGCATGGACTATCGCGCCACTTTATTTACGTTGAATCATTTTAAAGGCGTACAGAACGTCTTCAGCTGCGTCCCGGTGTATTCCTCTGAACAACCCACCGACCGCGTACCTAACCTTCAGCGACGTCACAAAAAAAGCTCCGAAGCCTACACATAGCACTCAGCAGAGCGACAGCGTAAGCCAGAATTTTCTGCGTGCTGTCTTGATATTTTTCTTGGATATCCTACCATTCTTGTTTCTCTTCCTCTGATTCTTCTTGCTTTGTCTTTCTTTTCTACTTCCTTTTCTTCTTCGTTATTGTCACCTTCCTTTTCTATTTGGATGTCTTCCTATACTTCGTCGTCATCTGCATCTGGCCCTTCGTCGCCCTCTCTTCTTCCTCTTCTACTTCTTCGCCAACTGCTTCCTCTCCTACGTAATCGATCTGGTTTTCTACTCCTTTTTAGTCTATTTCCTCTTCTTCCTCTTTTCCTTTATCGTCTTCGTAGCGAACGTCTCCTTAATGGGTTTTCCCCCTTCTCGTCATCCGTTCTTGTTTTTTCTTTGTTAATGAAAGCACAGTGGAAGGTTGACGGCATGTAGTGTCCTGGACGCTCTTTTGTACTATACGAAAGCCTTAGCTAATTACACAGGGCGCTCGAGCCTGTGGTGATAGCCAGGAATTTGTTACATTGCCCCTAGTGAGCTGGCTTCAAATCCACGGAAGCATGGGAGTTTGTACTCATTCGTTAGAGATGACGGACATCGGCGGCGGCAGACGCTATTTTCACAAATTTCGCCCTTTGTACACAAATGGACGCTTTTCTGCGACTCCAAGCCGGCATTGCAGTCCCTATTGTCTCCTCTACGCCGCGGACCACATGAACAGCTGGTGTTCCAGGTTACAGAGATGCTGCAACATACAGGGAAGGCAGGCCACAAAATATCTTTTCAGTGGCTTCCAAATCACTGCGGGATCATAGGCAATGAACGGGCCGATCAAGCCGCCCGTTCTGCTCATGATATGGACCAACAAGTACCCATACCATTGTCAAGGACGGACGCGGCACGGATGCTCCATCTGCTTGCTCGTAAGTGTACTGTATCGCAATGGGGTGGCACACATTTCACGCATTCCCGACTTCACTCTCTCGATCCGACGTTAAGCGTTCGAGTCCCACCCAAGACTTGCCGAGGAGAATCCACGCTCCTATACCGACTATGGTTGGGCGTCGCTTTCACAAAGGCATATGCGTTCCGCATAGGGATGGCCGACACCGCAGCGTGTGACCACTGCGGTCACGAAGAGTCAATTGGGCACATTTTGTGTGACTGCCCACGGTATAGTGCAGAGAGGCAATTACTTCAGCATGCACTAAACAAGCTGAACGACCACCCACTGTCGGAAGAGGGCGTCCTATGCCATCGTCTAGATCTCACGTCGCAGAAGGCCGTGCAAGCGCTACTGCGCTTCCTGACATCTACCGGCCTTCGCGAACGTCTCTAAGTGGAACGTTCTTTGTGTGTGTGTGTGTGTGTTTTATTTGTTGTGCTTGTCTGTAATCATGTACCCTCTCTCGCTCTCATCTTTCTAACCCCCCCCCCCTTCTCCCCAGTGCAGGGTATCAAACCGGAGTCTAGTATCTGGTTAACATTCCTGCCTTTCTCTTCATTTCTCTCCCCCTCTCGCCCTCTGTAGCGAGCCCATAACAGCTTACGCTATGAAAGCTTACTTAATCGGTTAGGGCTATAAAGCGCGCTAATTATGGCCCCGTTGCGAGCCGTAGAAAATGCCCAGTGAAGATGTGGAATTGGAAATGTGTACAGATCTGAATGTAGCTAGGGTTTGGTGCACTTTTGAGCAAAGATCATGTGCCCCATTCCTGCGATTAGTAATTAGGTAAACAGTCCAACTGGGAAGAGACTACTTGAAGTAACTAATATTCAATTAGTTTGATTGGTGTGGTTGAGTGAGAGGTCTCATAACACGTTGTGAGTGGTATGAAGAGCAGTGTATTCACTGGTACTGTATAATGCAATTGAGTTTAACGACCTTTTAGGTGACTGAGGTGAACAAGGTTTCTCGTGACGCGGGGATTTATTGACGTCAAAGGTAGGCATCTGCGGATTTCGTTTGCTCGAGGCGACTTGCACGTGATTCAATTTGGTGAGCACTAATGCACGGCCCTCCACAAATGCACTCGTTGGCATTCAGGTAGTCGTAATTAGATCTTTGCGAAGCAACCTTCGCTTCCCGTATAGGAACATGGCAACAAAAAAAGTTAAAATGATCACTGCTCCTTCAAGCATAGACTACACACTCCTTGAATAGAACCGTGGCGAGACAATGCCACTTTGATGGTGGAGGGACTCTGGCCAAGTAGCTGTTAAGCCCAATTACTGCGTTGCGTTTGATGAGGCGAACTTCAAAATACACGTGAAGGAGTGTCCTTGTAATTAAGGGACAGAGTGCAGCTTGAAGGAAACTGGCACGCCTAAAAATTTTGCAACTAGAATGCATTCTGCCTGCTTTTATTATTGTAGCTGTCAAATAGCTTCAATTCGCCCCTTATTTATGTCAGGTAACGTTCAATTATTGTGTAACTATAGACCAATATTTGTAGCAGCACATTGATGTAGTATGTTAGAAAAAATTATCTTTAAACATATGATTAAACCCCTTGGAGCAAACATTTTAAGCACTTTTCAGCATGGTTTCAGACGTGGTTTTAGCACCATTACTAAATTGACAGAATTGTTTCATGACCACTGTATCTCTTTTGATACAGGTGACCAGGTTGATGGTATCTTCATAGTTTATGCTAAGGTCTTCGAAGCCGTCTCACATCCTAAGCTATTGCACAAGTTGTTTACCATTTGACTGGGAGTTGCCTTCACACACATACGCAATTTACAGTGCAGCATTCGAGGTGTTCGACACCGACGAAAACCTCGACTATATCCTGTGCCACTGTCCGCAATTGATGGTATCTTCATAGTTTGTGCCAAGAGATGAAGGAACGGGGGCATATGAGCTTCGCCCTAAAGTGCACCAAAGCCTAGCAACATTCATACCTGTACATATTTCCAATTCCACACCTTTATTGGACATTTTATACGTTGATGGTATCTTCCTAGTTTATGCTAAGGTCTTCGATGCCGTCTCACATCCTGAGCTACATTCAGATCTGTAGATATTTCCAATTCCACACCTTCACTCGACATTTTAGACGTTGATGGTATCTTCATAGTTAATGCTATGGCATTCGATGCCGTCTTACATCCTAAGCTACTGCACAAGTTGTTTGCAATTTGGCTGGGAGTTGCTTTCACAAAGGCATACCCCGCATTAATTGGAGCGATTGACAGTGCAGCATGCGAGGTGTGTGACACCGACAAAACCCTCGACCATTTGCTCCATTTCCGCGATTCGACGCGGAAAGGAAAACACTTGTTCAGATGCTACGTCAACTCGACGATTGGCCACTTTCCGTGTAGATGCTGCTTGAACACCGCCCTCATCGCTCGTCGGCCCACAAGGCACTGAAAGCACTTTTGCGCTTCTTGAATACGATGGGTTTGCGCGAACGCTCTTGATGGAGGGAGTCATCCTACAATGTCTCTTTCGTTGTTCCCCTCTCTCCTCTCTCCCTCTCTCTCTCTCATCTTTCTATGCCCTCTTGCCATTCCCCCAGTGTAGCGTAGCCAACCGGATGCCTTCCTGATTAACCTCTTTGCCTTTCTGTTTTTCCCCTTCCTTCCTGTTTGCCATTTTATAGAATACAACCCTGGTTGGCTGGATTTCGTACTTCTTTTCTAAGCGTTCACAATATGGGAGTTTCAATTTACTAACTCGCCCTTCATGCCTATTTCATCAGGAGTTCCCCAGGGTTACGTGCTGGGTCCACGCTTATTTCAGCTTTATATTGTATTGTCCCGAGCAGACGACGAAGAGGAGCGGTGGCGACAAGAGAAGACGAAGGAGATCGAATGTTGAGATTAAACAGTTAACAGGTACCGTTCATCAGTCTCGGATCCCTATTTTATATTTGACGCAGCCCGACAGGATGTGGATAGAAGTAGGAGTTGGTACTACTGCGGCGGGACAACCGTGCGTCACGTCCTACAAAACTGAAGACGAGCAGCAAGTCGAACTCCAGGAGTCGGCGACGTCACCAAGCCTGCTTCAGTTCATCGCAAGAAAGGCGAATGTTACCGAGGAGGACCTCATCGGCCGAGGTACGTGGCCGAATAAGTGCAAACAAGATCGCCCAAGACAGGGGAAGACCTATTGGGATGTCTTAAGGATGTTTGCCATGAGGCCTCTTGGCACGCTGCACAGCATTACTTGACCCATCCAGCGAGAGTTCCTACAAATAATGCAGGTACCACTTCATACTATCGTCCTAACAACGGAGACCCTCAGGAGACAAAAAACTACTAAACGTGGGTGCACAGTCCCACCCGTGTAACCAAAATGAGGCTGTCTACTTGATTCGGTCGAATGTTTTACAAGCTGCACTGATCATAAATGGAAGAAAAGTAAATACATTAGTTGGCACAGGAGATTCTGTAAGCCTAATCAATGAAATCATGGTGAAGCCAGAGGATGTGCGGCGACGTAAAATGGTAACAGTTAAGAGCTATGATGGATCATCTCGAACGCTGCATACCCGGACAAGAGCTAATGTACATGTGGCTGGGAAGGACTTCACGATAGAATCACTGGTCATGCGTGACGTCGAATTTTCGTTTATACTGTCAAGGCCCGACATGAAGGAGCTAAGAATGAACATTTCTTGGAAAGATGAAGTCACTCTAGACTCCATTGTTTCGTCTATCCGGATACCCACGCAGATGAGAACTGTCAAGTGCAGTGGTGATGTATGGACAGTTTTCCCGGAGCTTATATTCATGGACGCATATCCACCGGCAGCTTCCCTACCCGAAGTACCTTTTGAACTTCATGACACGACTGTTCTACGAAAGAGAGCCTATAGGATACCCCATGAAAAAAAGACATGGCTGAAGCAAGAGCTACAACAAACGCTAAACGCTGGAATCATAAGGCCCTCGACGTCACCGTTTGCGTCGCCTATAAACATTGTCCCTAAAGAAGATGGTTCGTTGCGACTCTGTACCGATTACCGGCAAATCAATGCCCAAACAGAACTGTATCCGTTCCCTATGCCCTTTATCGATGATATCATTAACGACACTGGAGGGTGCAAATGGTTTTCCCGGATTGACTTGTGCAAAGGTTACTGGCAGGTACCTCTCCAGGAACAATCGAAGTACACGGCATTTATAACGCCATTTGATATCTACGAATACAACCGCCTGCCATTCGGTTGGAAGAATTCAGGCGCTTCGTTTCAGCGCATGATGAACACCGTACTGAAAGCGTTCATAGGAGACTTCTGCGCAATGTTTATGTCGATGATATCATCGTGTACTCTCGTACCGAAGAAGAGCATTGCTCCCACTTGTCTCAGGTACTAGAGGCACTGAGCAGCTCACGCCTGAAAATAAACAAGAAGAAAAGTGAATTCTTCCAGAGGAAAGTGGTGTTTCTTGGCAGCGTCCTCGACGGCTTCACAAAGACCACAAAGGAACAGTCCGTCCAACGAATCAGGGAAATGCATAAACCCTGCGATGTCCACTCATTGCGCGTCTTGCTATGCTTAGCCGGACATTTTAGGGCATTCATCAAAGAATTTTCAGCAATATCCAGATGCCTTACGAGACTAACTCCTAAGGAAGTCCCTTTCGTGTGGAACGACGAGTGCGATCGTGCATATCAAGAGCTGGTGCGTGCCGTATCTTCAGACCCAATCCTCACATTACCCGGTTTCGCGAAACCATTCGAGCTCTGCACTGATGCATCCAATTAGGGCGCAGGAGCGGTTTTATACCAAAGAGATTTAACCCAAGACCGAAGCCACCAGTTGTATGTCATTGGTTATATTCCTACACCTTTTCAAAAGCTGAAGTAAACTACACAACCACGGAAAAGGAGGCCTTAGCAGTGGTGCTGGCGTTGCGGTACTTCAGAGGTTATTTGGAAGGCCGTCGGTTTAAGCTTTTCCCAGACAATCAAGCTTTGACGTACCTTCTGAGCCTTACACAACTGAAAGGGAGAATAGCAAGGTGGATCAGCGAAATTGAGCAGTTCACGTTTGATGTTAGGCACAGACCCGGCGACAAACTACCGGTACGCGGACGCCTTATCAAGATTGCACATAGCGCAATCGAATGACCATCAAGACGCACACGTCGCAAGTGTCAGAGACGTGGTCTATGTGGATGCGGCGGAGTACGCAAATGGACAGAGTATGTCCATAGTTGCTACGAGTCTGAAGGGTGACTTCGAAGTTAGTGGCACCATAAAAACTGGAAATGCCGAGGTGGCGGAGGAGGCTGCACTAGCACTGGCAATAGCCTCCACGGAGGCCACTGTCGTAATCAGCGACTCCAAGACCGCTGTTAAGAATTATGCCAAAGGTAGAATCTCGCCGGTAGCACTGAGAATTTTAGCCAACTTCCGTGAAGATCGAGGTGTTTCCATTATTTGGGCACCCGCACACTCCTCCCTTCCCGGGAATGAAATGGCGCACAACCTGGCTCGAGAAATGACGGACCGAGCAGGTGCCACGCCACTACTGGGAACGGAGCGAGACCGGATGACCAGCTTTAACGAGATCACGAAACACTATAAATTGGGAAGGGTCCATATCCCCCCGGCACACTCCTCGCTAAACAGACGGCAGGCGACGGCATGGCGGTTGTTACAAACAGATACGTATCCGAACCCGGTGGCCTATCACCGTTATTATCCGGAGCTTTATTCAAATATATGCAGATTTTGTCAGGAAAGGGCGGACCTACAACATATAGTTTGGGCTTGCCATCTGGTACCCGCACAGAAAAAAACTTATAAGACCAGAGAGCAGTGGGAGACCGCGCTGCTCAGCTCTACACCGGCAGACCAACTGAAGGCAATCCAGCAGGCCGAAGATGCCGCTAGGGCCCACGGGCTCGAGGCCGTCATCTAGGCGTAGAGGCCTAGGTCTCATAAATCTGCTGCCTTAAAAATAAAAAGTTTATTCCTCCTGACGAACGGAAAGTTTATTGTTCCTCTAAGCTGCATATAAAAAATATTGAGGCTCTAACCCGACAGTCCACTTTCAGTCCACTTTTTGGCGGCCATGACGGCTTTTGGCGGACGTACTGGAAGATTCAGAAACGTTTTCCTTGGAAGAACATGAAGGCCGATGTAGAAAATTACGTAAAAACCTGTCATCAATGCCAGACGATGAAAGCCAAGTTCCGTCCCAAAGGAAACCAGATGGTGATTCCTTCATATTCAGATGTACCATTCGAAGTTGTACACCTGGATTATGCAGAGCTCAAAAAGAAGGGGGAGGGTCTGCGCCGAACTCAGTCCTTTCTAGTGGCTGCTGACCAGTGCACACGTATGGCGGCGGCAAAACCCGGTAAAGAAGATGCGAACAGTGTCATTTCATTAATGGAAAGGCAGGCATTTAGACACACCAAGGCAATTGTCTGTGATAATGGGCCTGCATTCCGCAGTGAGCACCTCCGACAGTGGGCAGAGGAAAAGGGTATCACGTTAAGATATGCAACACCATACCACCCCGAAAGAAATGCTCTCGGGGGACGTCTCATCCGTGACTTGAAGACGTTCGTTTCCATATATTCATACTTCCGTGGAGGATGGAAGTGCGCCCTGGAGGCAGCGGTGAAGCATCACAATTAATCCTCACACGGCTGGACTTGGCGGTATCCCAGAGTTTGCTGCCTCTCAGAAGACGACGTGGCTACCAGCAAAATACGAACTTGGCATAGTAGGGAAGATTCAGATTCCTGAGTGCAAGAAGACGATAGAGGAAACCGACAAGTACAAACGTTCAATGAAGAAGTACTACGACTTGCGCCATGCAACCCCCATGCCCAATATAGAACCCGGAGACGTGGTATTAGTGCGAAAAGGTCTTGCACCATTCAAAGAATGCTTTTACAGGTCCTTGTGTCGTCTTCAAAACGGTGAAACAACAAGGCATACTGAAGTCTGTGCACTTCGAAGAACCATCCGTCAAGAGAGAAGTAACAACCGTGGATAACTATAGTTCCGTACCATCCACGGAGGGATGGCGATAAGAGACCCGGAGGATGTATTGTCCCGAACAGAAGACGAAGAGAAGCGGTGGCGACAAGAGAAGACGAGGAAGATCGAATGTTGAGATTAAACAGTTAACATAAACCGATTCATCAGTGTCGGATCCCTATTTTATATTAATGATCCCCCTTTGCGCAGATCTGTGAGGATAAGCCTCCTTGCAGATGATTACGTGCTATAACATACTAGTAATTCTCTGATTGATGAAACCACCGTAAACAATTCCTGCTCTCAGTTATGTAAGTGCTAGAATTTCTGGCAAATGTACATCAACTATTCCAAGATTGTCGTTAAGTGCTTTACCCGACGTCCATGCCCCATGTCTTCTGAATATGCTTTTAATAACGTCACTTTACGCAGACTGCTCAAATTCAAGTGCCTAGGTGTCCATATGACACACAATTTGTCGTGATCCGAACATATTGATCTCACCTGCAATAAGGCACTTTAGACTATTTGCACCGTACGCTCTGTCTTGCTCCCAAAGAAGCCAAACTTCTTACGTGTAGAGCTCTCATTCGTCCCATTCTCGAATATGGCTGAGTTGTGTAGAACCCGTACAGGAAACGTCATATAAAAAACTAGGATCCGTTCGAAAAAGGGCCGTGCGTCTTCTATGCAGAAAAATACGACAGTAATTTTTCACCGACCAAAATTTCTTCAACTATGTCTCTCTGCACTAGCAAAGCATCGCCATGTTGAATGCCTAAAATTTCTTCACCCTCTAATGCATTCTCCGCGCCTCGACACTCTACATAATTATCTTAAATTTTCCACACTTATCTACGAGGAGCGACCACGCTCCTAAAATTGCAACCTTTTTCGCCCACACTGCATGCTTAAGTACAGTTTTTTTCCTTCAACAATTCAAGCCTGGAATTTGTTGCCCGGAAGTGTCCGTTCTTTGCCGTTGCAGGAATTTCCAGAAGCGTGTTCATCAATATTCATTTTGTTGTTTTTTTACTCCTGCGACAGCCTCATCGGGGCTTGAGTATGTAAAAATAAAAGAAAAATAAATGTCTTCCCATTCATCAGTTTAGGTCACTGTCTCCTAGTTATTCAGTCTACAATGTTAACTTACGTGAGACGTATCACCAAACAATAACCAAAAACTAGCCACGTGGACCGCTCTGTCCGCCACCCTGTACGCACTTCTATTATATCTGAGCTTAATGTTTCTGGATGTACTAACTAAACCTGGTAATTTACAATAATATAGAGCCCTGGCACAAGTAGATGTGATTCAGCGTCATGCCAAAAAATGTTCCGTGGAATGTGAATACATGACAAATGACAGTATGAAGCATTCTCTGCATGCGCTCAATAAAGTAGGATATATTTTTACTACGGTGCTGAATACTGTGTGAGCGCTACTAGTCTGGCACAGCCAGCAAGTGAAGACAACTCTTTCGTTGCACGAAACAAAGGGTGTAAATCTGCATTTCTTGCTTTTGGTTCCCTAAATTCACCAGCGAACGATGTCGTCACGCTCCCGGTCCAGCAATAAGAAATGTCATTGCAAATGAAAGCACGTGTAAGACATGCTCAAGGATCGATAAGCCAACGTTCGCTCTCTCTGAAAGAAGCAATCGACTGCAGCCGAAAGACAGGCAGACTTTCTGGTGCAATTCACGTACGTATCTGTTCGTCGATAACAACGCGCTATTCTACCTGACGGTAGCAGGCTTAGGATGCACAGTTACAGAGCCACAGTGTTGTTCGTGACGAGTTGCTGCTATTGTCTAACACAGTCAAATGCAAATGTAATAAAATACGGTCACCAAAACCATTTTTCCAATAATAATACGCTTTCGTATTGCGAAACAAGTATCTGCACGCTACTTGCAAGTAGGAGATGAAGCTGAAGAGTGATACCCTCTCTATATAGCGTGCATGTTACTGCAGCGTCAGTCAGTTTCCCGTGTAGCGGGAGAGGAGTTAACGCGGGGTAATTAGAACAGCAGAGATAAAATTAAAGTTCCTAAATAAAATGTACCAGTGCCTTGCCTTTAAAAGCAGTTGTCGTGTTCCGCAACGTCATTTCAGCAATCGACGTGGCACTGCAAGCAAGCATTGAGAGACAGCGCCGATGTAGAACCAACGGAGTTGGCCTCAAGCGAAACCCATTTTAATAGCACAAGATAGCATACGAGCATAACAAGCAGAATAACATACATAGAAAACTACGGTAATCCATGTCAACTTAAACTGTTAATGTCACGCGAAACAGTTATAGGTAACATCCTAATAACGCTTAACAGTATAAATGATAACCCTATGAGGCGATGCAGGTAACTAATAAATAAATAAATAAATCATGAGAATATCGCAAAAAGTAGCAGTGAGACATCTGAACAGTGCATGAAAAAGAAGAAAGAGCTAAACATTGGCGAATCTCTGCTCTGCACTCCCTCAGCTATTACGTTATGTGGAACTAGATTAGCGCGGAATTTAAAGCACAATCTAAAATAAAAGGAAACCTGTCGCTAGGATTCTTTTCTTGCTTTGAGTTAAGTTTGCCTTGTGCTGGTTATCGTATTCAAATGCATTACCATAGTGTGCAGTTATTCTCGAAAGCATTCACTGTACTATTAAACAAACAACTCCGGCTCTATCTCTAAAGGTTCGCACTCGCCGATCTTCGCATATCTGAGACAAGGAAATGCAGTCGGCAGGGATAGGAAGGTTTATTCTCGTTCAGCCCATTTCAACACCCTTGCCGTACACCGATAGCTTCTGTAGCTCAACGCAGTTAAAGAAAAAAGAAACATATTCCAACTCGACTCCGGCGTGCTCTCTTAAATCGGTTGCGATGGTGAAACGCAAGACACAGCCAATACTGAACACCAACGCTCACCAGGAGGCAGAGGAGGAAATTTAGCTGAGGAACCCATGTACAGCTGCCATAGAAAAAAACGGAACCACGCCGCTTTGTCTCCCAGGGGACCTAGCGCCGAGGGATTTGGAGACAACTTGAAAAAGCAGTGGCAACGAAGTATCGCTCTACTCATAGGGGCATTTGAGGCACGAAGTAGGTTCTAGCAACCGGTCTCCGGCAGTAAAAAAAAGAAAGTCAGAAAAGGCAAGTGGGAACTAAGTGCTATGGGCCGCACCGCCTCTGCTCTTGGGAAAAAAAGTATTCAGAAAAACATCGTGCACAACGACACGCTCTGCACCTAAGCCTTGTGTCGTTCAGTTTGCGGCAGCACGAAAAATAACATTGGTGTGGTGGTATACGCAAGGAGAGTGGTAATATTATACAAGTGAAGCTAGACTGTTCTTGCCATGAGCAGGTTCGTGCTTTCAGAAAAAAAAAAGAAGAAATGGTTTCCGCTTATCGCCCCATTAACGAATTGGTGGGGGCGCACGACCCTTTTCTAAGAAATGCACATATATTGGTTAAATATTTCCGTTCCAAAACGTTTTCTTGGTACGAATCGTTTCACGATGTCACAAGAAAAAAATTGTAGCGCGAAACAACGCACGCACAGACAAGCACATGGGACGATAGACTTAGCTTAGAACTCTGAATTGTTGAAGAAGCACATATTTCATGAATAGAACAAGACCAGCGCCTGGTATCACGTTGCCGATATTCTTGTACAGAGCATGGGGAGGAGGTAGATGTGTTGTTAACAAAAGATGCCGTGGTCAAAAACATACCAAATGTAAGATGGACACTGATAGGATATTATATTATCTTTTTTTGATATTCTCTGTCTGTGAGGCCGTCACGGTAGCGCGTGAGAAGACAGGAGGAGGGAGGGGGTTGTGTGTAAAATACGGGAACCCAATGCAAGGTTAGATGTGGCATTTGACAGAGCAGAGAGCAAAACATGCTAAATTACATATATTGCTTACATAGCAATACATAAAAGGAAAAATAGTCTACATATATTACAAAGTAATTAAAAGGCCCGAAATTGCACTTTACAAGACATGTATACACTCGAGATTATGAAAAATAAATAAAACGATGAAGCCAACGTGTCCTAGGGGGTACAGGAGGAAAGAAGAGGGTGAGACTGAGACTCCATGCATAGCAGCTTCAGAAATGGCTGTGCGCGCAGCTTCGTTTCCCAGAGGACTTGATGCACTGGTAGCACGAACCTGGAAAATACCTGCTATCCTCTCTTCTCAGGATTAGCGGATTGCCACGTGCGACATAATGAGGTTTTATATCTCCATTATACGATTAGGCTGAAGTATAAGCCTAGGAGAATTTTATATTGCATTCGAGATCCCTCTCAAGGCATGTCCCTTTTTTTCTTTTTCTTTTGCCTATATCACAGACTCGCACTTTGTTAGTAGTGAGCACGTGGCTTTTCACGAGTTTCATTACGCGTTCAATGGGTAAGCGTAAGCCTTTATATATTGCTTTACCTCTAGGTCGTGAGAGTGCGAGGCAAAGCGAATCACATAATTAACGAAATTACGGCTTCCAACTCGTGCAGGTTGCAAAACCAAGTGAGAACTGACGCTGAGTAGAACCCCTCTGGACAATAAAGGCACTTACGTAGGCCTAGGCGCAGCACGCTTGAACACTTTGCATGAGGCGGCGAGTACAGGAGCAGATCATCCCGGCACAGAGGCTCCATGTGTGGTCTCCTGACCTTAGGACCCTCTTCTGCATATCTTTTCATTGTTATTTTCCAATTACGAATTGAAGAAATATTTTGTATGATTATCAGAAAAGATGTAAGCGCTACCGAAATACAATTAAGCAGACTTCATCAGTTCCCTAATGGAAGGCTAAGACGACTTTATGATCGAAGCCGTTCCTCATGTTCCTGTAGATTCTTTAAAGTGAGTGGCTTTATTATATAGTCAGAATTCATTCGGCATAACGTGGATGTAATTTTACACAGGCTGTAAACGGTTAACCTTCAGTCGCAGTTTAGCGCATGCCCTGCCACGGTGGTATAGTGGCTATGGTACTCTGCTGCTGATCCGAGGGTCGCAGTATCGAATGCCGGCCGCGGCGGCTGAATTTTGATGGAGGCGAAACGTCAAGGTCCGTGTGTACTGTGGGATGTGAGTGCACAATGAAGAATACAGGCTGGTCCCAATTTCCGGAGCCCTTTCACTACAGCATCTCCCATAATCGCAGCTACTTTTTGGACGTAAAACCCCGGATATCAGACCCTCATCACAATTAGCGCATACACGCATATTGGTTCCGAGGAAGTCGGGTACGCGCCATATACGTGCCTTATAGTATTGCCTCATAGCTAGTCGTAATGTCAATGACAAGCATATCATGTTAGTGTTGTTATTACCTGTCAGTCAAGACAGTCCCACATTCGTACCCAGTGAAGCAAGTTTCGGTATATGTTAGTTGAAAAAGACACTCCATCCGATTTCTGGTACCACTTATAGCGACGACGTGGCTGGCCGCTTTTTCCTTTTGGACGAGTCTGGTGAAGCTGTCATCCTGAAGTTAGTTAAAGCAGCCTGTGCGGCAAGGCAAACAGCGGGAATAGTTAGAAAACACGTACGCACGCGCGCAATACCCCCCCATGCACACACACACACACACACACACACACACACACACACACACACACACACACACACACACACACACACACACACACACACACACACACACACACACACACACACACACACACACACACTTCCAAATGAAGTAATGCATGCGGACACGGACACAAACAAGAGAACACAAACGCAAACAAGTGCAATCAACTTATTAGGCGCACTGGGGCTCACGAGATAATGTAGGCGCAATATTTTCCTGCGCATTCTTAGGAATGGCAGCACGAACCGTCCACAAGACACCCGTGCGCGTCCAGGCAAGACGCCACTGTTTAGGCATCTGAGCCAGCACTGTTTAGGCATCTGAGGCAGCCTTGATTAACTTACCCCAAAAGACAAGAAGTGCCTCAATAGTTCATTCTCGAGTTTACCTGATATTTTTTACGAAATGCCGGCGCCGCTTTCAAGCTCAGCCAAGCGCAATTTACACAGTTTGGTGCGGGGCTCACCTGCGCCACGTCGCACACTTTCAATCGTTAGCCGGCGTTTGCTTTGTTTCATTGACGTTCCTGATTATCTTGCCTTTATAATTCTGGGCTTTCACGTCCCCAAACCATGATGTCGCTATAAGAGACGCCGTAGTGGAGAACCTTAAATGTCGACCACCTAGGTTCCTTTTAAGTGCTTGCTACACCCCACAATACAGTGGTTTTAACTTTGCCCACTCTATCAGTATGTGGCCTCCATGGACGGGACTCACTCCCGTGACCTTCGGGTTAGCAGCGAAGTGCCACAGCCAATACACTATCGCAGTGTGTAGGCTATCTATATACTCTCGGGTACGTGCCTGCATTCACTACGTTTATTCATGATGGGACTATATTCTTTCGTGTATATAGAGTAGCATTCATTTCCAAAATGTCTGAAATTTTGCCAGCAAATTCGCGGTCAAGACAACTGCAAGAGTCCCAAAGCAGTGATCCAACCATCGTTACCTGATTGTCGCCTGGAATGTTCACGCAAAATAAATAATTTTCTGAATCATGAGAAGCACACAAAGCTCGCTGGTTCATGGGAGACAATGAGAAATCAATTCATATTATTTTTAAAGGAATAAGCAGACGCGCATCTACTCTCGCTAGCTGTTGCAGCCGGCACGTGTCTAAATGTTGATCATAGTTGTCAACTTTTTAGCATAACTTGGTGCTCTGGTAACTGTAACGCAAAACAACATAAAAATTTTAGAAGACTTTTGAACGCCTCCACGAGCTTATGAAATGGCACGTGTTCATTTATCAAGGACAGAGGAGCTTAGTGAGCGGGAAAGCACAGAGAATGACAGGTTGTGTAACAAATTTCGAATAAGATACATGTAATAATGAAGCTTAGCCCATAGCTGAATCGTATGCAGGAGACCTACACTTCTGCAGCGTGGGGTAATTCGTTATTGCTGAATACACTTGAGTAAAACAAATTAGGCAACGAGGACTAAACTAAAAGGAACTGGAAACTCAGTAGATTAGAGCGCACTCGCCAACGTGACGGGCAAATTAAAGTAGAAATTGATTTAGCGCTGGAAACCCAATGTTTGATCCTGAAACACGTGTGAAACAGGATTCGTTAAAACAAAATGGAAACGAATTTTAGATGACGAGAGGAGGAAAGCGGTGCTGATACGAGATTTGTAGTACACAGCGTACGAAGTATGCATAATAAATCGCATTCCATATACGCGTTCCGCGCAAGGCTCGTTGATTGGGGACCGATGTACGATTCTTGCTCTGTACATTTAAGGTCAGTTTCGCATTTACGTTTCTGAAACTGAGCGATAGATAATTGAATATTACGTGCTCATGCGCTCCGAATCAATTTCAAAACAGTACCTACTTTGATATAATGTGGATATATATAGAAGGAAATCAATTTAATTAGTTGAGTACGCACAAACCATCCTGTCATTTGGATTCATGCCGCTGTAAGGACTTCCGGGTTGATTTCGGTTGCCTGGCTTTCCTTAGCACGCACGTAAGTGGATGTACCACCGCGCTTCACGCATTTAGGATTCGTTGACATACGGCCCTGTGGGATAGACTCGAACGCACGGCTTTAACAGTGCTATATTTTTAGTCTGTAAGATACCATGTTGGATAAGCTCCATATGCGGAGGTTTTAAAGAACGTACGTATTGTCCGCAAGGTGTTAACGCTTGCACATTTATTCTGTGTAGAGCAGGTAGCATGGGATATGTTCCGCTGTTTACGGCATAATAATCTGGTTAGTAATCTGGTTAGTAGAAAATTTTTGCTTTTCTGGTATCCCGCTATATGCAATGACGCAGCGGAACGCCAGATGTGCGTATAACGCTCTTTGTCGCCACCATGTGGCACCACTGCCAGATACACAGAACATGCTAACGCTTAATCTATGTTCTGCGACATTCTGGCAGCCGCTCGCTAAGCCAAGAGCATCGGTAATTTGAGTGTGGCTCTCGGGTACGGGTACTTCACTGTTGAAGCGTCATGATACAAGGCTAAGGCAAATACGACCGTCAGGTAGTAGTTTCACGATTACAGAGCGCACGCCGACCACTCTTTAGATTCGAAGCGGACGGCATACGCTTTGAATGGTATGCCTTATTAGCGCATGCGCTGTTCACGAGTGGCACTCCGCTTACGCAATGTGATTTGCGTATAGCGGTTTACCGGACATGCTAAATTTCCCTGACAATACTACAGTTTGTTTCCATCTCGATTAGCAAAACGATAAACACTCTTAAACTGCACGTAAGCGGCGATGTCGGGTATATTATGCATGTCTGCAGGGACGTAGTTAGTATGGAGGGCTTGTCCTTTTCTATGCTTGGTATAATGTAGGCGGACAAGTATCCTAATTACCTCATATAGGGCACAGATCACTGCGTTGTGTTCGGTGAGTTAGGTTCGCAAATTTTATTGTTCCATCGACTTGCGCTCTATATATTCAGTAGCATTGCGCTAATCCTCAACGGTGAGCCATGCTCTACAAAACAATAGATATTCAATGCCTAGGTGATTACATTATAGGTTGCGATTCTCAGAACACGTAGCTGTCATTACAATTGTTCCGCTATCACCGCTGCCTCAGTCTTAGTTCATGGAAGTTAATCAGAAATGTAGGCATAACTTCAGTTCGTAATAGCATTTAAAGAGCCACTACACTGTACTTACAAGCGCTTGTGCGGTTTGTATGGCAATAAACACAATTGTTTCTGACCCATTCCGTTTCGTGATTCGACACTGCAGAGTGATGAACGAACTGTTCTGATTTCACCCGATTCCGAAGGATAGACAGCAATTTCTTTTCTCTTACTGAGGCGATGTACACAGCTTCAGCAATGTATTGGAACATAGGATCTGTCCCAACTGTTTTCAAATATAGAGGATCATTACAAGTTCTCCGGATGGAGGGCGAAGGTAAACGAAGTGGAAATGCAGGGAAGCTAAGCAGAGCGTGGGAGAGAGGAATAACAGATGAGATGAAAAAGGGAACAGTAAGCGGGAGTTATGTTGTGGCGGTCGCCGACACCGCATCCCTTTCATTTCTGATAAGTGGAAAAGACGGCCTGTCACGGCCCCCACACATACCTGTCTCCTGCGCTTCTATTCACCGGCAGCGCACCTGGCCCACTCTTGCAAGGGCGAAGAAAAAAACCGGTACTATGGCAGCCAGATCTTTGTCGTCATCCGCATCCCTCATCACACCCATGTTATGCGGCCGGGAGCAGCCCCTCGCAGGCAACAGCTGACAATAAAAATCACTCTCGTCACAAACCTCATAGCGACGAGTCGTCTTTCTTCACGCTCCCGCTGGGGCGAGTTCCAACAATATAAAAACAGAGAGGTTAGCCAATGTTCGGACCGGCTGGATTTCACGCACTGAGGAGACAGTAGGGAGGCTTGAGAGAGGAGGGTATGCATGAAATAATCTTAGATGCGATAATTAGAGGATAATCAATCTGCCTTGAGAATGTCCATATAGCAATGCTCCCACAAGAACACTAGGTAAAAATATTGGCGAAGCTTGCGCAAAGGCGCGCGTGGCTTGACGCAGCGCAGCGGGTCGATTTGAAGTTTGACATCATTTTGCTAGGTCTTGGCCTTTCTAGGTCTGGATAGGTTTTGCTAGGTCTGCTTTGGAAACCTATTCAGCTTTAGCCAAATCGAACTTGCCATAATTAGCCTTAACCTAATTAGGCTTGTCTTACCTAGTACTTGCCTAGTTCTGATCATCATCATAATCGTACTTTGGTTTAATTAGGCTGAGCACAATGGTACCTAGCCTAATTGCTCTTAGACTAATGAGGCTTGAATTAGCATATTTAGTGTCAAATATTCCTAACTTATTTGGCTATTCTTAGCTGGGCATGGCTGCTACAACGACGCGCTGCTCAACGGAGTCTTCTGCGGATTTCTAACGGTTTAACAAACACTTTAAAGAGCTTCGCTAGCTGTAAAATAACACACGCAATATAAAAGAAAATTGGGCGATGTTCCGCTATTGCGATCAGCAATAAAGAACAAAGCTAGAGGGCGTAGCAAGGCATTGGAATGCCAAGTAAAGGAGAAGCGACTTCTTTATGAAAGCTACACCCATGTTTTGTGGCACTCTATAATCCGCACATGAGCAACGAAACCTTTAAAGTATTATTGTCGATGCCAATCAAGTGTTCGTGCGGTCAAAGCAAGATAAACCCTTCATTCCACTACCTTCTTAGTCCACTCTCGTTGCTTTTCTTTTTCTTTCTCTGTCGCCGTGTCTCTTTCTCTCGCTCAAAGCATGGCATTAGTTATTTACCGATCGACCACAAGGAAGGCATGCCTTTTGATACGGGAATGCTTCTGGGCCTGCATAGCATCTGGTCTTCGAGAATGGCCGTGGTCTTGCCGATCAAGACGCAGGGCCAATAAGGAGTTATTCATCGTGTTCGTGTTCATCGTGGTCATCGTGTTCCTTCTTTCTTGTCCGCGTCTTACGCGCAACACTACCGTTATCCATGCTCCACCAACAAGCCCTGAAGGAGTTATTTCTGTGAATCGGTTGGCGGACTGGTTCAAGTGTAATAGTTGCAAGCACTGGACCCTTATTGGTTGCCCAGGTTAAAAAGCCTAATGCAAATGCCTGACTTTTTATTGCTCCTCTTGTCAGCCCATGCATCGCTGATATGTATGCACCTTACATGTATGCCTTTGAATAAGAGCCCTGAAAAAAGTGAACGTAAGGCCAAGTGTTTACGACGCCTGCCTTGGAACTCTGTATCCGGGTTCGAAACACGACTTGCCAGGAACCGCTTTTTTTCTTATTTTTTATGTGTAACTTTCTCCTTCCCTGGACTTCCTCCTCTAACTTCACAACCCTCTCCACTTCGATCACACTTGTGAAGGCCAAGACCAATTACCGAAACTTCAACAGCACTGCTGTAATAGCAAGACTTCCTGTCCTTGCTGCACGTAAGAAAGAGATATTGAATAGCATAATACGACGCTACAGTACTCACGTTTTTTAATAATTCCCTTGAAGGGTGTGGGCGATGGGACTAGAGTACCAAAATTGTAAACGTCTAGTGAATAGAATCAGCATATTCAAAAATATTCAAACCTGCTGACCGTGTAGTCGTTGAGAACTTAAGCCTATTAGTGAAGCTCATTCGAGAAGTCCGTTTAATATGTACGGCAACAAGGCGTATTCTAAGAGATGTCAAAGCCATGTATTGAATGTGGGCTGAATTATGAAACGACCACCGCCTTCGCGGCCCAAAAGTACTCTTCACTACTCATACGAGAGAATGCAAAACATAAAAATAAGAGCACTGCCGCGTGGGAAGGGCATAAGTTTTGCTGCCTTTTCGGAAGTTAGCTATCCTGTCTAACACAGCGTAGTATTTATGCGGAGCTTCCTCGACCGTCTATTAGCATTGCTTACGTCGGTGTATTCAATATGGTCCCGCTCTTATCCAAATAATGCCGCCATTTATTTCTCTTGCTCCTTTGAGGCGCTTCCCGCCGCTTGGAACCTCTAGTGAACCACCCACTCAAATTGAGCCCGATCAATACAACCCACACGGAAATTAGCCATACTCTACATTTTCTGAAGGCTGTTTATAAGCGGTATCAAGGAAATTTTGAACCTCTGGCTTGGCAGGCCCACGCATGAATTCCAGTCATTTAAGGCAAAGCGAAGATCTCGCCCACAGAAGGGCATATGCGTCGGTTCGTTTGGTCGCCTAGGAAGCAATTTTGACTCTATATTATGATAAACCTTGCCAGAACCACGACTACGGAAATAAACACTGCCTGGACTGGTGTTCTTCCGCCTGCAATTAGAACGCAAATATACTGTACAAATTTGTAACTACTTCAAAGAAACTCTTGCATGCAGGGCATGTAATGATTTTCCTGCGATAGATATTATATCTACACCCCCAGCACATTTTTCTTTAGTTGGGGGGGGGGATGCGCTAGAGCCTAGCGACACTGCGTTCGTAGCGCAGTGCACAAGCAGTCACTCGGAAGTTAGGGGCGTTGTGGCGAGCCTAAAATACACAATAAACGAAAACGTACATAAATCGATATGATGCTTAAATCTAAGAGTTTTATTAGATACGTAAAATATAGGAGCTTTAGTCTGCCTGTTGTAGTCGTCGCAGTCATGCCCCGAATATGCGTATGTGCCTACTGTAATGACAAATCGAAAAGGTGAAGACTCTTCGACAGCTGTTCAGTGTGGCTATACAGCTGATCCAGGGCAAGGTGCTGCATTCATTGTGACTATCATGTGGAATTATAAATATGACGGTCGCTCTCATGCAGCACTAGTCTTAGGGAAAGGGTGCGGGTGACTGGTCGAGAGCCAGCTCAGGTCCGATTTTCTTTTCTGTGCAGCCAAGGACTTTGCTTTCTTTCTCTTTTTACTTTCTTTCTTTCTTTCTTTTCATGTCGTCTTTCACGAGACCACTAACACGTATGGGTTGGGTAGTGGGCCAAGGCAAGATATTTTTCTACCTGAGCGACACCTCTGCTATTTTCTGTGAACGCCTCATAAACAGCTTGCGGCACTAGGACACTATTGCTTCTTTAAGTGAAAAGTTTTCTCAACCAAATATGTTTAGCTCAAAGACGGATGAAAACACTAAAGAATGCCTATCGTGTTTTTAGCGCGATTTTAACTTATTGCCACCCGTTTTCCTGTTCCATGTTTCAGCACATCCCATGAACTGTGGATATTCCGCGCAGTAAAAACTAAAATGCAGTTTCAGCAATGCTGCGAGGCTCTATTTGGTTCACCTATTTAGCGCTAAACGAGTTTTTGGTGTAATTTACGCCTCCCGCCATGTACCCTATCAAGTATAATTGCACGATACATAGCGAACGATGGGGCTTTTTCGTGCAATTCTACGATGCTAAAGGACATCCTGCACCTCTTGATTTCATTTCATTGTTTGACTTTTATTGCAGCGTTAACGTTGTACACCCTCAGAGAGGCACCTTAGGAACGCGCTGCTGAGTGCTTGCGGTTTTTATTGCATCTCGTTCTTTAATTGAATTATGTCGAGTTTTTCAAAGTTTTTTTTCTGTAGACATGATGCTTCCTTTAGCGACTGTCGCATCTGTCTGCTTTCTTGTGTGCAAACATGTCGTTTTATTTATTTTTTTTTTCGACTATTTCAGTTGAATCTGTACAGCACAGTCTGTACTGATTTGTGTGCTACGTACGGCCTGGGTGCCGAGCTGTTGCAGGAGCAGAAGCCTTAGACAGGCCACATGGCCTCTAGCTTCTGCCTCCTTTCTGTTGTAAACAGAAAAAATAAACTCAATTCAACTCAATTCAGCTCATACTAGTGCGCTAGAAACAGTGCGGAAGATTTCGAGAAGTAACTAAGTGCCGTTGACTATAAGCGCATAGAAGCAGGTCGAAATAGCTTCGCGTTATCGTGCTGCAAGTCGTGACACTGACAGTGAACTGTGAGGCAATTACTTCGTCTATTACGCACTTCCTTGCTTAACTCCTGTGGTCGCTACGGAGAGCACTGCAATATTTCGTACTGAACCGACTGAGAGGTGAAGGTTAGTGAACAAGAACAAACAACTTAAACCTGTATAAAACCACCACTATATCCCACCGCGGAGATAAATCCCACGCGTACAGAACGGGAAGCCGAGGCGACCAGCTCGGCCCAGAACTTTCGCTCGCGGACTTGTTAGCCCATCAGGCTCGGTCTGCTTCCGGTGTTCTTTGTTTACCCTGACACTTTCCCACCCTGCACCGCTCGTCTTCCATTCAGTTGTAATTATTCCAGGCATGCGCAGAAACCACGCGCGGATGTTTTCCAATCCCCCGAGGCAAGAACTCCGGTCTGCGGGCCAATTTTCTTACAAAATGTGGAACTTCCTTGTTCCCATCTGTCCTGCCTCCAGAGTTAATTCCTCCTGGCATTCCTTGGACTTTCTTGGCCTTTTGTGTGTTTCCAGGGTCCACTGCTTGCTATGTGGCGCAGTAGTGCAGTCCTTTATTTTGTGTTTCATTATAAGGCTCTGGGCGTTCTGTTGACGAGAAGCCTTATCTCGAGGGAAGTTATATAACCAGGGAACGAGAGTGTCTTGTGAGCCTTATTTCACTTAGATGAATTAGAAAAATCAGAAAAGGGTGACACGTACTGCAGCAAATGTCCCACTCCAACAACACACTGAGCACATTCTTCAGGCACTGCAGCGTTCCAAGCTATCTAGATCTTATACAGTTGTTTCCTACTTCGTGTATAGCACTCCAGTATAGACTCAGAAAATGGCATTTTTAATCATGTAGCTATTACGCAAGAAAATACAGCTAGTTATACTACCCGTAACGGAGAACTTTGGTATATGCAGCCAATCAAGAACAAATTATCACGTGCAATTGATAAAAATAAATTACCCAGATAACTGTACTCGCTTCATCACGCTGCGCCTTAAGCCACAAACCTAACATGCTCAGAATTATTTCCACTCCCTTGCATTATTTTTTGGATGTTATAGGTGCCATTCAGAATTGTGCATATTGAAAGTGTCGTCTGCATGTTATTCTGTTGTAATTACAATATGTGGATTAGTGTGTGCCCCTTTACGTACATTTGTATTTAGGTGCTTGATATAATTTTGCAATTATCTTGTAAATATCTGCTGTGTAATCCTTCTTGTGGTCCCTCAAGCTGTCATATAAATTGTCCTCCACTTGCGGCCAGCACATTGCAATGGCAGCTTAAAAATTGTCAAGGTGCTTTATAGCAGCTTTAAACATGGCTACATTTGTATGCTTGCATTGTAAAAAAAGAAAGAAACAAAGAAAAAAGTAAAGAAAAAATTCTCGGGTTTCTAACGCTGTATATATGACGTTTCCGAATTGAACATTCTATTAGACATAGAAGGAAGTTTTGAAACACTTATTGTGTAGACACTGAGTGACCAGATTTACGTCGGATGTGCGTAATGAGTAGGCGAGAACAATGGGCAACGAAGTGAACTTATTGCCAATAACCACAATTCCATGCAGTGATATCGGTTATTATTTAGCCAATCATAGCCACAATATAACCAGCGCTAGCTAGTTTCATTCGGAGCAAATATTGCGTGGTAGCACAAAAGTAAATTTATTATAAAGAGCAAATATAAAGAGTTAAGTGTCGTGTTTAAGACCTGCATTCATAAACCTGTATTATTCTTATCGCTGTTTTCCTTATCGCCCCCTGTGACATTAACTCGGTTTAAGGGTGCTGAACTGTTGATCAGTGCGGTGAAGTGTCAAGACTTGGGTCTAGGTGCTTGACTAATTAGTTCATGAAGCATCATAGGGGCATAGGGAAGATAAGGAAAACAAGCGATAAGGATAAGGTACGTTTACGAATAGGGGGCTAGATAAGATATTTTGTTGTAATACGCTTGCACGGGGATCGGTATATATTTTTCCTGGGTTGTCGTTAGCCTGTTAGAGGATGCGTGTTTGAGAGGCCAAGGAAGTCGTTGTCTCCCGGATAACGCACTATCTCCATACAGTACACAACTCCCTTGTGCTTGCACTGATGGTTTGACAGCGGATGTTCGTTACATTTCTCAATAAACGTGAAACAAAAAGCGGAAATGCAGAAAATCGCGTTCTCCATGCTGTCACCCGCAAAGCAACACCATGCGGCAAATAACTAGGCACGCGCACGAGGAACAATAACTCCTTGCCGTCGGCAAATAAGGGTTCGCCATTTCCGGAATCATTAGTCGTCATTAGCACGTGGGGCTTTTACGCCTAGTCAATGAAGAAAGATTTGTCGTTTCATTTGTGAGCTGCTGATTCCGAGACAGCTTGCACCACATTTTCTAGTGGTGCTTTGAAAGCATTTCTCAATTCCCAGGAAGGCGTGAGGATCCGGCCCCATTCGGTAACAATCTAGTGCGCAGGGAATTGGGGCACGAGAAATTGATTCCGCGCTGAGCCCTGCCTTACCTAGGGCGGGGGTTTTTGTTCCTCAGTTTCAGAACAAGCCATAGCGGGGTTCTTTGAGCACCGCTTGAGAACGAGGCAAACTGAAAAAGCACACGAACAAGTGGAACTTTCAATTGAGCTTTAATGGAGAGAAGGAAGAGCTTTTGATATGCAACATTTGTGTCGCAGTAGACAGTGAAATTCGGCTTTCGCATATCAGATCACAACGGAGAAAATTGCTGCGGCTTAGGTGAGGTAACCCTGAATATACAAAGCGAAAGCTTGCTTTATCCCGGCTAAGACTAGGTTTCATTTGGATACGGTGCTCTCTCCTAAGATACCGCGCCATGCATTTGCGAATTTTCATAGGACCACCTAGGTACGGCAAGACCGTTACGATGTGACTTGTAATGGATGTGCATAAACGCCTCTACAGAAACCGAACGTTAAGCAATGCGGACGCTACGATAACAGCGCGGTTAGCGCTCACATTGCACGCGCCACAACAAGTAAGGCCGTGCTTGCGCTCAACGGCCTCCCGAAGGGTAAAATTGCTGAAGTCTAGTAGAAAAATAGAAAGTACTATCCGCGCTCGCATGGCGAAATTTATAGATGATAAAGATGTTACTGAAGCCCCATCAAAAGGGAGCTATATCCGGATGTTCATTTGGCATGTTCATGCGCACTTAGAAATGCCAATAAAGCTATCGCACTACCGCTAGCAAATAGCGGCTCTAGTAGCATTATATATGTCTGTGTCATGTATAACGTATATGTCGTGTCTAACATATATGTTAGTGCCGTGTATAATAGTGTCTGTGTAACATAATATTATAGCAACTAAATAGTTACAAATTCTCGAATTATATAGGCAAGAGGTTTCATCAGTTAACTAGCACCGACTTTTATTGTTTATTATTAGGCCATTTTTCTAGCTGAAATCGACAGTAACACGGAATTCCCCAAAGAGCCGTGACTTCCCGTATGCTGTTTAATGTGCTAGTAATTTTCATTCCCAGCCATCATGGTACATACACCTACGTGTACGCAGATAACATCGCGTTTTTCGCCTCAGACAAGGACTTACCTGTATAATCGTTTACAAACTTACATGGGCGCAATCGAAAGATTGGTTAAAACTAAACTTTCCCTCAATGTCGCGAGGAACTTTGCCATCGTATTCCGAATAAAAGACTGTTAATTTTACACTTATTTGCAACTTTCAGCATATTACACAGTTGGACACGGCGAAATGTCTAGGAATCATTTGTGACAGTCACCGACTCTGGCGCATACACATGGATTACATAGCGAAAAATAAAATGAATGCACGCGCTTGGCATCCTACGCAAAAGTAGCAACAATCGTTCAGGTTTGCGGCAGGACACGTTTCTTATGATAAACAAGATGTAGCAGCGCCCTGCTTGAGAATTGGGGCGCGTGTTATATTCAGGAGCTCGTAATCACAGATTCCATCTTCTATTTCTACTGGAAAGGGAGACCCTTCTTCTGTGTCCTGAATTACAGAAATCAGTCGCTACAGATGATCTGCAACTAGAAGCTCGGTTGCTCTCGCTTCCATGCAGATTCCGGTTACTTACTACTCAGGCGTTTTTGCAAACATACGAGTATGCTATAAACCTCCAAAAGAGTTTTCATCTATCAGCCTCGATTATGTTTTCAGTCCTAATGGCATTGGTTTCCCGCTCGTCAAGTGATCTACGTGCAGGCACTTATTGGTCCCGTAGAAGTATGCTTATGCGATGTTTCCGCAATTGGCGGGGAAAGAGAGAACCTTCTTACTATCTTTGTTGACATATATCCGAACAACGCTGAACATTTGCTCTAGAAAATATGTTAAAGGGTCTATTACAAACTCTTTAGATGATCTAGACATCAAAGATGCTAGTGTACAGATGCTTTGCGTGTACATGAAGAATCTGCAATTGGCATTTTTTTCTGAGAACTGGACACTTTCACTAAGATTTCCTGATTTCGTCGGGGATTCTTGGGAGGATTATCCGCTGTTGTTATGACCCAACTAAAATTAACTTCAACTTCATCAGTCGTACTGATTGGAATCCATACTGGGGGATTGGCCAAGACGTGAAAAATTCAGTTACCTTAGAAGTACTGTAAAATGACAATCAGAATAGAATAATCAGAATGAATTGAATGGCAAAGATTACGAAATAATGAATAGAACCGTCTGGACTGGATTAAAATTTAGAAAGAGCAGAGCATATATCTAGGTCATAATATATTAAAAAGAAGGCTCCCCAGGACAGAATAGAGGACACTGAAACTTTCATTCCAATCCGATGGAAATAATATTTTAACGTGAATTTTTTAATGAGGATAAACGACTACATTTTAGGAAGTAATGATCTATAGGCTCGTCTTTACCACAGTAGTGCCACAAAGGGAATGGGGCCTGACCTGCTCTGTGCATATAAATGTTCAGTTCTGGAATTCAACAACAAATTACGTAAGAAAGACCTCTACTTTTCTGGAGGTAACGTATTTCTGTTCCAAGAAAATCAGAGGTGTCGATATTCATTTAAGTGTGTGAATAGTGAATACTGGGTTTTTGTCTCACAGCTCCCTTTTGAAGTCTTGCAGCTGTTATGACCGCTGTTGCTGGAAGTATGGAGAAAGTTGCACCATTAAGACATGCTGTCGCCAAGCTGTCCTCCATGTCATTCGTTATATTTCCTTTGTGGTTATCTATCTATCTATCTATCTATCTATCTATCTATCTATCTATCTATCTATCTATCTATCTATCTATCTATCTATGTACATCCGCGTATGCGGTGCTTTCCTGGTCGACACTTTCACTTTTCATACTTGACATGGTGAAAACGAATGATTGACCTTGGCATCATAGTATGATGTACGTGTCACACAAGTCACGATGTGCCATAACACGCCCACATGTCGCTTATACCAGCCTGTGGAATGTGATGTCCACATCCCATTCCAGGTCAATCAAGGACAAACAACATTGGGCGCTGAAAGTGTGCGCGAACGCGCTTCGCGTGAACGAAATGAGAGATGCCGTTTATATTACCATGTGACCTAAATGTGCAAAAACCATCCGACAGGTGAAGACAAACGTACTGCAATGGCCGAAGGCAACCTACCACAAGGTAGGTGGTAGGAATCGAACCCGCGTATTCGAAGTGCCCAGCAGGCACGCTATCACTCGTCTATGTTGAACGGCTCCCACGTGGCTGCGATATGTAGTTACCGCTCTTATAGCAACATTACAAACAATATATGCGATCCCAACTAGAAGAGAAGCTCAATGGAAGATGGAGGTTTGACTCAAAAACAGATCGCTAAAAATGATGTAGAACAAGGAATGTCGCTGGAGCCTCTCACGTTGCCATCCTGACTTGTCTTCGTCAGGATGGCAACTGCCTTCTCCAGCTTTCGTTTCCATGCGCCTTTGCACGCTCTTCACCGTCCATAAAATGAGAGGAGGAAAAGCGTCACGCGGCTCCGGCGACATTCTCTGTTATACATCGTTTTTAGATTTCTCTTCATCGAAATAAGATACGGGTATCGCTGTCACTCTACACATTGTTGCACAGCTTTGCTAGATACCGCAAGAATATTCCTACGAAAGGACGAATGAAATGCAGAAGCGTGGAGCGCATTTCTCTACGGCAAAACAGACTTCAATGCAATAGAGTTCACAGACGCCATAGTGCGCCACTGTCCCTCGCCGTGTTGCCAGCAAGCCTGCTAAAGCCGCGGTACTCCAGCGAGTATGAAATGTGCACAAACACACGTTTGGTACTTGTAACACTTCGCTGAACGCCAAAAAATTTGGCCAAAGCCAATTTTCTCGCTCTCCGCTTCGCATGACATTGATTGCCTAGAGCTGTGACGTCTGCCGGACTCTTTAAACAGTTATGCCCAGGAAAACACTGTCATCAGGGGAACGATATTGATATACGTGGCGTATATGCGCAGAAGCCTTATTTAACTCATGTTGAAACTGTCACCGGGTCAAGTAGCGCTATTCGCGTTGATGGTTTCTGGAACTTTTGTCTCTGTTCGTTCGCGGTGTCCCCGTGAACCACTTATGCGCTAATGTTAATTGTGCAGTAGCAAAAAAGCAAACAAGCAAGGAAACAAACAAATTAGGAGACTCGTAAATGCTCGAACATTTCTGTAGTGTATATGTACACACACTTCATGCCATGGCTGTCTTATGGCAGTACGGGAAGAACAAAGACACAATTACTTCAACAGACACGACAGCTGCAACTATACACAGAAGCAGTGTTTACTCACCTAATCGCGTTGAGCTAGGCAACATACAAAGAGTACATATACAAGGCTTCCAAGGTAACCTTGTTTAGATGACATGAAGGAACAAGAAGATTCCTGTTGGAAGGACAACAGTGCTGACAGTTTTTTTTTCTGCATTGACGTTCATGGCCACAGAGGCAAATAATCGAATGTCTGTTACCATAGGCAATGTGTTGTTAAATATTTCTTTTGGTTCTCAAGAGGACACGATCCATAGGGGTGGCACCCACGTGAGGACACACACATTTGCTGCCGGTATGACGTTCGCAGAACTGGAAACACACACAAAAACAAATGAACTGAGCATACACTTCCAGTAATATGGATGGCGAACAATTAATTTGCTTGTGCCCGCTTGTCGCCGCCAGTTAACGTTTTGCGTTAAAGGTGGCAGGTATCACCCGCGCAAAGATAGATGCCCACCCACCCTGAACGAAGTGTCACTTTGTGTCACTGATAGAGGGAACATCGAAGCAGCCTCTTCTGTTTAATGTGACGCGCAATGTCCCAGGAGAGAGCAAGTGTCTCACTTCACAAAAGATGGAAAACGACGCAACTGAAAAGGCCATGACATAGCGCGAGATGGACGTCTTGCGCGCCATTCATCTTCTTTTTTTACTTCCATGGGTCGTCTGACGTCACTTTGCTTTTTTTAGCAAATCAAGTTTTCATTAATAACTGCTCCTACCCCAACAGCAGAGTTAATTAAAAGTGTTTTCAGCACCTGTCATTGTGCATCTTATCTCTATTGACATGTCGCTCACTCTAATTTGCGTTTGTTCATTTCACTTGTAGTTCTTGATCCCTGAGATGTCTGTGGAAATTTTATTACGTCATCATTACGCGGGCTTCTGCCTGAAACCAATGGACAAGCTGAGAAAGATTACTTGTAATCATGAGAAAGACGATGGGTGCCACCACAGGTTTATAACGTTGTCACGTGGGCGTGACGACCCATGACACGGAATCCAAATTGTTAAATATCGCGCTTATCATTGGGTAAACCTGCGCCCAGACTAGTAAGCAAATGTCACCGCAGAACAGCAGTGAGCACGATCCTCGGTCGTTGTTGAAACTGATCGTTGACAAAGAGACGAGATAAACGAACCGCATTGTCAGTATTGGCTCCGAGCTTGCCTATGGTCTTGACGTAGGACCTTTTGGACTGGATGGTGGTGCCGAGGATACGTATGGAGTTTATCCCAGGGGATCACGCAGCCATTGCCAGTGTGGAGATTGATCTCGCACTGGGCGATCGGTTTCCAGCCACTGGGCATGCACCCTCGCTGTATGGGTCTATAGAGGAGGATCTCGAACACCTCAGGCATACAGAATGAAGATAGTCTTCGGTGGTATCGATAGCTTCTTACAGGGCGCGCTCGACCTGCCCGTCGCTGCCGCTTGAGCAGCAAATGTTGATGTAGTTGGCGTAAACAGTCTGTTGATGTCGTCTGCACAAACATGTTGATGTCGGCATGATAGCTATTTGCACAGTCCGATCTTGGCAAGGTCGAACAGGGTGGCGGGATAACATCTCCTTGCTGGGAGCCGCGCGAGGCCAGCTCGATCTCTTCTTCCCCGAGGTCTCCTGCCCTGAGTTTGGCTTTCCTGCGGGTGAAGAACGATTTGGTTTTCTGAATGGAGATAAATAAGCGACATTGGACTGCCTGGTAAATACATGCCTTTAGCGGTAGTAAGTGCAGATCGTTTACAATATCTTAAAGACACAAACTCAGATCAAGAAATAGCTTGGCTGTTTTTATTAGCAAATGCGTATGTAACTCGGTCTCAGACTACTTCAGGCGGCGACTACCGCAATTTCATGTGTGACTCACAGAGGACTGCAAGGTGAAGGCCTGCAGTGTGACACTGCGGTGCTATTGTATATGGTCTAAAGGTGGGACTGCTTCTTGATGTAACATCTTTTAAAGCGTCGTGCCTCATTTCCTTTCCTTATTTACTTATATCCAGACCAATGGAAGGTACCTAATGAGACTCCTAGGCTTGAATATTTGCAGGAGGCGCAGGTCGCGAGTCTAAAACGTTGTCGAAATGCTACATGCTATGAGACCTCGCCCTCCGATTCAGATTGGTGTGCATAAGCCCTACTGTCATATATGTCGCAGTGTGTGACATTTTTTTGTCTGCGTGCAGAAACAAACACCCTGGCAGCGCAAATATATTAAATAGGCTTCACCTGTTCTTAGGGGTCGCATAGTTCTTTCATTTTTGACTAAACTAATAAAAGTGGTCTAAAGTTCTCTTGGATAGGAAAGAGTAGGCTTCATGGCGCCATTTTTGTCGGCCTTCTTCAGTTACCGTAAACTAAGCCTACTGGCTACGATACGTGCATAACCTGACCGAGGAGCTGCAGTGTGCTGATATACAGCACAAGAGAAGGAACCCATGTTGAAACTAAGGCGTACGATGCATTTCTGACCCTATTTTCGTGACATCACAGATTTAATATGCGAAATTAAGCCTTGAGAACATTTAGAGGCAGCATTCTGGGGCCATAATTCCGTGTTACAGTGGTTGGTGAAAGCCCACTTTATACCGTAACCATATTTACACCTTGTTCTCTATGATATTCCTAGCAAAACGTTCCGTGTGATCGTTCCAATGTTTCCATATGTTTCATTAATATTAATATGGGACTACATGGACGGTAGAAGACAAATACATGGAATGTGTATGGAATTCATATGGAAATAATGGGTGTGATGGAATACGGCACTGGACTTCTTCAATAGTGATCCTATTTATAATACCTGCGTGACCAAGCCACACAACTCTTATGTAGCAGGTTACAACATTAACTGAAGTTTTACGTGCCAAGACCACTTCGGCCTTATGAGGCACAGCGTAGTGGAGAGCTCCGGAAGTTTTGAGCACCAGAGGTCATAAGGTGCACAGGGCTAAAGCGTTTCGCCTTCTTGGAAATGCGTGTGCCTGGGGCTCGAATTGAACTGCATTCTTTTGGTGAAAAGCAGAGCACCATAACCACCGCGAGACTGTGGTGGCGTCTTTTTTAAATAGATTGTCACTTTCTTCGCAGGCAGCAGATTTAGGTACAGCCACTCTGAAACGAGCTGAAACTCCCGAAACATGAAGAAAACCAGTTGAGCATCTGCGGCACTTCTATTTTGTTCTTTGCATAGTAAAGCTATACTGAGAGTTCTGGTGCGCATGAAATAAATAAGATTGTTCAATGAGTAATACGCTAAAGCAGTTTTAAAAAAAGTGACACTCGCAAGGATGCAGTGCGTTAACTCTCTATAAAAAGCAAGTGAATGACGGGCGTCCTCCTAAAACGCTTCGCAGAACCTTTCATTGCGCTATTTATGAAGTTTATTCGTAACTTCTGCCGTTTGCATACTCTGAAAAGATGGCTTACAGGAGATTATGCAGAAGCAGCCTGCAATGAATGTCTTTTTTTCTTAAAGCGTTCATTTTGTTCCATTGTTTCGTTTCCTACATGTCCTAGCAGCGGTTTCCTCTTTCGGATTATTGTTTACGTGCGCTCTTTCTTTGCTATACTGGGAAAATTTCCCCGGCGGTCTGACTCATTTCTTTTCTGACATCCACATGACCATGCTAGTCGTAGAATCTAGTACCTAGTTTTAGGGATTAAGCCTTGTCGGAAGTAGCAATTTTTTTGCTTATTTTTTTGCTTTTCTGTTCATTTCAATAGGAGAGTTCCCGTTTAAAAAAATGAAGAAGATAGACAGCTCTCGTTTCGGTGAGTTCATTTTCAAGGGACGCTTGCATTTTCCGAGCAAGGTCGTCAACTTTGAGGCTGTCGGCGTTCGCAAAACCCCAAGCTGCACGAAAATATATGTGAGGACGTTTAAGCTTCTCCCGTAAGAGTGGAACTGGATAGCCTGAGCGGCAACGGATGTTTACGCAAATACCCTAAGCCTACCTACGCTCGTTATTAGCCCCGAGAAGATGGGGTGGCGCTGCCTGGCGGGAGTTGCGCGGGTGGCGTAACGGAAAGGACTCGCACATCGACACTTCTTCTCCCGCTGCAGTGAGCCTAGGAAGCGCGCGCTTGCGTTGCTCGTATCACCTCGTCGGCGAGGTACTCTGTGTTTGTTTTAGGGCCGGAGCACCTTACGATTTCGGCCTGTTGGCTGTCTCTTGTCGCCGGGGTAAATCTAGTTTAAAACGATGGACAAAAAAGAAGTGTATAAGGGATAAAACAGGTTCGAAATAAACTAATATGATTTAAACAAATTTATAATAAAGAAATAATCAGGATATAATAACAATAATGACAGAAATTTGCTAAATTCGGTTGCGAAAATTGTGTGGGCCCATCCTGAAGGGAGTGCAGTCAGACAGTGGATACGTAGGGTTATCGTGTCGGAGGCGATTTTGGATGAATAAAATGCGCTGCAAAGGTGCTTGGAAAGTAAAACCCCTCAAATGATGACGTAATATAAGAAAAACCTAGGTGGTTCATAAACCCCGCCACAGTTGTCTAGCAGCGATGACACTCGCCTGCTGACCCTCAGGTCGCGGGATCGAATCCCGGCCATGCCGGCTGCATTTTTATCGAGGCAAAATGCTCACGCCGGTGTACTTTTGCGATGTAAGCGCACGTTAAAGAATCTCAGGTGGCCAGTTTCCGGAGCCCTCCATTGCGGTGTTTCTCATGATCATTTTGGTTCAATCAGGTGCAGCCGGTGATCCGAAGCACGGCCTGACATCGATACCGCACGCATGGGTCCGTTTATGACCAGTCAGGTGTGATGATAGCAGGTTCTTTTCTTTCACGGATTTGTTTGGACGACTCTCTCAGGCGAAGCCTCCGAGAGCCTAATCGAGGACAAAGCCGTTATTCACACAAGACACACACAAAAGCTTTTAATTAAACTATTGCAAAGAAAGGAAAGCTAAACGACAAGCACTTAAGGGACAAAAGAATACATCACACAATTAAGAAGACAGCGCGTCCAAATAAAGTCTCTATAAGTCCTACGCGAATCCTGACAGATTTGTGGGCATGGGTCTGGCAGTGATGTGCGGAGGTGACGCGGGATAAATGGATGGCTCACTAAATCGTCAATGGGCTTGAGCGAAGACGAATGAGCGAAGTGCAGCCGACTCGGAAAGATGAAGTGATCGAAGCGCAGCAGGCTTGCGAAGATCACCATGCCAGATGTATGGCGGCGACCGAGGACGTGGGCAGCTAGGCGGCTCGATCAGGTGGTAGCGGCATCTCGTCCAGGCGTCTCGGCGTGGAACTCGGGCCCGCAGCCCGACTGTTCCCGCTATGCCTACGGGCACAAGAATTCAGCAAGCCCTCGCCTGGAGCTTGCGAGCCGCTGGGGTTCCTTTGGCGGGAGATAGGTCAGCAGGAGGTCCCGGTCGGGTGAAGCCCTGGTGGCTCGGGTCCGGAACCCGACTGCCGTCTTCAACGTCCGGCCCCGTGGACGATCCGCTGCCTTCCTCGAACTCTCCTGCCCGGAACTCTTCCGGAACTCTCTTTTCGCGGACCCCCCAAAGAATCCGATGCCGCTCGCTTTTCTTTCGCTTCTGCTTATTCGTTACTCTTTGATTGGCCACCGCTGTGTTCCCGTGTTCACCAGCTATTGGCCATCGGGAACACCGTGGATCTTCGTGGTTGGGTGCTTCGTGTTCTTACTTAATTTTGCAACGCCCCTCCTTTTGTTCTTCGTCGTCGTCGCATTCATTCATGACTGTTTATCCGGTCAGCTAGGTCTTCGGTCGTTTTCCATGCACTGCTCTTATCTGGTTCACGAGCGTCTTCTCTCGTCTTCCTTTTTCTTTGCGTCACTCACGTTTGTTTTTCACGCGCACTTTTCAAACCGCGCACATCACACATCACAATAAGCCCCCCTTCGAAATAAGTTTTTTTTTCGTAAAAAAAAACTGCAGAGATGTGCGCGTCGCGTCACGCACATGTCCACACACACACACCGAGAGTTTACACAAATGCACTTAATGTACCTTCACACTATGGTATAAGCGACACATTCCACATACTTTCACAGTCCGCACCCAATCTAAACACACACCGTATACTGACATATACATCATCCATTAACAAAAAAAGCTTAAAGCTTAGTTCAACAGATAGAGTCCACATGAAAACCACTAGGTGTACCTTCACACCACAATGTACCTTGCACACTTTCACACTTAAGAGAAGTTATGGTGAGTCTACACAGAGTTCAAAAATAGCGACAAGGCCATACACAAAGAAATGTCCATCCCCAGTCCAGAATTCAAGAACAAGAGAGCCTCCGGTTGTCATAGTGCCCCTACGTTATTGCGTCCCAAACAAGACGTATGGCACATTTCACACACTTAAAGAAACGCATGACAGACGCTTGTAGATGCTTCCACTGAGACGTGTGTCTTCCTTTCCACCACAAAAGACTCGGACGCTCTATCGAGCTACATGCCCCGCACGTGCAGTGCTCTGCCAGCCCAAGCTGTTGACCGCACGCGCAACGCGTCTGACGCGTTCCGACGATCACTGGATCACCTGGTAGCATATTCGACGTCTCAGCAGAAATACGATCTATCAGAAATGCCTCAAAACGCGTATGAGCGTTCTTGTTGACAGAGCCTTGTACAAACATTGAGGCACCTTTTTCCGTTTCATTCATCGGACGCAACTCAGGCGTCTTTGCATCTGAATCGTCCGGGCTCTCTCTAGTGAGTGTCGGAACATTAGTCTCTGGCCAGCGCCTCGTTGGCTCTTCGCCTATATATGGAACGCTAAGGAGTTCAAGATCGCCTTCAACAGATTTTATAGTGCATTCTTGCACTCTGTCGACCTCTCCATCAAGATCATTTTGCCAGTTTGCGCTATCGCATTCTGCTGGCTCAACTTGGGACTCTATTGTCCCCTGCTTAATGAGTCCTTGCTCAATGTCTCCGACTATATTAGCACAAACCAAAGCTGTGCTGTCCTCAGAACTAAGCCTCCCTCTATTCACAACACGGTCACCCAAATGGTCCTGGACAATGCCTATGTCATGTGTACCCGCAGCAAGCGGTACATCTAAACTGTGGGCGACAAACGCCTCCGAGTTTTCTGAGCGGCATTGACCATCATGTTTTGGAGGTTCTCTTACCTCCTCAAATGTGCTAGGCCTCCTAGAGGCTCTACCAGAAAACTGATCCTCTATGGAACTTCCATGTTCCTCAGTTCCGAACTTGCTATTCGGTTCATCAAGCTCACACCAGGTATAGTTACTTTCTCGGCTGCCTACCTCCCTACCATCCTCTAAACTAACATATCGCTGCTCATCATGGCCATTCACGAGAGGTTCATTCTCCTGACCAATGCTCCTGCAGAACGCCTCGAACGCCGGCACGCTAAAGCTCTCGCCTAACGTGCGCTCGCGCCTATCTCTCACGAGCCTCGCCTGCTCTGCCTCTGCCAGCTGAAGCTGCAACTGAAGCGTTCCTAACTTCAATTCTACAATTTCGCTTTCCTTCTTTTCCATTTCCCTTTCCAACTCCATCTGCACTCTTCCCTCCTCTAGTTCTGCTGCTTCGCGTTCGTCACACCACGCTTTGAACTCATCGCCCTCAAGGCCCATGCGCCGTGCCAACTTCTCTGCCTTCCCTTAATTCCGAAGTGCTCGTCATATTTCCAAAATACGGTATCTAAGAAAACGAACGGCTTTGTCCTGTCGCGGACGCCAATTTGTGATGATATTAAGCAGGTTCTTTGTATTACAGATTTCTCTTCGGACGACTCTCTCAGGCGAAGCCTCCGAGAGCCTAATCGAGGACAAAGCCGTTATTCACACAAGACACACACAAAAGCTTTTAATTAAAGTATTGCAAAGAAAGGAAAGCTAAACGACAAGCACTTAAGGAATAAAAGAATACATCACACAATTAAGAAAACAGCGCGTTCTAATAAAGTCTCTATAAGTCCTACGCGAATCCTGACAGATTTGTGGGCATGGGTCCGGCAGTGATGTGCGGAGGTGACGCGGGATAAATGGATGGCTCACCAAATCGTCAATGGGCTTGAGCGAAGACGAATGAGCGAAGTGCAGCCGACTCGGAAAGATGAAGTGATCGAAGTGCAGCAGGCTTGCGAAGATCACCATGCCAGAAGTATGGTGGCGACCGAGGACGTGGGCAGCTAGGCGGCTCGATCAGGTGGTAGCGGCATCTCGTCCAGGCGTCTCGGCGTGGAACTCGGGCCCGCAGCCCGACTGTTCCCGCTATGCCTACGGGCACAAGAATTCAGCAAGCCCTCGCCTGGAGCTTGCGAGCCGCTGGGGTTCCTTTGGCTGGAGATAGGTCAGCAGGAGGTCCCGGTCGGGTGAAGCCCTGGTGGCTCGGGTCCGGAACCCGACTGCCGTCTTCAACGCCCGGCCCCGTGGACGATCCGCTGCCTTACTCGAACTCTCCTGCCCGGAACTCTTCCGGAACTCTCTTTTCGTGGACCCCCCGAAGAATCCGATGCCGCTCGCTTTCCTTTCGCTTCTACTTATTCGTTACTCTTTGATTGGCCACCGCTGTGTTCCCGTGTTCACCAGCTATTGGCCATCGGGAACACCGTGGATCTTCGTGGTTGGCTGCTTCGTTTTCTTATTTAATTTTGCAACGCCCCTCCTTTAGTTCTTCGTCGTCTTCGCATTCATTCATGACTGTTTATCCGGTCAGCTAGGTCTTCGGTCGTTTTCTATGCACTGCTCTTTTCTGGTTCACGAGCGTCTTCTCTCGTCTTCTTTTTTCTTCGCGTCACTCACGTTTGTTTTTCACGCGCACTTTTCAAACCGCGCACATCACACATCAAATCAGGGAAGGCCGCATTCTACCCCATAACGCTGCATGGCTGAGAAAATGTTATGAAATGTCGTAACCAATGAATATAGTTGAACTTGTTCGATGTTCTTTCAGTACCTGTGACAGGGCTACTGTAAGGGGAGGCGATAACGGAAAACGGTCAAAACAAAGCAGAGCAATCTGGTGTGTGTGTGTGAGCTTTCTTTCCTGTGATCGCCTTTTTCGGCAAGCCTATGTGACGCATACTACGGTCTACTACTCGACGATAAAGCAGTGATTGATATGTCAGCAGTTTGTTATAGTAAGCTAGCGATATTTCTAATTTGCATCTTTCATTCACTCGTTGAATAAATCATTTCTAAAATCTAGCTAATGAACTCTGGCTATACTTGTCAAAGAAGGCGTACCCCAATTCAAAGGTGCGGTCACTTGACAGCGTGGCCCTTGAGAAAACGGACTTACCAAAACAGTAGTGACTATATGTTTGTGCTACAAGTACTTCAGAAAAATGATCACAAAGGATGCGTCCCTTGTAAAGCACACGCTAGGCAAGTCTGAGTGAAAACTTCAATGTTTCAGTTTGATTGAATAATCAGACTTCCACTCTTTCTTTATATTTAACACATCGAAAGACCAGGTTCAATATACTGCATCACGCTGTTCAGCTACAACCCGCACTGATAGATTAGCGGTTAGGTGTTGCCTTGAGAAGCGCGGGGTCGCGGTATCGAGTACCGGCCTCGGCCGCCACGTTTCGATAGCGGGGAAATGCAATAAAATAAAATATAATCAAATAAATACATCCAAGTGCATTTGCGCTTTGCTGCCTGTCAAAAAACCCCAGGCGGGCCAAATTATTCGGGAGTCCGCCGAAAAAATCGCATATTACACATATGCCGCATATAAAATAAGCTCGTATGAATCATATGAGGAGACATATTGATTCGTATGTGTGAATACCAGGTAATTGGATATGCGGTACATGTGTCATATGAGATTTTTTTATATGGGAGGCCTTCAATAAAGGATGCGCACTTGGTGTTGCCATGTAAGACGGCATCAATTATTACTTTTCGGTAAGAGCTGGGTCAGTAGCTTCAGAATGTTTGGTGTCCATCTGGCCAACTTCGTTGTCATCCGATGGCTAGAAAGCTCGTGTGCCCAACTAGTAACGTGAACACATAACGTCATGATATAACTTGATGTCATCTTAAGATATCAGTGACGACTTCATGCCACTGTATCGTACCCGACCGGCATTGCCGCAGTGTGGACGTCGGCATGGGCGTCCCACCCAGTTACGCCATGTCTTTGCATTCATTGCTAGCAAAGTGGTTTAGCTCAGTGACCCAGTAACTTTGCAAACGCGACCATCTTTCTCGCTTTCTCAGCCCTTCTAGCTCTGAACACAAAGCTCCTGCACCCAGAACTTATAGCAACGTCAATCATTCTGAAAAGAAAATTAGCTGAAATTGTAACAAACGTATTATAACAGTGTACATCTAATATACCAGGCGGTAACGTTGTCAGTTTGTCTTAAGGTGTACTTGGCGTAAATATTCATAGGAGTACTTAGATTATACTTCTGAAGTAATTTATGTACTTTAAATTACGAACAAATTAGGACTATATTAAATCGCAACGTATCATCCTTCAAAGTTGGCGTGCGGAACCATAGAACAACAGTACGTGAAACTGTTATACAGCGCAGAGTGTGACAGCGGTAATAGGAAAGGAAGTTTTCAGTTTGAAATTGCGATAGCGTTTCATAATTTCTAAGCGCAGGCAGCACAGAACGGACGGATACGTACACGACGTTGTTGTGTGTGCACGCACTGATTATTTCATTCTTGATTTATCGTATACATGTACGAAAACCGTATGTATATATATATATATATATATATATATATATTATATATATATATATATATATATATATATATATATATATATAGCCCTCGAACATTTCTACTGTGAATCAGTTCACTCATGCAACAACAAGCCCGTCTGTACTCGAACATGCGCTTTGGCGGATCATAAGCAAAACTACGTTCCAGCAACTTGAGGCAGCTTTCAAGCCATACACGTCGCAAACGGACCGAGAGGGGGCCAGGAAAAAATTAAGGAAGGAGAATAGAATGTCGCAATAGACCGGCGCAGTCGCACTGCCTGCATGAAAAATTTGAGAAACTCGTTGCTCAAGAATACCATTTCTTGCAGACTTACCGACTTGAAGCTGTACAGGAGGTGACGACATTCTTCATCGCTAAGTCACAACGCCGTGCTCATTCCAGACAACTTCCCGACTGAAAACTTCCTAAGCCGAGTGTGTAGCTTCGCTCACGCCAGGAAAACTACCGGTGCCGGATTAACAAGTGCGCGAACTGTAAACTTCGCCTTCCAATCCTCTTACCTTCCTGATTGAGTTCGAAGAAAATGCACTTCGACGCATTGCCCAGCCCTTGCTTCCTAAAGCCCTGGTTATTCGCACTCTTTTGCATTTTTAGGCAACGTGGTGAGTTCGAATGAAGTGGGGCTCTAATGTAAGCCAGTAAGTGCACGCGCGACTTAGGGTTTTCTGTTCTGAAGAATACTGTCACGTGATCATGACAGTGGAGCAGCCAAACCCGAGCCGTTAAAGGTCAAGCTATTTTGACGGCGCCGTCAATGTTTGACGGCATCCGACAGAGTCTACATTGTTCTGCATCTGTAAAAAATAAAGTGGACCCTGTTTCAGAAGAGCCAGGTGCTTTAGACTGCCCAACGGTTATCTACTGTGGATGTGGTAGGACTCCACTATGGTCTTGTGGAAGTGGCTTCAAACCCACTTGGATTAGTGGCGTGCGTGCTGGTGGGCTCTCAGTTCAAAACCCCTCAATAAACTAATGGTGGCGGCATTAATTGAATTGGGGCTGTCTTGTGATGTGCTTTCGCTCTACGATGCCAAATACCGTCACGCGCTTGTAATGGCGGCAGCGGGAGCGAGAAGCTGTAGAAATATCTTTTTTGTAGCCGCTGCTCTGTTTCTGAATTGGAATGAAATAAAGCTGATCGATTCATTGTTACTAATAAGCGTTTTTTTAGAACAAGGCAATATCTGACGATACAGCTGATAGCGAGTGTAGACCTGGTGGACTGTTACAAGGCTATGATTATGCATCGTAAAATTGAGGTACTTGAGTTCGTTTTCATTGCGATAAATAAAAAGAAGTCAACATACAGTGTTTTAAAGTCAAACACTGCCTGTAAAGTTAGTGTCATCTACGTTGTTTTAAAGCTCTCATGTCCGCTTAGGTCGGCAGACTGCGAATTAGGTAGAATTTTTAGCCCTGGTTCACTGACTTATCTAAGAAAAATGACCGTAAGCATTTTGAAAATTGCCACTTGAATAGGTCTCAAGCAAATGAGGTGTGCACCTCTACAAAGCGCGGCGGCTTCATGGAAAGGGACGTGGTGGGGATCTGTCAGTTATGGCTGTTTGATTCATTGCTTGATTGTCACAGAATAGTGCCTATTTCGACGAGAAACCCGGCGTCGAACTAGAGGGAAGGTACAAAACAACAACAAGAAAAGCGGCGGGCTCGGAGGAGGCGCCCCAGGTCACGCCCGTCTCCAAAAGGGGAGAATATTGTGGAATCTTCTTATCGCGGCGAGCGCGCGCGCAGGACAGACATCAGGAGAAAGAGGAGGCAGAGAGTACACACCGACGCTCCTCGCGCAGAAAGAGGCGCCGCCCCAACGAAGAAGGACCTAGAATGGGCGAGAAGGTTCCCAACTGTGTGTGTGCTTTGAGTCACGTGGGCCCCACCGAACATTATAGCGCGCCTTCCCAGGGCTATATAAGCAGTCGGACACGGCCGTGAAGGGAGAGGGTAGAAGAGTAGCAAGTAAAAGAAGAAGCAAGAAGTCGTGTGTGACTCAGACGTTGTTCCATGAGCCAGCTGACAAGCCACCTGCAAGCTTCGAGCTGAGAAGACGCCTGAATGACTTGGTGAATAGGACTCTTGTGATTTGTCCTTTAATGCAGTGCATGAGCTTGTTCGTGTTTATTGGCCATCGGGAACACCGTGGATCTTCGTGGTTGGCTGCTTCGTTTTCTTATTTAATTTTGCAACGCCCCTCCTTTAGTTCTTCGTCGTCTTCGCATTCATTCATGACTGTTTATCCGGTCAGCTAGGTCTTCGGTCGTTTTCTATGCACTGCTCTTTTCTGGTTCACGAGCGTCTTCTCTCGTCTTCTTTTTTCTTCGCGTCACTCACGTTTGTTTTTCACGCGCACTTTTCAAACCGCGCACATCACACATCAAATCAGGGAAGGCCGCATTCTACCCCATAACGCTGCATGGCTGAGAAAATGTTATGAATGTCGTAACCAATGAATATAGTTGAACTTGTTCGATGTTCTTTCAGTACCTGTGACAGGGCTACTGTAAGGGGAGGCGATAACGGAAACGGTCAAAACAAAGCAGAGCAATCTGGTGTGTGTGTGTGAACTTTCTTTCCTGTGATCGCCTTTTTCGGCAAGCCTATGTGACGCATACTACGGTCTACTACTCGACGATAAAGCAGTGATTGATATGTCAGCAGTTTGTTATAGTAAGCTAGCGATATTTCTAATTTGCATCTTTCATTCACTCGTTGAATAAATCATTTCTAAATCTAGCTAATGAACTCTGGCTATACTTGTCAAAGAAGGCGTACCCCAATTCAAAGGTGCGGTCACTTGACAGCGTGGCCCTTGAGAAAACGGACTTACCAAAACAGTAGTGACTATATGTTTGTGCTACAAGTACTTCAGAAAATGATCACAAAGGATGCGTCCCTTGTAAAGCACACGCTAGGCAAGTCTGAGTGAAAACTTCAATGTTTCAGTTTGATTGAATAATCAGACTTCCACTCTTTCTTTATATTTAACACATCGAAAGACCAGGTTCAATATACTGCATCACGCTGTTCAGCTACAACCCGCACTGATAGATTAGCGGTTAGGTGTTGCCTTGAGAAGCGCGGGGTCGCGGTATCGAGTACCGGCCTCGGCCGCCACGTTTCGATAGCGGGGAAATGCAATAAAATAAAATATAATCAAATAAATACATCCAAGTGCATTTGCGCTTTGCTGCCTGTCAAAAAACCCCAGGCGGGCCAAATTATTCGGGAGTCCGCCGAAAAAATCGCATATTACACATATGCCGCATATAAAATAAGCTCGTATGAATCATATGAGGAGACATATTGATTCGTATGTGTGAATACCAGGTAATTGGATATGCGGTACATGTGTCATATGAGATTTTTTTATATGGGAGGCCTTCAATAAAGGATGCGCACTTGGTGTTGCCATGTAAGACGGCATCAATTATTAGTTTTTGGTAAGAGCTGGGTCAGTAGCTTCAGAATGTTTGGTGTCCATCTGGCCAACATAGTTGTCATCCGATGGCTAGAAAGCTCGTGTGCCCAACTAGTAACGTGAACACATAACGTCATGATATAACTTAAGTGGTAACGCTATCACGTCGTCACATGATGTCATCTTAAGATATCAGTGACGACTTCATGCCACTGTATCGTACCCGACCGGCATTGCCGCAGTGTGGACGTCGGCATGGGCGTCCCACCCAGTTACGCCATGTCTTTGCATTCATTGCTAGCAAAGTGGTTTAGCTCAGTGACCCAGTAACTTTGCAAACGCGACCATCTTTCTCGCTTCTCAGCCCTTCTAGCTCTGAACACAAAGCTCCTGCACCCAGAACTTATAGCAACGTCAATCATTCTGAAAAGAAAATTAGCTGAAATTGTAACAAACGTATTATAACAGTGTACATCTAATATACCAGGCGGTAACGTTGTCAGTTTGTCTTAAGGTGTACTTGGCGTAAATATTCATAGGAGTACTTAGATTATACTTCTGAAGTAATTTATGTACTTTAAATTACGAACAAATTAGGACTATATTAAATCGCAACGTATCATCCTTCAAAGTTGGCGTGCGGAACCATAGAACAACAGCACGTGAAACTGTTATACAGCGCAGAGTGTGACAGCGGTAATAGGAAAGGAAGTTTTCAGTTTGAAATTGCGATAGCGTTTCATAATTTCTAAGCGCAGGCAGCACAGAACGGACGGATACGTACACGACGTTGTTGTGTGTGCACGCACTGATTATTTCATTCTTGATTTATCGTATACATGTACGAAAACCGTATGTATATATATATTACATATATATATATATATATATATATATATATATATATATATATATATATATATATATAGCCCTCGAACATTTCTACTGTGAATCAGTTCACTCATGCAACAACAAACCCGTCTGTACTCGAACATGCGCTTTGGCGGATCATAAGCAAAACTACGTTCCAGCAACTTGAGGCAGCTTTCAAGCCATACACGTCGCAAACGGACCGAGAGGGGGCCAGGAAAAAATTAAGGAAGGAGAATAGAATGTCGCAATAGACCGGCGCAGTCGCACTGCCTGCATGAAAAATTTGAGAAACTCGTTGCTCAAGAATACCATTTCTTGCAGACTTACCGACTTGAAGCTGTACAGGAGGTGACGACATTCTTCATCGCTAAGTCACAACGCCGTGCTCATTCCAGACAACTTCCCGACTGAAAACTTCCTAAGCCGAGTGTGTAGCTTCGCTCACGCCAGGAAAACTACCGGTGCCGGATTAACAAGTGCGCGAACTGTAAACTTCGCCTTCCAATCCTCTTACCTTCCTCATTGAGTTCGAAGAAAATGCACTTCGACGCATTGCCCAGCCCTTGCTTCCTAAAGCCCTGGTTATTCGCACTCTTTTGCATTTTTAGGCAACGTGGTGAGTTCGAATGAAGTGGGGCTCTAATGTAAGCCAGTAAGTGCACGCGCGACTTAGGGTTTTCTGTTCTGAAGAATACTGTCACGTGATCATGACAGTGGAGCAGCCAAACCCGAGCCGTTAAAGGTCAAGCTATTTTGACGGCGCCGTCAATGTTTGACGGCATCTGACAGAGTCTACATTGTTCTGCATCTGTAAAAATAAAGTGGACCCTGTTTCAGAAGAGCCAGGTGCTTTAGACTGCCCAACGGTTATCTACTGTGGATGTGGTAGGACTCCACTATGGTCTTGTGGAAGTGGCTTCAAACCCACTTGGATTAGTGGCGTGCGTGCTGGTGGGCTCTCAGTTCAAAACCCCTCAATAAACTAATGGTGGCGGCATTAATTGAATTGGGGCTGTCTTGTGATGTGCTTTCGCTCTACGATGCCAAATACCGTCACGCGCTTGTAATGGCGGCAGCGGGAGCGAGAAGCTGTAGAAATATCTTTTTTGTAGCCGCTGCTCTGTTTCTGAATTGGAATGAAATAAAGCTGATCGATTCATTGTTACTAATAAGCGTTTTTTTAGAACAAGGCAATATCTGACGATACAGCTGATAGCGAGTGTAGACTGGTGGACTGTTACAAGGCTATGATTATGCATCGTAAAATTGAGGTACTTGAGTTCGTTTTCATTGCGATAAATAAAAAGAAGTCAACATACAGTGTTTTAAAGTCAAACACTGCCTGTAAAGTTAGTGTCATCTACGTTGTTTTAAAGCTCTCATGTCCGCTTAGGTCGGCAGACTTGCGAATTAGGTAGAATTTTTAGCCCTGGTTCACTGACTTATCTAAGAAAAATGACCGTAAGCATTTTGAAAATTGCCACTTGAATAGGTCTCAAGCAAATGAGGTGTGCACCTCTACAAAGCGCGGCGGCTTCATGGAAAGGGACGTGGTGGGGATCTGTCAGTTATGGCTGTTTGATTCATTGCTTGATTGTCACAGAATAGTGCCTATTTCGACGAGAAACCCGGCGTCGAACTAGAGGGAAGGTACAAAACAACAACAAGAAAAGCGGCGGGCTCGGAGGAGGCGCCCCAGGTCACGCCCGTCTCCAAAAGGGGAGAATATTGTGGAATCTTTCTTATCGCGGCGAGCGCGCGCGCAGGACAGACATCAGGAGAAAGAGGAGGCAGAGAGTACACACCGACGCTCCTCGCGCAGAAAGAGGCGCCGCCCCAACGAAGAAGGACCTAGAATGGGCGAGAAGGTTCCCAACTGTGTGTGTGCTTTGAGTCACGTGGGCCCCACCGAACATTATAGCGCGCCTTCCCAGGGCTATATAAGCAGTCGGACACGGGCCGTGAAGGGAGAGGGTAGAAGAGTAGCAAGTAAAAGAAGAAGCAAGAAGTCGTGTGTGACTCAGACGTTGTTCCATGAGCCAGCTGACAAGCCACCTGCAAGCTTCGAGCTGAGAAGACGCCTGAATGACTTGGTGAATAGGACTCTTGTGATTTGTCCTTTAATGCAGTGCATGAGCTTGTTCGTGTTTGTTGGCTTTGTGTAACGTTGTAACCCATCTGTGTTTGAGTTTGTAAAAGCCGTGTTTGTGACATTTTGTGTAACTGCCTATTTGATGAGAATATATGGGTTTTGTTTGATCACCATTGGCTCTGACTCGGTCTTGGAACCACTGCTGGCGTTTTCCTAGTGTGCTGAAGGGGACCAAAAACCTTATTGTCCAAGCTTTCGTGGGATTGTTTCCGGGGATTTAATACGTCCTTGGGATCTTTTCCGGCGATTGCGTCCCGTACCCCCCAGCACGGGTTTGCTGACAGATTACGTTATGCGAGTGAGTGAGTGGGTGAGCGAGTGAGTTCTTGCACTGTTGATCTGCAAGGCGCGCAAAACCTAGGGCAATAATGTATAAGTACACCACTCCTGAAGGCTACAGGTAACTCGATTCCCTCTGTACTCGAAGTCCCGACGTGATGCTGTCACAATTATGCCGCCTTTTCTGCTGAAGCGAAGCTGACCTTTTTATGTGTGGTGCACGCTTCTTGAACCTTGCCTCCATAATGAGCATTTGCGAATGCTTCTTTTTATTTTGCTTCTTGTCGCCGGTACAACTACGAAGCTTTATTGCCATGAAATGCAGTAAACTGATCTCAGCAAATCCTAAGCCGAAATCCATCGCAATAATCCTGCACCCTGGCGTACCCTTTTACTGCTGCGTATGCTCGATCTTGCATTAAGGTAAACGTTGTGCCGATACCTTTGTTTTCTAGTACCATTGACACTTCTTTTTGTCTTCACGTCGTTGCTCACACGTGCGTGGAAGATATTCTGGGTTAATTAGCTTTCTCCTGAGACTCTCGCACGCAATATCGAGGGGATATTCTTGACTAAGCATTGATTGAAGCACATCTTTTTTTGTCGGAACTTCTTCAATCGGTCCTTGCAACGCTGCGTTATCTTGACATCACAGGCTTTTATTTCATAAGCGAACATGGCAAAACATTGAAGTGCTTACCCTATGCAAGCTAGTCATTGAAAGACAATAGTGGGACGAAAGTACAACCATCTTATCGCAATAATCGTGCGAGTCGGTAATTAGCAGTGTTCGTGTTCTATGTCGCTCCTTAGGGCTTGTTTTCATCTCAGTGACCTCTCCATATTCTTCATCCGCGTAACTGGGTAGGTGCGGTTGCTCTATCTCTGTCAAAGAAAAGAATGCAAATAAATTTCCTCGATACGCAGCAGCTAATGAAGCTATCAAACTGAGCATTGCAATAGAAGCTTTCCTCTACGATCTACCAGGAATGAAAATGTAATTTGTGATTGTTTTAGTTAGTGATCTCCAGTAGCTCTTCGTGGAGTTTCACAACTAAAGTGCGAGCCCTATATCTATTATGCGAAAGTGACTTAAAGAAATGATGGCACAAAAGTACTGGTGCAGGAGATACGGTACAATAATAACAGTGTGTCGTCCACTTTGTATGTACCAAAATTGGGATAGAAGTGGAAGAATACGTGAATAACGGGACTGACTGGTCATGACTTCAATAACTGAACGTCCTTGCTTTTGACGTCAAGGTTGAAGATAACAAAAACACCTGCTGATATGCAGGTGTCAGCCAAGCGTCACTGGTTGTTTAACTGTACAGCGTGTGCCAATTATATTTTCACATTCTTTTCGGCTCCAGAGGTTCGTGGTTCTAACGGTTGGGTTCCGTGTTCTGGGTTGTTTATTCTTAGAAAATAAATGTATCATGTCACCAACTTTCATGTTTCTCAGTGTACTTACTACTACAACTACTTCCTACTTACTCTTCGCCGATGGCATGTCGTACCTAACATCATGGAACAACTCTCCCAGCAGTATGACATCGACTCCTAAAGGTGTTGGCTTTCGCTTTTACATCTTCGTAGCAACTCCTCAGGACGCTTGGGCATTCTCAACGGTGAACTTCGTTAGTTTCTCTGGTTCTTTCACTTCTGTCACTGCGTGAAGGTGGAGCGATGAAGATGGCAGGCATGGCATAATCCATATTTTTACTAACACCATATATCGTAGCATGTAAGCAGGAACTTCGTGTAAGACCAGTTGTGAACTCATGAGACCGAGGACGTTCTGTTTTTATTGCTTCTTACTTTCATGTTACAGCATGCCGACGTACTACGCCGACGTCCAATGTGTTTTTAACACGTAGTGGAAGCACGCTTCCCTCTCACCCGAAGCGGCATCATTGTAAGATCGTCGGCATTATTTCTGAATGCACTGCAGCGGTTGGCTACGTGCAAGAACTAACGTTCATTCGTGACAACCTTTACTATTTGTCATCAAACGGTAATGCCCTCTGACACGAGCACCATTTTTTCGAGGTTCTGTTAGTCGCGAAATCAAATCTGCAGCACAATTCAAAGCTTTTTTTACTTGGAACATTTAAATAAATACGCATTCCAGCTACCTGTCCCCATTGTCGCCTCTTCGATCGAGGCATTTTTTGTACCTTGGCACTAACTTTACCCCGCTCCTTAGTCATAAAAAAGCAGCCGCCTGAGGGCTTTCCTCGTTTTTGAAGGTCCACTAGGTCGCCAATTCAAGGCCACAGTGAAGAATTAAAAAATTAATTACGCTGTGCACAGCTGCGTGGAGCATCGTCTCTAGCATATCCACCGATGGCACGACGTCGCAGTTGTAAATTATGAGCGCACAGAAAGCACGTAAACATGCATTGCAGAAGTACAGTGCCCCAATAAGTCTGAAGCTCGCAGTGTCATTAGATTTCCGCGTGCGTAAGTAGTGCGCTGCAGTCAAAATTCATGGACGAATATAATGTGTGCGCTAAACTTTTCATGAGCAAAAGCACTGCGCTGTAATGGAGCAGGGACTTTGAATGGGGCATATAGACTTGGCAATATGGCAATAGACAGCGCATATAGAATTGGTTGAAAGCACTGGCAGCCATCACTTAGTTATGTTAGTACTACGCGACGACAACTGTCTCAACCAGAGCAGGGACTATATTTACGTAGTGGGAATGTGTATTTGAATGTTAAAGATAAACCACTTAGAATTGCGCTTTGATTTTGTGTTCGCCCGCAGATGGACGTTGGCAAAATATATCCCCTGTACTTTGCCAATATACTTCCAAAAGTAATTGGAAAATATGTTCTCGTCAAGCTATGTATAGCATAGCAGTGTGTTCCTGATAGTGATGTGTTTTACGTTAGTTGTTACACAGTATATTTTTGATCTCATTATGTCTAAAATAATAGATTGGTACTGAAAGCGTATTTGTGTTTTGATATTCAATATTCGGAGCTCAATATGCGCACTCAATTCACAATCTAAGAAAAATTGATATTCACACACAGCTAAGGAGGAGTAAAGTCTGGTACTTCTTACTCTCCACATGAAAAAGCATATCATCATCATCATCATAAAAACATATTGGAAATGGCTCTTAAGTGAATTTGCATGCGCTGTTTTTGTTTGTGACCCTAAATAATGCCGGTTTATTCATGCTACAAATGTATTCTAAGAGAGTTCTCAATACCACAGACGAAACCGTCTGCCCCTTCTTGTGAGCGAGGTAATAACGGACTGATCCGCCTAACTTGTTGTAACTTTTAGTGGTACAGACTTCATGGAGTGCAGTCGCGGATGTTTCCGCAATATTGCAAAAGCGGCGAGTTACTTTCCCAGTGAAACATTTTCTCGCTAAACTTCATTTCTGTAATGCACAGAAACACTACATTTTCTTGTGTTCTTTTTATTGGTAACGTTACGGCCCCATAAGCTTTCAGCTATTCGTCGTACATGCAGTCGTTGCATTTATTTCCCTCACTTTCTCGTCTCGAACAACCTAAGCGGAAATTTTTATGTAGATAATTTTTGTATTCTTCTATGTTACTAGCACAGCCATGATCAGAACAGGAAATAAATAGCACACTTCCAGCTCTCGCGTCAAATGCACATTCTATGCCCCTCGCTTGGCTTAACAATACACACACTTGCATTCTGAAATATGGCGTCTCTGTTCTCGTGGTATGTTATTTTATTCCTTATCCAAGCCTTAATTAAAGCTTGTCGTCAGGCACCTCTTAGCAAAGCGGTCGACTTCTTTCGTGCAAGCGGAAAGTTCCTAAGGTAGTCACGCCGTCCTCGCTTGAACCCACTTTCCGTACAAGTATAAAAAAGATGGTTGTGTTCTTTGTTTCTTTATATCAACATGCTGCAGGATGAAAAAGCCTATTACAAGACTAAATAAATGGCACATTGAAAGAGTACTGAACATGAATATCTGGTTTTAACAAAAATTGGGGGTGACCCTTAAGCTTCGCCTTTAAGAGTTGAACGCGATAGCGAAATCTGGCCCCTAGTGTGCACTTCAACCACTCAGTGCATACTTATGTGTTGTTACACACACACACGCACACACACACGCACACAAACACACACACACGCGCGCGCGCGACGTATCTATAGTAATGGTAGAGGTTTTCAATCTATTTAACGGCACTTTTACATCAACTTCATGAAAATATTGTTCAGTAATGTAGTCACATGGTCCTGTATTATGAACTGCGCGTAGGCGTGACGCTTTTATTCGTAAATGGTCACATTCTGTCGTCCTCCTTGCGTTAACTATCTGGCAGCTGTTCGATTTGTTCTTCTGGAGACCTCTTCCGGCCAACAGCAACAAGCATCGCCTTATGGTCGGTGAAATCGCAAACAGCACGTTGTCTAATAATATTTGCTGCTTGCTTGATATGATATGTTCCCTGTTCTAGAACGGGGGAACCATATAGGCTCTGCCGTAGTCGCATGGCCTCCGAGATGGCAGGCGCGCCCGCCGTGTCGGAGGCCATGGTAGCCGAGACATGTTTTTCGCCATGTCTCACAGATGGCAGCACATTATCTAATGTTTGTTTGATATGTTCAGTAAAGTTTATTCCTCCTAGAAATCGCCGAATGATCCTACAAATCGCCGAATGGGCTCATTTTCGTCGTGACACCTGCCAAACAAAATGCGTCAAGGAGACTCCTTCCACTACATGACATTTATGTAGTGTTTTTTTTTCCGAATAGTTGCAAGTACGTCTCATGTATGTGCTCCAAGTACTGCACTGCTCACGACTCCGCATTCAGGCACTGCATCGTGTATTTGCAACATTTATTTGGAGTTCCAGTTATGAATCCATGAGGCGCGACAATCTCTTCGTCCCAATTTAACGGGGTGGCCTCGAATTAGTCCATCTCTTTGTTAGGCAAATTGTTTCTCGACTGTTTTTCTTTCTTGAAAGCAACCATCCATTTTTGCGTGAAATGCCACAGGTCCGATTAGTTCAGCACCTTCCTGATATTGTAGTTTCATCAGATGTCGTAGGTACTTCACAGGCTCCATAGGGCTTCCTCAAGGAAGTTGTAGACTCATTCCTTCTCCTGAAAGTTAGATTTAGCCTAGAGTATATTTTCACCGCGAGCCGAAAAGCGATTTCTGTTGTACCGGTGGACTAAACTTTCCCAGATCCTTTGTATCGGACACTTTATTTAAGTTGGCCTTATCAAAATGTACTTAAAAGGGTTTCGAAAATGTGTATACCTCCCGGTTTCAAAACATTTTTCTTTAAACTGCATTCGGAAACACTTCCTGTTAAAACGTGGCTGAACGCGCAGGGCTGCTTCGTGCCGTCGTCCATGAACTATTGACTCTGTCCAAGCGCAGAAACAATTGATCACTGTTTTATTGACTGTACGGATGCAATATTTTTTTAGTGCGTTCTCCAGCGAACTCTTAAAAAGACATAGACATCACTCCTTACTCAATTCGATTTCTGCCGTTCAAAACGATTGCCGGTCCTCACTATGACATATTCATAGTGCATGATTTATACAGCCTATGGAGATCAACACTGTGTGATCGCCATGCGGAAAGCCCACGTTCCACAAGGTCATTCTACCGTGAAACTGTAGCCTACGTAAGAAGTGTGTATGCGGCTCAGGAGTCGCCGCCTGAATGGGTGCACTTGTTAGACGCATATGTGTGTTTGCCTGATTTTTGAGGGTGGAGATGTTCTATTCCTAATTTTTAACTTCGGTTGTCATTTCCATGTAATAAATAAAAAAAACATCGTGGCTTTGTGGTAGGACACCTGCTTGCCACGCAAACGGCTCGGGTTCGATCCTCAATGGGACCGAAAATTTCCATTCTTTATATTATTTGCCTCTTTCTCGATTTTTGGGTCACGGTCGATTTCTCGCTCACAAGCGACGCCGACACCGACGGCGGAATTTCTGCGAAACGAGCTCTCTAACGCTATCGCGTTAATATACAATGAGAATTCATCAAGTGGTAAAGATATTACATGACCGGGTACAGCATTGCACGACTTCCTACAATGCACAAAAAATTCATCATATTTAGACGCATTAGTACGGTGATAGCAAGCAGACATTTTTAACTGGTGATGATGTCTGACGGCTGTAGGTCTGGCCGGTGAGGTGTATATGAGATATTAACAATGCCTTCTCTTGAAATCAAAGCTGTGCTACCAGTATTGGTTGAAATTCTGTGTTTATAAAAAAACAGTTTTCTCGTTTGCCTCAGAAGCGACATTCCATAGGATTAATTACTAGAAATTGCTATAGGACATTTTCCAAGAGAAAAATATAGGCAGTGACGTCACTGAAAAAATTTCTAAGTGACCATATTCCATTCAAACAACGTCATCTGAATCTTTAGATTCTCTGCGAGCCAATAGCTGTACATCACCAAGTATCGACGTTCATTTCAGGCATTCCTGAATCGCCGTGCTGCTTCGCACGGCGGAAACCTTGGGTGAGTAATTGCGCAAAGCTTTGACGACATTGCTAACACGAAGACTAAGAAAAGAAAGTAACGTATCGTTGCAGGCAAAGCTCCGTGTAATATTATCCGCCGCTGCTGCATGACGACGTCGTTGAAGCTCTCCGTAATTACGCTGAAGTTCCATCGCTACTAGGCATGAAATAGCAGCGCCTTGTGCGCTACTTCAACGATTCAGCTTGTTTCTATGAGTTCTTTTTTTTTTCATTCTGCACTTCCTTCATAATGCACAGAAGAGTATTTAGTTTATTATTATAACAATCCCATTTCCTTCTTCCCAATGTGAACACATTATTAAAGTACAATGACGCGCCTGGGCTTCCAAGGATGGCTTGCTATACATTTGTTATGAACAGGTAGTCTGTAATTTTCCGTATTTTCTGGGATATCGGAGAGCTTATCTTTAAATTTACTCCTTAATCACAGTGAATACCATGTAGCTGGTATTTTTTCGCAATCTCTGCTTGCATTATAGACAACAGCGCCTATTAGAAAGGATAACAATTAAACATTTTAATTTTCTAGAAATTATTCGTTGGCTGGTGCTTGCCATTGATAGATTGAAAAGTGGACTTCCTACAGGTGAGGCGATGCATGCGCCAAGTTCTACAAAATATTAGCCAGACACAGCAATATACATTGATGAAAGTAACAACCGCAGCACGTGCGTATGGTATCTATGCGCGTTTTCGTTTCTCTGATTTTATCACGTGTCTTCCAATCAGAGATATCTCGCAAAAAACGCCATGCCGGGTAGCATTTTGTAATAAAGCAAGCATGAGGATATAGTGTTCCCTGTGGAATGAGGCACATTATTCTTCGCTATGAAGAGCGTGTACAGGTGCTGAGTTCCTCGCCAGGTATTAGTTTTAAATATAGAATAACATAGTCTATGAGATGTCTCGGCAATTTAATTTGCGCTCGTTTCACTGTGTGGTTCTTTATTCACCTAGTAGAGTCCCCGAAAAGTGTGCATGCCGATGCTTATTATGGCGTGTGCTCTTTTATTCCTTTTTTGGAACATTCCTAAAATCCTAAGCACCTAGTTTCAACTAGGGTTGTGGAATGTGTGTCCCGTGGTATCAACTACACGGCTTCTGAACGCGAGATCGTGGTAGTTGTGTGTAAATCTTTATGGTGGATGCCCTATGGTGACCTTGTGAAAAGTGAGGATATGAAATTTCGCAAAATGGCCATTCAAAATTCGGCGTCCCATACGAAGCCAATAACCACTCGGTACTATAGCTAGGCATCTCTAAGACGGGATTAATATTTGCCTGAGTAAAAACTGAAGTTTGTTATAACTACATTACGCAAAAATAATTTAACTCAAGGTCACCGCTTCATGCGCGTGTAGGCCACATTTGAACGGGGGTTAAAAAGCAGATTTGAAGAAAATGACTTTAATAGGCGGTGTGCCTTTACATCTACTTAGGCAACAGCTCGAGGTAACGCTAGAGAATTCTGCTGTTTTCTTTATTTTTTTGCTTCCCTGTGTCTGCAAACGCATTAGATGCCAATGTAGCAGGTTCAAGGAACCCCTAACGATAGAGGCGAATACATTACTACGCCATGGAATATTAAACATTCCACTGCGTTCTCTAACCCAAGACATAATGAAATTCCTTGGAGTCGTTGACTTTTTCAATCTGCGCAGTAAAAAATTTTGTAGCGAAACAATACGAGCACAACATTTTCCGAGCGTCATACCACATTCACACCACAAAACGTATCAGCTAGGACAATTTTGTGCGTCCAAATTTTCACTCGCCTCGTGACCGTTAAAATCACTTAAAATTGCGTGAAAATAAAGTTCAATAACTTACTATCAGGAAATATTCGCCTTAGGTGTGAATTTCGCTGAAGAGATGACACCGCACTCAGAAAATACTTGTGAGGAAAGGTGTTTTTTAACTACCTGTTCTGATAGGCAAGGTCCATTAATTCTTTCGTTACCGTGTCCATAGGACATGGGTCACCGGTGACCCATACGCGCCACAAGCTATTTTTAAAATATGAGCGCTCCTATGGACTTGCACCGCCATCAGTCGTATTCTCCAGGCACCAATCTTTCATTTTTTGCGTAGTTTGTATTTTTCCCGTGCGGCAGCGATTTAAGCGGCGGTTCCAATTGTGCGGTTCGCTCCGTCTGTTTACGAAGATGGCAGACGCTTTTGTCCCTCGCGCGAACGACGCCTTTCTGGCGATTCTGTTGCATCTGGAAGCGATCATTTGGCTGCTTCTAGCAGCAGTGATTCAGATGATGATCCCGCATCATCGGATTTTAGTTCTGACGACGAGGACGTGCAGAATCAGCCCAGACCTACATCAGCTGCCCGTCGGTATGTTTTGTTTTATGGCACAAGACAGGTTGCCATTTCTTTTTGCAACCATAGAGCGCAATATGTCCATATATACATGGTTCAATAGCCCATTTCTTTCCCTTTTTACTAATATATACTGTGCTGTGTGTGAGAAATCTGTGCAATAAAAAGAAAAAACTGTGCAACCTGGCTGAACAAGACACTTTCTACTGGGTAACAAGTAAACAAGTGTAACTCGTGCAGTTGTTGAGCTAGGTCAGTGAAGCTTTCCTGTTAGGTAGATGTCTCCTATCTAAACAATTTGTATATTTCAGAATATTTTCCAGATTTAGTTCTTTTATGTAGTAAACATACAATTGCAAATGTTCTTTCAAATTTGCAAGAAATGTTACCTTTAACGATTTTTCTGCATATTAGTTTCCAAGTTCAGTTTTTTAAACTTACACATGTCAAAAGTACATTTACTTAGCTTTCGCTTGATGTATTGCATTACAGTATAACCATTTTATTACTTATTACAAAAAAATACGAACAAAAACCTACGAAAAGTTGCCCATTTTCCCACGGTAACGAAAGAGTTAATAAAGATTCCTCTTGGGGAATTTCGTGCGATTCTGTGGACGTGATTTTAGGCCTGTAAAACGCCAAATTCTCGGCAGAAAACGTCACGGACACACATCTGTAATAAAAACGTATGTTAATGAGCGTTTTCATTTTACAATATGAAACCGTATATTGTTTTTCGTGTTTAAACCTTCTAGTAAGTAACAGCTATGCAGAGCCTATATGGTAAATTTAGGTCTGAAACTGTGTGTTCGTGTGTCTATGGGGAACGCAAGAGAGACGTATAAATACTGCTGCTTCATGTTCACTATACACAAGGACAGCGGCTCTTCAAGGACCCCATTAGCTGGGCCAACTTTTCCTTTTATAGTATGCGCTAGGTCGCAGCATCGCCAAGTGAATTGCATTGACGCGTAATTTGAGCGCTACAAGGTACCCATGTGTGCGGGGAAATATATGCAAACTTATCGCTTTGCCGTCGTTGGCTTTGTAAGGTCATCGAAAATCCATAGCATTATCTGTGCATCTAAGGAAGATCACACGGCACTCCTTCGGCCGTGATGAAGCCTCTATGCCTGTCCTCAGTAACGTTTTACCGACGTATATTGCACTAATGATCAATACCACCTTCGATTCGTAGTTGTATCCGGAAGCATGTGGGTTGTTCTTGCTCCACACAGCTTTGATACCCGGTAGCCCAGTGGTTAGGTGTTGGCTCGTGGTTCTCGAAGGCGCGGGATCGAAACCCGGCCTCGATGGCCGCGTTTTTATGGAAGCGAAATGTAAAACACACACACACACACATTGACACCCCCCCCCCCAATGTACACACATGCGCGCGGAGCTGTGTACTTAGATTCTGATAAAATTAGGTTCTCGTTAAAGAACCTCAAGTACTTAAAATTTGTCCGGAGCCCTCTACTACATGATTCGCCTCGTAATTATATGGTGGTTTTTGTCACGTAAAAATGTGTCATGTCTCGCCCCAGCAGAAGAGGAAGAAAAAACGAGTGACCTGTTTGAGGTTTTGAACGAGACTGCTTTTGCTCCTGAGACGTGCCCTGCGAGAAGCGGCTCACGGCCGTGGCGCGTGGGCGAGAAGGCCGTGGAGTACTTGAACCACCATACCCCTCTTCGCCCTCGCCAGAGTGGGCCCACTGTGCCGCCGGTAAACGATGCACAAAGGAACAGGAGTGTGTAGGACCGTACAAACGCCAAGCTTTGCTACTTGAAAAAAAAAAATCTTGGTGTCGGCGAACTCCACAAGCCAATCAGTTACCATCGGCTGCTTTTTATGTTTCGTTGAATGCATGCATTCATCTAAATGTACGCCGTCCACTTACATATGAAAGAATGATCGTATTTTTGATGGTTCGGAGCATGGTACTTATGGGTCAGCGAAGAGTGACTCTCGAGCAACGAATCAAATGCGAATGGTTCTTTGTGTCGCGGCTTTCGTTTACTCTTTCACCGCCTGTGGTGATGCTGTGCCTACTCCACGAGTTCATCCACCTTGCTAAAGAATGCTCGAGAGAATACGATAGCACTATGAGTCTTTGTGCTAGCGTCCTTGCAACAGAATTTTCTTTATCTTTAAGTCACGTTACGCAATGAGACACCGCTCTTTGCAATGAATCTTAACTATAATTCGCGCGGCTGGGACATTTGTGGCAACACACACTACCAGCACTCTGATAACGCGGCTACAACATCCGACTATGCGAATGAATGCTTTGATCGTAAGGCCACTTAAAATATCTCTAACTGTTCCCTAAGCCAGTGTCAATTTTGAACACGTTCTCCATTCGTGTCCGGGCGACTCGGCATTTTTATTTGTGCGTGCTTTTCTAGAAGTGAATGAATAAACGAAAAGTTTATCTGTCCCTTGAACGAAAACTATTTATTTTGGGAAGAGTTTGAAGGTGACGGTAGCAACTACGAGAACTAGACCTCCTCCAACCTTTCAGCCCACTCAAGGATTGCCTTCTGATTGTCAGCCGTAGGGCTGGGCAAGGCAGCCTCCCACTGCTCCTCACTAGTCCTCACCTAGAGGAATGAGTGTTTTAAGTGAAGCGTAGAGACGCAGCATTTGGAAGAGTGAGATGGGTAAATGGAGGGACGGATGATGCTGAGAATGTAAGGGGAGGAAAAGGCACGAATCTGCAGCTCACAGATAATCAGATCGTAAGAAAATTGAGAACAACCTTGTTTTCATTCCAATGATCGATGTGACATCAGTTTAACGTATCGTAACCTTCAATCATCAGTGGCGACGGGATGACAGTGGAGACTTTTAGAGAAAGGTGCGCAGAGTTTACGTTCGTTGGTATCGCCTGCGTCAGCACGAAGGTGGGATCTTTTATAATTCAGCATGTCTCTGGAAACTTTAAAATAAGGTAGTCGTACGCGGCTCCAAAAGTTCTGAACGTGGTCGAGGTTTGAGTACGGCTTGAGTACGGACACTATTTCCCGCAAACTGAGAGCGGAACGCAAACAAAACAGCGTCGCGGCTAACGTATGATGGTTACACAAGGGCAGAAAATGCAAGGAATAACGTACACGTACATTTGGGTACCTTGTTGTAAATTTCTCTATAGTCGGTTATTAGCGTAAGAAGAGATATAAGCAACGCCTACAAATGCCGCGGTCCCACATAAATAAAATTCACTAGGATTCCTTAACCAGTCGCATTGGCTCATTTTCGTGAGGTCAAAACTGTCGCACTAATAAGACCCTTAACTTATCCAAAGTAGTGTCGCTAGTTGCGATTCCACAACTTAAACGTGCTAATACTATCTAACAGTTAGTACCAGCCAACCTCATTCTTTCAGCCCAAACGATTAGCTTTCGATTTGTGCGCGGTATATACGTTAGTAGGGAGTGAGTGCGTACGCTTCGACCAGAAACCAGCAAACTGTACTGCTACTAGATGAAAGGCATGTGTAGCGCGCGTCTGCGGGCTGAACTTGTATTTATTCTGAGCAATTTTGTGTAAAAAAATTTTTATGTAGATAAAGCGCAGCCGGGTTCTCACCAAGTGCCCGAAGAACTTGATAATATTTTATGCTTAAAGAGGCGTTGACATGTACATACAATATAAAAGTAACAGCCCTAATGTATGATGGGCTTTGTTTACGACAGACAGTGCACATGCCTGGTTACAACTACAGCGAATATATTTGCTGCAGTGTAACGGTAGATACATTATTAATCCATATAAATGGTCCTAGAACAAATTGACACAAATGGCCTTACAACGAACTGCTTCGCCTGCCGGTATTATGGAAATATCTGCATCGGTATGACACAAAACTGCTATTTACTGAGAATTTCAATTGCAATTCCTTTTAAACTGTACAGAAAAGGGTGAAGCTAAAGCACGTATTCGTTTGTCTTGCTTCCTCCTTCGAATAGTTCCTAACTTCGAAAAACAGCCAGCTGAATTTTAAGTTCGAATCAATTATGCACCCTGCACCAAATTACCATGTATTAGACATTTCTAACCGTTCTTCCGTTATTTCCTTCATTCGTATGAATGCCACCGCTTCAACATTTGTGTCAGCTTAAACTGAGGCTCACATTCTAAAGGCGGCACATAGAAAATTTGCATTTTAATAGACCATGCAATAGACGATTTGAACAATTCTCTCTCATTGGTATTAGCGCTGTAGCCTTATACCCGCTCTTTCCAGTTAAGTTCGTTTTATTCCAGGTGATAGCAATTGATCAGAAAAGTAAACAGACCACAGTTTAGGCGTCTGCAGTGACTCCAGGGCTGCAACGTTGCGCTACTATCTACGCTTCGCAGGCTCAGGTCGAGAGCTTCCGAATCGACGTTAAAATTTGCCCTTGTATTAAACATAGTTCGTGGCTGCCTATCCCACAGGCACTGTGGGCGGCTCCAGCGGGGTACTTTCTTTAGCTGATAGTAGATTTATTACCTCGCAGTGCTGAGTCACCCCCACGTCCTTGTGATAACGATTCTTCACAGAGCACAGCGCACAATCGTTACGTCCTGAAGTTAATTCTATTTTGGAGAACATCTGAAATAGAATTAATGTAGACTTCCATTACCCTTTTAGAAGAGGAGCTCTTCATGCCGAGTGTAATCTGTTCAGTCTGGACAAAGGTTATTAAATAATGTGTGTTATTAAACGTAGTTGTTAAATAATGTAGTTATGAAATAATGTACTTAGCCTAAGAAATGTGTTACCTCTGTGGGCACACCTTCTTCTCTTGCCCTCATGCCCTCTGCCCACTACTGCAAAAGACGCATGCTTTTCACAGCGTAGCATAGATTGATATAGTATGATGATATAGTATAGCAACGGGCTGGGAAAGGGAAGTGAAAATGATGAGGGAACAGAGTAAGGCAGCCTTGTATAGCAGTGTACCAATGGGGTAGGAAAGAGAAGTGAGCGTGAGGAGCAGGGGAGAGTGTGAAACATAAAGCAGGCATGTACAGGATAGTATAGCAAGAGGTAGGAAATATAGGTGAGGCAGAGGGCGTATGCGGAAATGAGTTCAGGGCAATTAGGCAAAGGAGGAGGACTACCTTAGAAACGAACATCGCCCGCGAGCCCAATTTCGCTCTATACGCGTCACCCAAATCATGTAACGTGTCCTGACAGCTAATCACGTCACCTGTTCCCGCCAAAACCATGTCACAGCCATTCATGTCACAAATCGAGTTGCTAAGTTTAGTTTGTAGAAGCCGGGAGAAGCTAGGTCTACAAGCATGCCCACTCAGTACAGCCTTGCCCCATTAGAGCGAGCTAGACACATTTTGTTCGATTTTTGACCGACTGACAGACAAGTGGAATCTAGAGTCATTCTTACGCCTGTCAGCCAGCAATCTTCTCCATTCACAATTGTGGCAATTTGGGCTTGGTTGCGCATCAGGAACTGTTTGTAGCGCAATAAACACGGACACAAAGAAACACAAAGAGACGACGTACCAGCATGTACGTCGGTTAACCTGGGCTCAGCCTGGTAGGCTACCCTACACCGGGGAAGGGGGAAGGGGAGGGTAAGTTCTGGAAGACAGAGAGAGCAAAAAAGCTAATAAGAAATTGTGCAGTGACGCTGATGTTATAGACGTTGTTTGTCCATTTTCAGAGACGGTTAGGTAGCCCAGTAGCATTAAGAAAATGCAGCAACGCCTTTGTTGCTAGGCGTAGCTGAGATGCACAGCGCCATGGACCTAAGATTACCTGAACGGTGAAAATGCTTCTGGCCATCTTTCGCACTCTTGCATGGAGTTGCATTCGTTCATTGTCATATTTTGGGCAGTGGCACAGGAGGTGCTCGATAGTCTCCTCCACAGCGCAATCGCTGCACTCGGCGCTTTTAGCCATTTCAAGTTTAAAAGAATATGAATGGGCGAATGCGACGACCAGTCGGAAACGGCACAACGCACAATTTCACCAGGCATTTTCTTGCCAAAACCACCTGAAGCAATGGCATGTGACATTTTCTTGCTAAAATCACGTAACTAAATGTCACTTGACATATATCCACATGACATTCAACCGACCGACCGTGTAAGAAGAAGCTTCGCTCTGCGCAGCTTCTTCTTACACTAAAAAAAAAAACGAGAAAGGAAACTAGCACAGCTTGTCATAAGCAGCGAAGGACATCACACCGAAGCTAGTAGTCACACAGCGCCTCCTAGCTTCTGTGGGTTGCATTTGGCGGGGACACGTGACTAGTCGTAATGTGAGGCGCAGCTGTGCATGGTGGTTGCCAGGCAATGCGAGACGCCCCTGGGTGGGTTTGTTGTATACAACAGACGGACCAACGGAGAGCATAAGAGCTTCGCTATAAAAAATTCACAGCATATCCACGGAGTGAATGATGATGAGTGGACGAAGCTCCGGAGGTTCATCGTAGATCGTGGCGAGTTCCGGATAAATTTAGTTAACGCGCACGCTACGAATCCTTATGGTTCAACTACGCACAAGTGAAGTCTCCCACCGGCACTTCATTGCAAGTCAAGATCCAGTGCCTATATATATATATATATATATATATATATATATATATATATGGGTGGCAGGTGAACGGTTCTCCAGCGCGAGCAGTCGGTATTTTTCATTCAAGAAACTCGCTAGAAGACGCTGCCTGCGCCAACGTTGTCTCTCGCGGGTGAGGGCGCGTTCTCCTTCTTTGCGAGCTGGTACAGCGTTCATCGAAGAAAGAGCGTTTCCATAGTCAACGCGCGCCTTTCGCTCTCTCTCTCACTCTCTCGCAAGACAGCAGATGGAAGAGTGAGAGAGCTCGCGCGCCGGGAGGCACGCGCCGAGGGCGAGCGCTTGCCTCCCGGCGCGTTCCTAGTAACGCTACTAGGAACAACGGACGGACAGACCCACACCTTAAGGAGCTTCACCCCTAAAAAAAGAAATAAAAGTGGTGCTGCTACAGCATTGTTACACGTGGAAGGGGCCTGATCGAAATATCATTGCAATCTCTTTACTTAGATGTTGACTTTCCGAGTTACCGGCTATTTGTGATTATTTCTTATCAGCGATGCTCGAGGTGTGAGAGTACACGTCGTCACAATATTGTTCATCATTAGAAAAACAACGGAGACGCATTATAGGTTTCAGGCTTCGGGGCCTAACGCGCATTGTATTACAGCTTTTCTGATGTACGTGGCAGTAGCCATCCCATCCCTTATAAAACGGCCAAAGCAAGACCACACAAAGTACTGGGCGTCCGCGAAATCTCTACACAAAGCGTTGATCATTTCATAGCGTAACATGGACAAGGCATGAATTATTCAATGCTAAGAGTTGGCGACAGACGTATTCCGGGGAATTGTCTCAGCGACATTGCTAGTGTATTGCTTATATCGCAGTTTTACTTCGCTCTTGCGGCTCTCTTTGGCATACTGACGTCGGACCAGCAATGGTCGTTGTTGCGCAACGAAGGGCCTTTGAAGTTTCCTCATCAGCTTTTATGCATCACATTGCTACGCAAAAATATCGATCACTAGCTATAATTTTCGCTGGCTGAAGCCACTGCCACCATTGGCAATTTTTATACATTGTTATATAACGCAATAAATGGCTACGAGAACAATGCTGCCGCGAAGATTCTCTTAAAATTTCTCAAAAGAACCTCATACCGAAAAGTGCTCAGAAACACTGGTACTTGCCTATGAAAGGCAGTACCAACACTTTATAAAGCGTTTATATTTTATATAGTTACTTCTGTTTGCACCAGCGTGCGACGTCTCCATTCAGTTTCGCGCAGTGGCAAGCACATTGACTGGTCGAATAAATTTCATTGATAGGAAATGAAGAATTGTTACACCTCCTCTATCAGTAGCGCTAGAAAGCACCTCCCTAAAGATTTTCAAACAGATATGTTCGGTTGCCGTATTAACATATGTGGGCCAAATATTACCTACGACTTTTGTCGAGCCTAACGAACTGCTGCTGCGCGGCGATGCCCTAACATCTTAGGTATGACCTACATGCCATATCTGCCGAACGTTACCTTGGTAACCATCGCCATATAACGCACATAACGCCAACTAGAACTCCCTGAGTTATAATTGGCGTTAACGGAACTTAGTTGGCGCGAACTGAACTTCATATATTGCCAAGTGCAAGAGAACCGCTGGAGCACCGTAAAGCAATGTATAGATTGCAGTATGTGAAGAATTCTCTAATTCCCCTTAACAGATATGTTGAGCCGCGTGTACTCTGCGATGTCAGTGCACATTAAAGGACCGCAAGTGGTGGAAATTTCCGGAGCCCTCTCCCACGGCGTTTCTCAGGATAATATGGTGCTTTTGACTCGAAGAACCCCAGAAATCAATCAATTAATGATGCTTAAGGAGCAGGCCCCTTAACCATCCACCAATCGATTATTTCTCGTTAAGATACTTATGATCCATGGCAATTTTTCTTTCCGGGTGTATCGTAGACTCGCAATGTTCACCACAAAAGATTAATCACAACGATGACGATGCTTCTCTTTCTGCTTTCTTTCAATTTTTCCTTACATTCATTCGTGACTTCCATATCTATCTATCTATCTATCTATCTATCTATCTATCTATCTATCTATCTATCTATCTATCTATCTATCTGTCTGTCTGTCTGTCTGTCTGTCTGTCTGTCTGTCTGTCTTGTTCTTCGGTGCAGTCACTATTATGTAGGTAAAATGCAGGAGCAGTTCCTTTTAGCGTGATAGTCCGCTCTTATTTGTCAACGGTCTCTACGGATTGTCTTCTATGTTAAAAAGCTCGGCTGTTGAAATGCCACAGCCCGACCATTGTCTTCTATGTTAAAAAGCTCGGCTGTTGAAATGCCACAGCCCGACCAGTAGCTTTAAACTCGCGTTCTTCGGGAACCTTGGTAGCGAATTTGGGAGTCATGCGACAAAATCGACACGCAAGATGTTTTCCCGTCCGACGTAACGACCTCACCTCCCTAAGTTGCAAAAACTGCAAGGGATAAAACATCGAAGCACCTGAGTCTAGATCGAGCCCAGCAATTGGGCTCGTGATTCCGTACGATCCTTTAAACCTGATCGGGCTGTACCAACAGGCATCGTTAACATTAACAGGGTGAATTGAGAATGCCAACTCACAAACCGGTACGTGCAAACAACGTACATATATATAGTTCCTGGCCGAAGAGAATGTGGCGTGGCTTCTTTTAAATTTATGTGTGAAGTCAAAGGTCGAAGGTTTGACGCAAGCAGTGAGGACATTGCCATTTTTCATCATTGCTTCCAACGTTCTCGGTGATAGCGCCAGCGCTCTTTACAACAATGCCGTGAGAAAAAGAATGCACCAAGTTATAGCAACCTACCATTGCCGTCATTGACCGGCTGCTCTTACCTCGCGCAAATAATGCAGAGCGCCTCATCTTTCTGTAAGCGAGGAACCAATCGCCGAACTTACTGCGGCCCCAGCAACTCTTCGCAACGTTCCATTCACCATCTGGTGCACAATGTAAAGGGGAGTAGTGGGAAGGCCGAAGCAATGGGATAATCGTGTTAAGAGAAACAGCGCAGACCTTCTTTGCCTTGATGTATAGTGAGAATGTCCGAGTGTTCTACTGAGGTTGTGCAGAGTGGACAAGAGAGATTTATAAAATAAAACTTAGAAGGATGAGGAGACCTACGGCGTGAAAAGGCGTTGGGTTAAGCAGCTGTGACTGTGGAGAAAAAAGAAAGGAGATTGTACTGTAGGGCAAACATTTGAACAATGCCGTAACGATCGCGGGTTATCGCGTGTGCTTCCTCCCTGTTAAACTTTACTTCATAATCTCCTTTCAGGGGCTTGGCCGGGAACTTCATGTAGGGGGAGGGCGGTGTGAGTGGCCCTGGTATCGTTCCGGTGGAAGGAATGTAGAGCAGTAAACGCGGAAAGAAGACACGTAAGAGATGATGATGATGATTTGTGGGGTTGAACGTTCCAAAACCAGCTGTGATTATGAGAGACGCCGTAGTGGAAGTTTCCGGGAACTTAAACCTCCTGGGGTTGTTTAACGTGAACTGACATTGCACAGCACACGGGCCTCAACATTTCGCCTCCATCTAAATGCAGCCGCCGCAGCCGGGATTCGATTCAGCGGCCTTCGGATCAGCAACCAAGTTCCATAACCTATAGACCACCGTAGTGGGGCGTATTATGAACAATCCCATCCACCATGTCGTGACTATGTTTCGACATTTCAAGTACAGTACTGTGTATACATGTGCATCTCTAAGAATGCTTCAGTGTAATATGACCTACACCAATCATGATGCCGTAACTTCTTTTGTCTCTTTTCTCTCCTTTTTTTTGGTACGTAAGCGCATTTGATGACCAACGTGCCACACTGCATTGCTGACAAAGACCAGCAGAGGTCTTTCGTCAGGTATATAGGAATTTCGCTTTTGCTGCGTTTCCTGTTCCTGCACAGAATGTAAAAAAATGAAAGGAAATGCATGTCCACTCCTATATTCTGGTTATGCACGCTAAGCGATTTACGCAGTCGCTAGGGAAAGCCGTGCTGCTTTGGACAAAGACAATTCCACCGGTCTAAACGTTATGTCAAGCCACATTCGCTGTATTGGACCGCTTTCTACGAACTGTTAATTGCTTCAACATATAGCCTCAATCATCCCTTGGACTTTTCTTTCTGTTTGAGCTGCCCCTTTGACACACGGAGACAGACATTCGCAAAGAACCATGAAGTGGCAGGCCACCGCCCTGGCCTCTCCACTGGTTTCGGCTTGCCTGTGCCTGTGTGGGAATCGCAAGCGGCGTTTCCACGCTACCACTGAGGGGGGAGGCAAAAGCTTAGAGGAAGGAGGAAGCAGAAAGACAAGCAGTACACTGCAAAATATGAGTGGACTTATGAAGAACATATGATTATATGGCGAGCTTCGAGTTCTCAATGGTTAACAACTGTGATGACCTGGCCTGCTCATACTGATATATAAATCGGGGCTTGTACTCTAAATTCCCATCAACATCTGAGACAAGGACAGTCAGCTAAACATTTTCAGCGAGGCGGACGCAGAAGGTATCGATCCTTTCCCGAAGAGGTCGCATATAGACAGCTACAAAAGGTATCGGTATCCTTTCGCCGTCTGGTACGTAGTGACCCTGACCCAAAATAAGATTGTGCCTATGAATGCCGCAGCAATTATTGCAGGCGAGCGTCCTTTTAATTACGAAGTCACGCGGAAAACGAATCAGCTGTATGCGTGCTTCGCGTGGATGACACTGCGCGCTCGCAGTGCGGAGGAGTGGTCGCGGTATCCGCTCTCGTAATTATGTCTGTCCCAAACAGGCGGCGCACATAATGGGTACAGAAGCGAGACAGTCGTACGTACTCATAGATGTACTGCGCTGCGTTCTATAAAGGCTATTAATTTGATCCAATCCGGGCTTTCCGGCAAATGGATTCACCTCGAAAACGGGACAGCTGAAATCGTCCACAGTGTGATGTTGCAAGTGGGTCCGTACATAACCACTCTGTGTTTCACTCGGAATTCCTTTATATCGAGCTGCTTTGCGGTTTGTGGCATTGTCGGAGTTCGCGGGAGTGATGGGATTTAGCGTAGGTGGCTTTTATAAAGCCTTTCTTTTTTTGACAATTGCAAACACGGCCCCCAGTAATGGAACTGGCGTCTCGGTGCTGAATTGCGGAATGCTGTATAGCCATTTCAGCAGCAAAAATAGTTTCGCAAGAAACAGTGAAAACATGAACTAAAAAGTTCATGTTTTCCACAATCAGCTGCGCCGAAAACAATATTTCGAGCATTATAGCTAATGATGTCGTCGCAAGCAACCAATAATGGAAGTAATTTCCGGAGGTTCCGGTCTGCCACAACGTTGACCCGATCGCAGTAAATGGCGCAAACTAAAGAGAACAAAAAATAAGAACAAGACATTGCGTCATGCATGTTCTTTTCTCGTGTGTTCATTAAGTAATCCACAGATGATGTGGTTATGAAGAATGATATAAAAGCTGATATTATCAAGAAATATCTATGGAATCTAAACAAGACATACCCGGAAAGTTGGAAGCATTGTGCACATGCTGGTTTTTTTTTTCGCAGGCCTCTATCTAGACCGTAGAGAAGGAAAGCTGTATGTATTAAAATGTAATATGACAAGAAGGAAGCTAAGTAGACTAGACTGAGCTTTGCACAGGGCCTACTGTACGCTGTTTTAGGGGCGAAGCTCCTTAGGTTGTGGGTGGTTCCCTTCTCTGTTGTTGTAATATGTATGTAGCCAGCTCTAGTTTTATGAAGTGCTCACTAGATGGCGTGATGGCGCCGCGGTGCTCGCTTCATTCAGATGTACAGGAACGCGTAGCATGGGAGTCCGTATGTCCGTCTGTCTGTCTGTCTGTCCGTCCGTCCGAGCACTGCGGTGCTGCTTAGCTACTACGTGAATTGATCAATAGATGGCGCGGAGGCGCTCGCTGCGTCATCTAGTCTGATAGGAGAGCGCTAGATGGTGACACACAGTGTTTGTCACGTCTTTGAGGATGTACTGGGCAAGATTCACGGAAGATTCGCGGTTTTTACCGATGAACCTCCGGAGCTTCGCCCACTCATCATCATTCACTCCGTGGATATGCGTGGATTTTTTTTTCACTGAGAACATGCCTTCTAGTTTTACTTCACACAGCGGGCAGACGCGGAGACCAGGAGAAAGAAAGGGGCCCTTAGCAACACTTCCACCGACGGGGATAATGGTCGTGCAATATGTGCTATTTGAGTGTTGGCAACAGTATGACATTGCGCAAAAAACCTCTAGTTTGAGCTCCGCTCGAGCGAACACATAAAAATGCCTACAGTTTATAATAGGCCTGCATAGGTCTACATAAGTCTCAAATATAGGCTTACGCTCTTGGAAGATGGAGTACACGAACTCAAGTTTTGTTGGAGCCTCTAGATATGGGATGTGAACATTATCGAGTTAGTTGTACTCCGCACCTCCACCACCTATCCCGTGGTCGTGACATGAAGTACCCAGCAGGCTTCAAAGCGTTGATAGCTGCACTGTTTACTGGGTGGAGCTACGCCTAGAAAAAAAAAATGAAAATGACACAGCAAGATGGTAGCAGCGTGAGCGGTAGTCGTTCGGCGAAAAACTGATAAGCAGTGAAACGAGTCTGTTTTCATACGTTTGTCACTGTATGTTCCGGTAATATCGCTGATGTTATGGAAGACACTCAAACATCTTTGTCTTGCGTGCAAATTTTGTACAACCATCGACACCGTTCACGGAATAGCATGGAAGATGAGCGCAGTCTGCGATGCGCGTCATAGGAAAGTCATAATGGCGGAATACGTATGTACAAGAAGCACTTCTTTTTGGGCTAGTTCGTGACTTAGCTTACTAAACATGTTCAGGCACAAAAAGAAACGATGAAGAGAATAGAACAAAGGAAAGAAAGGAAAGATACAGACGAACGCCAATCTGTATCGTGGCGCTCGTCTGTATCTTTCCTTTGTTCTATACTTTTAATCGTTTCTTTTTGCGCCTGAACACGTTTAGTAAACGTATGTACAAGCATTCGGATCATTGTAATTGGCGCGCAGAAAATAAAAAAGAATAAACCCCTAAGTGTTCTTACATGAACTACAACCGCAATGGTTGCATCATTGATTCCATCATATGGTACTTCACGAGGGCAGCAAAAGTCGCACATTTTCCTTCGCTATTTGCGGTACTTATCTCTTCTGACTGTTTCTTAGTGGCAACATGGTCCAGAACCGCAGTGTATTTGCGGTGCCCCATAGTCATTCATACTGAAATTGATATATTCGATTCGTTGGATTAAATTCGTTGGATACTCAATAATGATAAATCAACGGACGTCTTTACCTCACAACAAATTCATGCTGCTCCTCAGTAACTTAAATTCGTTGCTGTCTTGCCCCGCCTTGTCGTTTCTAGAAAAAGGCAATTCTCAGCGTAATAACCCCCGCAATACACCCCGCTAATATAATCTACATTTCAAGAGGCCTTCATGCTGCAATACTATTTATAACAGCAGTCAATAGGCGCTGTTAATCACCTGGATTATCTGACTTCGTGTAGCTCAGTGAACAATAAAGAAAACAATATGGCGTACAGATGTGCGAACGTTACCTATAAGCGCATAGAAAGGCACTTATTTGCGCTAGGTCGTAGCAATTCACAACAGGGCTAATTGCGCAGTTCTTGGTCTGTCACTATTCTTTGTTTCTAAGCGACATGTAAATTGTCTTACTTTAAGCACGATATGTCCGAGGTTGTCACGTAAGTTCCCAAACTATAGTGCGCTGACGTGTAGCACTTTGCAAGTAAATATTGGTTGCAAATAGCACAGGGCGTGGGAAAACACTATTTATTTTTTGTTTATTTCTTTAGTTATTTATTTATTTTTGCGTACTGCAGCCATATTCAGGGTTACAGCAGAAAAGCGACGTTATTTAATGCTGACGAACAAAAAGAAATGAAAGGAAATACTGCAAATGGTAAAGCAAATACACGCATATGAGAGCAAAATTAAGTACCTTACAGGTCAATGAAATGCTTTCACATTGCAACTATGAAGTCATTTAGCGGTGAGGAGAGATATTACCAGAGAGGGAATTTCAAAGCTTTATAACAAAGAAAGGTGTAACGTTCAAAGCTTGGGCACTATGGATAGAGCTTTCGTTGGTGAATGTGATCAGGTTATCCTCAGAGAGGCCGGAGGAGGAGTTAATAATTGCAAATAAATATGTTTAGAGCTTTGATCTGATATCGCGAGAGTATTGATTTACTGTTTAACGATTGTTGACCTTGAGTCGGACAGTGACATGTAATTTAAGCTGTAAAGTTCGCGCAGGGTTAACATTTCAGGCCGGAATTCATTTCAACACGGACCAGCGCCGCTTTTCTAAAGCACGAGATATTTGGACTGGGGGTTTATGCAGGCCACAAGCCCAGCAGATCGTATATTCCAAGTAACGCAGGAAATCAGAAAATCATAGAAATATTCACGGCTACATTTAGCCGCAGCCTAAGGTGGAGAGATATTAGTGTTAGTGGGATAAGTAGCAGCAGTAAGGTTCGCTGTATCCTGAACAAATTTATAGAAGCTTGCTCTTGGCAGATGCTTTTACAAAAGCCGAAATTTACTAGCCTTGTCTTTACGACGCGAATGTAAGATTGAAACTTTCAACATTAAAAGAGCATTTGCACGTAACATCCAAACATTCCTCGAATTTATGCAAAGTGGACAACGTTACCACATTAGTAAGTTGTGGCCTTGCAAGCGGTATCAAAATGCGTAGTGACGATTTTTTTTCTCCGGGTAATTACACAGCTGGCCCCCTGTCAACGAATGTTTCCAGCTGCACTTGCGCTCTTTAAATGCGAACGCGCTTTTGATAGCATAATTCGATTAGAACTACCGCCTAGCGGGGCACGTCGTCAGCGTAGAAGCTAAATATGTAAATAAAACGAGGGGACCTTAGTAATTTCGCAGTGTACGAACAAGGCAGGTAATTTCGTAGGACCTTCGCACCGCAGACAAGCCACAGCGTGCGCGTAAAATCAAATTCTTGCTGAAGCCGCCGTAGACGTGAGGTGAAGAGGCTCCTTCCGAGGTTCCCTTGAATGTAATTAGGGGCGATGCGCGGAAGGTACAAATCTCATTTGCGGATGAGCGATGAATGAGGAATGAATTCTCGGTGTAATGCTTCCAAGTGTATATGTATATACATGCAGGTCACGCTGCAAGTCACTGATTATGAATGTGAGCGAGCTATGTAAGAAACACGATAACATGAAAGGAACAATGGTGTTTGTAGGAGAGGAGGGAGTGGGTATAGAAGAGATGAACAAATGGAAATACAGGAGTTGCCATCTTTGAACGGTTTAACCATGTCCTATTAAAAAGAATGTCATTCAAGCGGGATGCTTGTGCTAATTTCACCTTAGTTCTGCTTTAGACCCATTACGTCGTCAAATCGAATCTCGCCTCGGCCATGAAAGAATGCGCATCGCGTATTTGCGAATAAATACGCTTTCCGTTTCTTGATCAACCAATGAATGAATGAATCAATCAATCAATCAATCAATCAACCGGTTCATTTAACAGTCAAAATCGCAGTAAAGACTATCACCTAGAGTTGTGGTCAAATGCCCCTACTGCCTGAAATGCAATTCATGGCATCGGTGAGCTTTTTATAAAACCAAGGTCGTGGTTTCTTTGCTACTAAAGCCCTCTGCTACTAAGCGCGTCCCTTGAGTTTCCGCTCCAGTTTGGACCGCTGCTAGCGTAGAGTTGGTTCTTTTTGGAGCCACAGTACCCAAATATTGAGAAAGCTGAAATGAATAAACACTTCGCATACTTAGACCCAGGTAAGGATCATCATCATCATAGTCTTCTTCATTGTCAGTACTAGCAGCCTGTCTTAAGCCCACCGCAGGACGAATTCGTCACCCAATTACTTGCGGTCCGTCCGGTCCGGAGAGAGTTGGTTACATGTTATGGATGCGAATCTCTTGTATCATCACCCCACCTGTTACATTTTCGCTCTCTTGGTATCCGTTCTGCTGCTCTCACTCTCCGCCGGTTGTCTGTTCCTCGCAACACGCATCTACATATGACGTACACGCGTCAGTTCACACGAAACGAGTGTGCCACTTGCAATGATTATTAATACCCTGTACCTCGTCCTTTTTAAGTGTGCCTTTACAAATATTCGGAAATTATTCCGGAGTCTCCCAATACGGCATACCTTGTAGAGTCATATCATAAATTTATCATTTAAGAAACGAGAAACCAATGTTTTAACCATTAGGCCATGTACATGATTATCAGTTTAGGTATAATACTTGAGCACGTTGGTTTAAGTGCATCATTGTACTGCACCACATGCATAGTGAACATTGGATCACCTGAGACACATAACCGCCTTCCCACGTTCCGACGTTAAGGGTATATGGTGTTGAAATTCTCCTTCCTCCTCTTACTCCCATCTTTCTATTCCCCCTTCCCATTCCCCCAGTGCAGGGTAGCCAACCGGACGCCTTTCTGGTTAGCCTCCCTGCTTTTCTGTTTTTCCCCTTTTCCTTGCTTAAGGACATGTGCCACACCGACGATGTTTTCGTTAATTTAAACGTACATCACGAGTATGCAATCCTGGTCACTACGTCAATTTTCAATGGATGCCCTCACACTGCGGCGTGATAGATAACGAACTGGCAGACGCTGAAGTTAAAAACAGCTATAGAAAATGCACCTGAAGTAAGCAAATTACGTTTTCACGGAGATGCGAGCGCTGTGCTTTGTCACTTAATGCGCAACTACACACTTGAGCGCAGGACTAAACCAGATAAGCGACACAAGCGCTTAAACAAATGGGCCCGCAAATGACATTCCGCATGCCTCATAAACTGAAGCGAATGCTATCGAGTATGATTGACAGGATTCGTCTTGGCGTTGCGTTCACGAGAGGTTATAGACGCCTAATCGGCTGCAGGGACAGTGGTTCCAATTGTGAGCACTGTGAAGTGCCAGAAACACTCGCACATATATTTTCCACATCCCCTGCGCACGGGCAAGTACTACAGACCCAGGTTTCATCACTTCCAAGATTTGACAAAAGACCGCTGTCCGATGAGTTTGTGTTAGGCTATTGGCTTCACGTCCACAGCGCAGCCGTGGTCGTTGAAGCTATGGTAGCCTTCCCTCGTGGCACTGGACTTGAACGACCCTAGAGTGGCCCCGACCCATCACGTGGCCCTGTACATGCGCGCCTCATTATGTCGCCATCATCCACGGTGGTCTAGTGGTTATGGCACTCGGCTGCAGATCCGAAGGTCGCGGGATCGAATCCCGGCCGCGGCGGCTGCATTTCGATGGAGGCGAAATGTTGAGGCCCGTGTGCTGTGCGATGTCAGTGCACGTTAAAGAACCCCAGGTGGTCGAAATTTCCGGAGCCCTCCACTACGGCGTCTCTCATAATCAGAACTGGTTTTGGGACGTTAAACCCCACATATCAATCAATCAATCAATGTCGCCATCATCATTTCGCACATTTTCCTTCCCGTTTCCCCCTTTCTAACCGTTGAGTAGCATGCCAGAGCAAACTACTGCTCAGGCCGACCTCTCTGCTGTTCTATAAATAAACCTCTTCCTTTTTCTTGCGGTGCGTCATGCGTCTATACCCTACAATGCCTATATTGGTGTAGACAGGCAGATAGATAGATAGACAGACAGACAGACAGACAGACAGGGAGATAGATAGATAGATAGACAGACAGATAGATAGATAGATAGATAGATAGACAGATAGATAGATAGATAGATAGACAGATAGATAGACAGATAGATAGATAGATAGATAGATAGATAGATAGATAGATAGATAGATAGATAGGATTTAAAGTAAACTATAGCTTCATGGTTTAAGTCGTCAAAGGACAGAGCTGAAGTCAAACGCATGAGCTGCCTCTTCAGCAAGGAGCTTGTGTCCTATTTTATGCTGAAACGACCCGGCCGACCCTTACAGTGGGCTGCTTGTTCCACGTGCTACCGGGACAGGGATGAGATAGGTTTCAGGTAAGGGGAAGCTGAATAAATAGCGGCACGTTCTCACCTCAATTGCTCCCCTCTCCATGTCGCTGGCTGAAGGGTCGCCGCATCCTGCCGGACGGCGCGGTGCCTTCGGCGTGAACGGGTTCTTACATGCTCCGTTTGCATTATAAAGTTGAACTGAAGCGCATGCTGACAAGGTGGAGGACGGAAAGATAGTCAGGGAGGTTAACCAGAAAGCGTCCGTTTGGCTACCCGGCACTGGGGGATTGGGAAAGGGGAATGGAAAGATCAAAGAGACAAGAACGAAAAAAAAGGTGGCCGGGGATGGCAGACAATGCGTTGACGCGTAAGATATTGTACGTGCTGGCAGATGTGTAAATTAATCAAGGGGCAGGTATTGCCTACCATGTCAGTGGGGAAGAATATGTTGCACAAGAAAGTAGCATCTCGGGTTGCTGTGCTGCGAATGACGTCAAACGACGAGTCTCCTGCCGGCTCTGATACCTAACACGCTTTCTTCTGCCCCCTCCCAACCCTGACGCTCTTCCCCTCCCCTCTCTCTTCTACTGTGATGGACGCAACGGAGGTTGCGCTGAAGTTAATTCGCATTTCCCGCATGGATGGATGAATGGATGGATGCTGTGAGCGTCCCCTCTGTAACGGGGCAGTGGCATGTGCGCCACCAGTCTCGTAAAATTTGAAGAACTTTTCATTTTTTCCCCTCTCTCTTTAAGTTGTCCTCATGCCTTTCAAATATACTTAAATTAAATCGGTCATACTATAGCTAAAGTGTAAATTCATAACCCAGTTCTCGGCCCCTTTTGGCAGAATGTCCCTATTTCTTCCCTATAACTATTTTTGTCCGTTCTCTCTCGTTTTCTGCCACCAGTATTCTAACCTTCCCTTACTTATTTCAATTGCGGGTATGTTGAGCTTTCCATTGTTCTCCCGAAAACCCAAGGCATCATGCAGGGTAGTGCCCAAACGTACACCTGGGTGGATAGTTCCGCATTAATTCAGAACATGCTCCGTCATTTCCCAATCTTCCTCACAGGACGTGCATTTCTCCTTTTCTTTACTGAATTTCGCTTTATAACTACGCGTTCAAAGGCAGCCCGATCTTGCTTCAAACAGTAAAGCGCTTCAACTTGAATTATCATAAAAAGCCTGCATCTTTATTTCATTCTTGCCTTTTCGGTCATTATTCAGATTCGGTTTTTTTTCCAACGCTGCCATCCAGTAAACCTTCCTGGTTTCCACCATAAGGCTTACTATTTTATATCGGTCCTAGTTTTTTTTTCTCTTACAAGCTAACCTCAACAAGTGTAGTTGCTGCACGCTTCAGCTGTCGCTGCGATACGCCGGCGAAGACCTCTTTTCCATGCCCTACTATGTGTGTGAAAAGTCGACAAAAGTGACAGAAGTAGATTGGTTTGTTAAGTATTTCGATACACCGGGGGGCATGAAAGCGGTTGAGCGAGCGAGGAATTTAACGATGCAATGTATGATACGAAGAAGGGTACTTGTGAACGAAAGAAACAGCTTCATCTTGTTGTTTGCAGTAGATGGGGCGCGATCGGAGATCTTTTTTCGGGAGAGAGTGCGTTCGCTCGCTCCAGCGTCTTGAAATGAAGGGGCTGTTCTTGTTGTGCGTGCTGCGGATTCTTCGTGGCTGAGTGCAACGCTGGTTTCCATGATTCATCTCTTTTGTTTGTGTGAGTGGCTGTACTTCTTTGATGGAGTGCTCCATAAAATATGTGAACAAGTAGGCGGGAATAGCCAATCGGCAGACGGTATACGTCCTATAAGTTGAGGAGCACTTTGGTTTGTGTTCACCTGGGAAATATATTAGAAAACGAAATATTTTTCGCCTTTTAATGAAAATAACTACTTGATGTATACGAATAATATTTGGCGTCGAAGTTTTAAGCGCGTGACTTGCAGAGAAGACCTGTCCATGCAAAGACACGGCCGCGCCCAGCGTTTCACGACGTCAGGTTTTCGCCGTACGTCCCTCGCCAGGACCATGCTAACAAAACCGAATGCGTTCACAAAGTGCCGTCTGCTATCTCGCCCCTGCAATGATATGAAACTGCACCACGAAGCTTTATTCCGCAGGACAGAAATTTCGCTTCTTGCGAGAAGCGCCACATACGTCACCGTCAATATAGGCGAACGAAAAACTTTTCCATCCGCTTTCCTAATGCCGGAATATTTTGTGTATTCTTCGCTTTCCTGAATTATCGATTATTTTAAGCGGACAGCTGAAGAACTTCCCACGAGTATCTTCCGCAAGTGGAAGACCTATAACAAAACGAAGAAAAGAAGGAATCCCAAGGTAGAAGTTCCATTTCGCTACTGAGATTGTGGGCCTGGAAATGGGAATAAAAAAGCCAAAAAAGACGTAAAGGGTAAATCAAAGCGCAAAATTAGAAAAATTATATAAAACTTTAGTTTTTCTTTGACAATGCGCAAAACAAAAACTCCACAGTCCTCATGATGTGTTTCGTGATTTCAACTACGCGAATTTTCGCAAAGCCCGACAAAGCTTTCATTGCCGTGTTGCAATTAATGGGTGCGTCCGGCATCGGTTAGTGGGTGAGTGTGAAGTTGAAGGTAACTGCGCCTTATGCACTTTTGCCTAATTGCATGTAATGCAGGGGTGATCGAAGCACGTTCTCTGTCTACGACGGGTCCAGCACGAAGGCCACAACCGGCTTCCCGTGGGTGAGGACATCGGATTTGATGCTCACCGTGGCGGCCGAATTTTCAATACAGGTGAAAATTATCATCTGAGATCTCCGCGCACAAGCCGTTTTTGTTTCACGCTGAAACCTCAGTTAGACGACATTTCAGGATTCCCCCACTACAGCGTGCCTGCCCTATTTAATACCCCATTTTGGCCCACCACCACAATCCACGAAAGCCACCAACATGATTATGGTTCTCGCGATGGACGTAATGGAGGCTGAAATCGCGTGCCTCAGTTAATGCACATTTCATTTTTGTTAACACACGCCGCCGTGCCGTACTTCGGCGTAGAGTTAAGGCCACCTAACTGGATTGGAAAAACAGCAGTAATTCATTAAAACCACAGAAACATGGGAGGTTTATTCTCTGGTTCAATGAAGACGCCTTCCAAGTGGCTCTGCTTTGATTTTCCACGCTTTTCCCGCCTAAAATACCGATAGTGAACTTGATGCAGATATGGATATGTGGGCTGTACAGGTTGAACCGAATCAAATGTTCATTCAGTGCACGGCACATCACCGGTCAATCTCCACCGTGCGTTCCACAGGAACCATCATTGTGATGGTGATTTCTGGTGCTGCTACTGTGGTGAGCGACGATAGAATTCGCGTCATGCTGTTTTGGCATGTAAAGCGTAAAGACGCAACAATTGTGCTATTTCTCTTGGATTTTAGTCTTTATACACGACTAAACCAAAGGCGTAATTTAAGAATAGAGAAATTCGATGTGAGGAACTTCAGCGCACATTGGAATGTCGAATTTCACCGTCCAAGAAAATGTCTGACACTACTTTAAAAAAAAATCTCGAGCGTCCCGAGCAAGTGTACAAGAGATCCTAATGCCTGAACTCAGGGAAAAATAATAGACTAGCGTCAACTAGCGAACTTTTATTTCTCAGTGTTAATAGTAATTATATCACGTATTCAAAACCGAAGAATACTTGTCGCTTCATCAAAGGCTAACTGGTACGACTGTCCTACATGGATGACGAAAAGTTAAACCGCATGTTACGTGAACGAAGCTTGTATATAATATTTCATAACTAACAGTTTGCGACTATTGAATTTTTTGAATACGAATATCCAGCTTCGAACGCCCCATCTAATATCAACACACACATGCGCTTTCAAAACCTTCGCTTTATTCTATGCGCTTTACGTTAGCGCTTTATGCTAAGACAAACTTATAAAGTACCGACGCACAACATATTAATATCCGCTAGATACTGTATAGAGCAGTTCTCAGATAACCTTATAAAATATTAAACTAAAAGGCAACTGAAAGGAAAACATTGAGGCTATCAAGAAAGCATATTAGCTGTTCCACCTGGCGAGGCCGTTGTATAGTACGCAAGAGGTCCCGCACAAGAAGGCGGCTTTGAATAGGAGGCGCGCTATATATGCGCCCCCAAAATAGCGTGAGCGTGAACAAGCGCTGCAGCATACGACAAGACGCCATCAAAGACGTGATATTGTGACAGCGTTTGCTGGCGGCCACAACTGCTACATATTGGCTTGCTTACAATCGTTGGCCTCCATCACACCTCCGTGCACTACCGATGCTCATCAATGTAAGCATCGCTCGTCTAGCGTGAACGGCGAAGAACGACCATTTTAGACGAAACGACCGCATGACCTGGTCTATCTTTTTTGATATTCGAATAAAGTCGGATATCTGAAAAATTCGCATAGGTTATTCTCTAGACGCATAGAAACATTAGAAACCTGATATTAGACGAATATTTCAAACATTCGAATATTCGCGCCGCCCCAGAAGTAACAGTTGGATAGACGCCAATTATGGCCGTCGGTAACGCTAATCGTCGGAAAAGCGCTGCAGGAAGTTGCTCTCCTGTGTTCGAAGTCACCGTCCACGTAGCGTTCTCCACAAATGGCGTTCTTGAAAAAGATTACATCGGCTCTACTTCTTTTTTACCATTTATCCCACTGCATTCTTTCGTCCGTCCCCCTAATTCTTACCCAGGGCAAACTCTGCCATAGGGGGCCATCTTTGGAAGCGGTCACGCAGTCGACCGACCGTCCTTGTAAATACAGTGCACACAGAGTAGTTGAAAAGGAAGCTGTTTCTATTTATCTATCAGTCTCTTTTGTAGCGTCTATGTGTACTTGCCGCGGTTCTGCTTTGCCAGATCGACCTTAGTGGCCTGGTAACCTAATGGACAGCAAGGCCCTTTTCTCTGCTGCTCGAACTCTGCGCAGTTATTTTCCGTGCTGGCGCAACAGGCGACTCTTCTTTTCAAGAAAAGTCAGTGTCGCTAGTCCACTTCTCTGGAATCGCTTTTTTTCCCTATCGTTTCTTATAAACATGGGTCTTTTCTTGTATGTTCATTTTTCAATCTCGACTTGCCAACGTTACGTGGATTTTACAAGTGCACCTGCTTGCCTGTAACTACATTATGCCACAATACCATGCGCACTAGCAGCGGCACACATTAGGCCCAACATTCTCTCGGGATTTAGTAATACACTTACCTTCCCTTTCTGCATTGTTCTCGTGTGCGAACCAGTGCTTGCGTACATCTCTCTGAGCTACTGTTTGTGCACTTGTGTGACGTGTGTGGCTGCTTTCCCGCTGTGCACTCGGGCAATACTTACATGGAGCTATATGCTTAGGAACAAGATTTCTCCATGCAATGTTTTTCGAAGCTACATTCCTCTATTATTTGCTTTTAGTTTTCCTCTTCCGCTAATTCCTATCTTTTTCTGAGTTTTTAGCGCGGCTCTAACGAGAAATCTCCCACTCCTGCTGTCGGCGCTCTTGGTCCGACGCCAGCTGCTCCTCGCGAGAATTAACTGTTCCTGGCAGTCCCACTGGAAAGCCGGATAGACAAAGATGTAGCCGCGCTCTTGTGCCAGAGAGAAACGCGGTCGCTGTTAGCGCAGACAGCGACATGCCGCAGATTTTTTTTTCTGTCGTGCTCGCACCAACTAATATAGCTGCGCTGTAAATTACTCTCATGCGCTTGTTCCACCTGATTAAAAAACAAACGTGGGCACGTAGCTCATGCGCCAGTGCCTTTCTTATCCGGGGTCGAATTGAAACCGTCTGACCTAAGCATATGCATGTTCGCTGCAACAGGCTTGCATAAAATAAATTGTTCCGCGTAACATTTAGCGAATTTTTTCTGCCTTAGCCCGGTTTGATTCTCTGCTGTTTATGACAGCTTCCATCGACACGGAAAATATGCAGGCTGCCACAGACCTGGCGTGCTTTTGTCGTAGAGATCGCGATCAATATATATATGTATATATATATATATATAGTGAACTTCTCGCGATTGGAACGGCCTTCCCGCTGACGTTGTAAACATTAATCATTATGAACATTTCCGTAATTCCGTAGCTAATATTGTATACTCAAGCTCTTTATAACTTACTGTATGTTTCCATTGTACTTGCATATTTTGTTCTTTTTCGTTTCTTATTGTCTTTGAATGTATGTGCTTTTACCACTCCCCCTCTGTAATGCTTCTGGCCCTGAGGGGTATAATAAAATGAAATAAAATGAAATATATATATATATATATATATATATATATATATATATATAGTTCGGGGAAGTAGTTCTGTGGGTCCGGTTCAGGAGGGGATTAGAAACGAATTGCGCACTTGCGAAAATCGCACGTTTATTGTTCAACGTTTCGGCGGGGGCACGGCCGAAACGTTGCCCAATAAACGTGCGATTTTCGCAAGTGCGCAATTCGTTTCTATATATATATATATGCCATCATGTGCCGTATATGTATATATATACGGGACATGATGGCGGCCGCTGCGAGAGCCCGTTCATCAAGTGCCCGTATAAGCGCTATGACAATAAAAAAACTACTGCTGATGCTCAGACGTGCTACAAGGGAGCCGCCGGCCCCATGTGTGAGAGAGAGGACACCTAAACAGTTCCACTGCTGCCAAACCTGAGAAAGCCCGATGCGCGGGCAACTCAGCGATTCTTGTGCCACGGAGAAGTGCCCTGAGATGAAAAATCATGGGCTGGACGAGGAGGTGGCGCCCTCTCTTGTGCATCGCGGGTGTAGTCGAGAAGCGTGATCACGTGCCGGGAAGAGACGACGGTCGCCGACAAGGCGAGTGTCTAAGGAGCTCCGCACCTGAACGTGCAGCAGATTCGTGTTGGTCAAGATGCTCTTAATATGTGCAAGCTTCAGTATTGCACTGCGCCTTCTAACACTCCATTCGCGCCCCAAGCTACCGAGGTGAGATATGCTGAGGGCGCTGCTGTTTCCATCAGAGTATATGGTGCTGAAGCGGCTCATCATGAATCGGTGCCGAAACCTGCACGGCTTAAAAATTTCCAAGCTGTACACGCTTAGACAAATGAAAAAATTTTCAGACATTAAGTCTGAAAGACTTAGTGAACCTCGCTGTATCCATTTCTGGCACAAACTAAGTGTTGTGCCATTGCAGTGTAGAAGTGGCTTTTACAAATATAGCTATTTCGCCTCAACAATGCGGCAATGGAATGTGCTGCTTGAAAGTGTTAGCGCTTTGAAAATTCCCAATATTCGTTTTCTCTGACACAAAAGAAGCAGCCCTTCCTGTATAAAAAGATATGGGGACAAGCGGAGCTTGTCGCGCGTGTGCCTATATATATATATATATATATATATATATATATATATATATATATATAGTATCAATAAGTAAGTAAGTATCAATAAGTAAATCTATATATATATATATATATATATATATATATATATATATATATATATATAGATTTACTTATTGATACTTCCATCTATTGCGGGTAGGAGGTCTAAGAGACTCCTAAGGCTTATATATATTAAAAATATTTGAAGCTCAAAAGAAGCATGAACTCCGTGTGCACTGCCTTTTCAACGACAATAGTTTGCTCAAAAATAACCCCGACGCTAAATTGTGACGCGTAGCAAGCCTCGCTTCAAAATTAAAAGAACTTTGGCACGGGCATTGTTTGTACGTCAGCCAGCGAAGTAAACACTGATTTCAAGAGGGTGCAACAATTGGTTAGATTATACTTTGCTCTAGGCTTCACGAAGGCTGCCGCGTATGATGAACACCTGCAATAACACAACGCCGACGCTTCGGTTTTATTATGTGAGTTCTCACTGTTAGCAGTGCAACGCATAACCGCCTTTGTGCGAACACGCATAATCAAACATTATTGCGCTTTCGATCTGGAAAAATCCAGCGGCGCGTTAAATTAATCGCGGCAGCGTTTTAGGATGGAAGCACAAATGAATTGAGGAACTGCAATTGCGCCCCAATACACGTCCCAAGCTTACAAAGACTAATGGAGAACCAGCTCGCACCGTCGGGCTCTTTGACATTGAGCGCGGATAAGGTTGTGTGCGAATTTTCCGCTCGTTAAAATTGTTGATGTTGTGCACGACACTCTTCGACTTATTGCGTAGTTTGAATGGTCTACTTTAGTATTGAAGGCTTGAGCGCTGTAGCATGCTGGAGTCATTTGTATAAAGAAGACAGAAACGTGGGCATATGGGTACCGGTATATCTTGTGGCGAATATTGCAACTTCTGCACTCGGGGTGCGTTGGCAGGAGTGATGCCAAGTGTACTCACTGGTCTGGAAAACAAATCGCACCTGTCAACGTAAACGCTCTGTGGCACATTCCTCGAAGTACCGTAACCAGTCTAGTGTAGCAAAAAGGTAGTACAGAAGAAGGCCTTGGGTACTGTTTGTTGTTGTCGACCATCCTACGCCTTACTTCCCTCCTCTAGCGTGCAGCAGGTATCAGTGACGCGACAGAAGACTTTTGTTCTCAAATGAATGCGCTTGCTTTCTGCTGTTTCTCCAAGTGAGGGGGCCGCAAATTTTGTGAGAACGGTAAAAAAGAGCAGGCCAACAGCAAGCAGTGATAACCAAGATGTTGACCTGCGTCTGCGTGTGGACAAACTACTTGAAGCGAAACGTTTTTTACCTTCAATAATTAACAAAACTGAAAAGGGAAAGAAGCAATGTATTGTTTCTTCTCAACTCTAGACACATTCAACATTACTTCTACCTGCTTCTCTCCAATGCCTCTAGGTGGCGTCGCGCACGCCAAATTCAAGGTCAATGTTCTGTGACCATGTGCTGGCCCTATCGCAGATCTCACCCCTTTCGGTCCTAGCAGACGACGTGTTCCGCTTTGAAACGACTGAGAGGTGGTGTCGTCATTTTTAAGACTCCGAAATTTGGTCCTTCGCCGCCGCTGAGCACCTCCATGCGGCCGAGGCCAGTGGCCTGCTGTGAAACCCGAAGGTGTTCAGAGACTACTATCACAGTTCTTGCCCCGGTGTGGCGTAACACCCAAATCAAAGCAAGCTTACAGCAAATTGTTATTTCTTTGTCGGGCACATTGTAAGCGAAAAGAATTATAATACTTACATTATGTCCTAGACTGCAGTATGCAAGCTGATTTCACAGGTAGTTTAAATTAGACGGTCATGAGTGCCGAAACTTGGGCATGCGAACATGAGCAACAGACGTAACACGTCTGTATTGTAAGCGTGATAAGGAACCCGGCAAATGAGAGCAGCGAAATATCAGCTGGTAGAGGAACAGGACGATGTGATTTGGCCCGTTACATTTGGTGGCAGCGGTGGGATGGCAACCCCAAGCAAGACGTCCCCAGCAACGGCGACTTCGATTGAATCGGTTCCGCAATCCATGCTACCGCCATCGTCGATCCTTCAGCTGGACCATGTCCTTTCTGCAAGCGACGCGATCGCTCAGCCACTGTTGCCGCCGTGCAAGCTTCCGGTCTTGGTACGACGCCTTCACGTATTCACGCTGCCGCTTCGGTCGCTGCTTAGTGTCGGCGTACACATGATCTAGTGGCTGTCCTCAGGGGTTCTGGAGCACGTCTTGTCGACCGCCTGTTCTCCACTGAGAATAGTTTAGCACAACGCATGTCCTCCGCAGAAAGTCGCATCGCCGACCTCATGAAACGTGCTTTCAACCTCTCGTTGCCCGCGTCCACTACTCCTGCTCCTACTGTCGCTCGAGACAATGCTGGGCCTTCCTCTCCGCATTCTGCCATGACGCAATGCCGGGGATTCTTCTCGAGTCCACCTACCTTTCACGGCACAACGCCGTGGTCTCCTTTTCTTGGGCAGTTTGAGTCTGCCGCTGCACTGTGCACCTGGCACGAACAACACAAGGCTCGGGTCCTTATGACACAGCTTCGTTCACCTGCCGCTGAGTTTTCGAGCACCTGCCAGCATCCGACTGTACGGACTACGACAGCCTCGTCGCGGCACTAGAGTCCTGCAATGGTAACTCCCGTTTTAGGCACTTACATCTGACAGAGTTCACCTACCTCTTATTCACGATTCATTAGTGAAATAAAGCGGAGTTGCTACAATGTGGGCTCCCGAGATGTAATTTGCAACATACGCTGTGGCAATACCCCATGGTAAGCGCGGCTGCGAGGTCTCCAGCCACGCGAGAAGAGTGGACTGCTCTCCTCACCGGTCCAAGAGGACGACCAACTTCGGGCTGTCCAGAGAGCCCACGACCTGGCCGCCGAGTTCCACCTCCCGGTCCCGTTGTGTACGTGGCCCGTGGCCCGTTGTGTACGTGGCCCCTTAGGGGGACTTGCTCTTATCAGGACCAAGTAAACTTTAGTTCCGTTCAGTGCCGTTCAGTTCAGTTAGAGCACGTGCGACAGGGCAAGTACAGCCTCCTGCAAGAACTTGCTGCTCATGTCGAGCGTTTGTCGTGGAAAGCCCTCGCTGGCTGCCGCTAATGGACTTGTTGAGCGCACAAACCGCACCATAAAATACGTATTTTCTTCCTACGTTTCCAGCACGCACAACGACTGGCACGACTACGTCACTGCTGCTGTTTTTGCTCCGAATGCGACCAAACAGGAAGTCACTCGTGAGACGCCATTTCATCTGCTCTACGGGAGGACGCCACGGTTACCACAAGAACGCCTTCTTGGTTTAGACACATCTTTGCAAGAAAACCCACAGTAGTGGACTCCAGCGAGACCCTGCAACAGGCTCGCCTCGAGCTCGACTCGCAATACTGCATCACCAGGCGCACTACAACAAGTATTCTGCGCAAAGTCGTGCTAGTTCTTTCCGACAGGCGATTTAGACATGGTGCGTCAGGCACTGCGTTTAAGTTGGCGCTGCGAAAAATTCTTAGCCTTGTTTTTTGGCCCCTTCGATGTGGTTGAAGCCTTAGGACCCGTGATATTTTGTTTTGTTTAACCTCTATTCCCGAACTTGGCGGCAACCGTCACAGAAGCACAAAGAACGCGACAAATGAGAGCAGCGAAAGATCGGCTGGTGGAGAAAGAGGATGAGGAAGTCAGAATGTGGAATGACGATCGTTGGAGCGTTCTGAGAATACTAGTCTGGTCACGTGTGCGTTGTGTTTGGCCCGTTACAATGTTATATTTTTCAGTGACGCCGTTTGTAGCCCGATTTGCAGCACTTACCGAAAAATTTCCTTTCAATGATATGCATCAACACGCACGAGCAAGGAGGATTTAAAAGGCAATTCCAGCGGTTTCTTCACCCAGTTCTGTTATTGACGTTTTCCAGTGGGGCTGATAGGCCTGGACCAATTAAGTTTGTTCAGTTTGCTCTGAAGCGCACCAATAATTTTAAATAACCGACTGAAGCCGTGCGTGCGAACCAAAACCGAACTGGGTAGACGCCTCGTACCGCGTATGCGATGACGTCACAGCTTTCTCGCCGTCAGAATTATGGAGCTGGCACCAAGAAATAGAGTGACGATGTCATCCAACGATGTATTTTCTGCCGGCTTTTCTAAACTTTACAGTGATGTTTTGTGCGCTGAAACATTGCCGGTTTGCTTTTGACGGCCCACCTGCTCGGGTAATCGCCGTTGAAGGTAATGACTTAAAAAACACGAGGTCACCCGCGTGAGAATCCGCTAATATTGTTTACAATTAATTTGCAGGATAACTAAGTGATTTACGACCGCCTGGCTTGATATGTTTTATTGCACTAACTAACGAGGTGAATATTATTGAAAGTTTCTTTGAGATAAGCACACTCTGAAAAATCGATGGAGTTGCCCTTTCGGCACAGCCCTTAAAGGTGGAAACGATGGGGATGTCGTACTACGTTTTCATGCATTTACCAGATTCATAGGCCCATGTAACCTTGTGTTTGCCAGCTGATTAATATTTTGGATTTCACGTCCTAAAAACGAAGGTGGTCGGTTCGCATCCGAAGGCCGTGGGTTCGGTTCCCACCGAAGGCAGGTTTCTCTTTTCTCCCACTTGAATACCTTTCTACATATTCTGCAATTATATTACTGGAATTAGGAACTTCAGTAACTTGCCCTATGCTTTCCTAGGCTTCATTGTTTGTTGGTTCATTATATATATATATTGTCGTGTGCAACAGTAAAAAGCTCGCCGTGCCTAGGGCGCTCGCACTGAGAGCGCAGGAGGAGAGCAGACGAGGAAGAAGTCACAGCAGCCGGCCTGCGACATAGGCGCTGTGTCTGTCTCTCTTTACATTACAATATATATATATATATATATATATATATATATATATATATATATAATGCATTATTTGGCAGAAGTTATCCGTCTAGTTATTGTGGCCGAGCAACGGCTCATATGTACACATCTGTTGCCAAGTCCGCGGAGATGCACCCCAATAATAACAGCAGCAAACATTTGTTTGCCTGCAAATGAAACTACGAGTACCAATACGTTTGGCGCGCGGACGTCTACACCGACATGCCCCGCACTATCTTCCTCGCCCATCTTGTGGACTCTCTAGACTGAAGACAACGGTACGTTGCCGGCTCAAGCGCCGTATCGCTTTTCCGAAATCCTTTGTTTTTGTGCTTCTTTTCCTCTTACCGCGTAAGTATGGGCGCCTTGCAAGCACTTGGGCAACGAGTAAACCATCTAGCACATATTTTGCTGTTGTCTGCGCGATAGTGCAGGCCTTTTCAAGCTGTCGTGTTGGCCGGCCCAGAAGGCAGCAGCCGGGTTTCGAAACAGGGTTATTATGCCGAGCTAATCAGTCAACGTATCGTAAATCCCTTAGGGCTTTATTGTCCACATGGCAGAGGTCTATTGTAAAGCATCCAGCGTATCCATTCCTAAAGTCTCTTGTTTTCTTTCTCTTCTTTCCTTCTTTATTAGCATTTCACCTAACGGGCAAAAAAAAATCAGGACAGAAATTGAGTGAATGTTAAAGTGCCCCTGCGGGAAACACCAATGTATCGCAGGTATATTACAAATCAGAAGATGCAATATCGGTTTCTTCACCACCTTTCATTTGTTCATATTTCTCTCTGTCTCTATCGTTATTCCTCTTCGTAAGAAGCAGGAAGTGCGTTGCGATCCAATTCCCTGCGACGCCCAGACGTGTTACACTGAGGCTATTGCCGCGTCGCCAGCGTACCAACGATGCCTAGGGATATATTACATGAAGCAGCTTGGAGACGACGCTGTTCTTGGGGCGGTGGTATAAGCAGAATGACAAAAACCTTACGCGTAACGCTTCGTGATTGAATAGCCGGCAGCCCCAGCGACATGGAACATGGAAGTCAAAACACCTATATATTTCGGCGTATTGATCGGAAATGTAACCCGGAAACACTTTCGCATTCACAATGCACATTACTGCACTTTCTTTCTAGGCAGTTGCTGCAGCCTTTGTAAGCTGGCGCGAGATCGCGCAAGTGGTTCGCTTTTCCGAACGCTCGCCATTGAATGACGGACAGGAGCGTCACGTGTGCACATATTGCCGTGCCGGCCACCGCAGTGGCGGCCGCTGTCGATAGAGCTGGCACCAACCAATCAGGAGCCATCAAAGCGAGCCACGCTGCTTTCGCGATCGCGCGCCTGTGTTCTAGAACTGTCGGCAGTAACGAAGCTTTAGTCCAAGATGTAGGTGAAGTGATATGCGCAATATTCAGCGTTTCTTTGCAATGAAGGCGCTGCAACGGCGCACGTAGGGCACGTACAGATGGGCGCGCAAAACCACAGAATTGAGACTCTCTTATCAAACTTATTTCTCTCGTGCCTTTTACTCAGTGACCCATCCGTAACACTGATATTTAATTTAGGAACAATAACAGAATGGCCAACCCAAGTAGCGAATATTCGGTGATTCGACTAGCTCGAATGCATTGACGAAATATCGGAGTGATGGTGTCATGATTGATTTGTGGGGTTCAACGTCCCGAAACCAGCTGTGATTCTGAGAGACGCTGTAGTGGAGGTCTCCGGAAATTTCGACCACCTGGGGTTCTTTAACGTGCACTGACATCCCACAGCACACGGGCCTGGAGGATCCTGGAGAATGCAAGCGCCGATTTAACCGTCTCCTACCGGTTCACTCACGAACTAACGCTTCTTACTACTTAAACTGCTTCCACTGCGGCCACAGGAAGTTCAAATGTTATTTTTTTTTCACACTTTTGCTTCCCGTCCCAACGTGGGTGCGGCCCGCGAACCCTGCCGACCATTAAACCAAGAGTGGGTGGAGAGGGGTTCCTCCGGACTTATTACAGCGCAAGCTGTTATGAGATCACAACAACGGCACCGTAGTTGTCCGCTGCCGCCGCCGCCGCCGCCGCCGCCGGTGTCCGCCCGTGTCCGTAACCAATATCGCTCCTCGTGAAGAACAGGACAACTGCTGCCATCTATTGGCGCTGATTTCCTCCGCATAGCCTTCGCAATGTGTTTTTACGAAGTGCTGCCTCGTGAAGCAGTTTTGTCTTATCGCTCTATGCATCACGCGAGAGGCGACGTGCGGAGCCCCGACAGCAACCTGACATGGCTCTTCGGTATACCTGATGGCGTCTCCTCGCAAGATGCGGACCGCTGCTGAAGAAGTGAATCGCAGAGTTACGCGCGCGGCTGCAGTAGGGCGACGTCGGGCACAGCAGACCGCTGTGCAGAGAGGAGCCCAAACCGCAGAGTTATGGCGCAGGGGATACCCGCCACCTGTACTTGCACTAGTTTCCCCAAGCGTTTACAATGGCCTCTAGGCAGGTCGCTCCTTCAGCTTACGCTGTCACTGTCCTGCGATTCCGCGCAGGCCTGGCTCTTTTTTTTATTCCTCCTTGGAACATGAATGCTATGTCAGACCTTTATGAACCGTGCAAATGCGTTGAAGGCAGAAAATATTTCTGATGTTCTGTTTGTGGTTCATTCATGATGGAGAAATCCTCGTAGACAAACCGCTCGTGCTCCAGGTGCTGCTGGGAACAATACGTGAGAAGGCGGCGTTTTTTTGTGTGGGTTGAATAAACAGAAAACTATGAAGGCTAACGATGATGATTACTGTGGTTTAGCGTCCCAAAACCACGACCTCATTATCAGAGACGCCGTAGCGGAGGGCTCCGGAAATTTCGACCACCTGGAGGTCTTTAACGTGCGCTGACGTCCCCACAGAACACGGGCCTCAACATTTCGCCTCCATCCGAATGCAGCCGCCGTGGCCGGGATTCATTCCCGCGGCCCTCGGATCAGCAGCCGAGTACCTAGAGAAGTGATGTCACTGTAGAAATAGGGCACTCTTCTATTATAGGAATATGTCTGACATTTTTGCCACTCGCGAAGTTGCTACGCATTGCATGAACATTGTTGATTGATTTTGTGGGGTTTAACGTCCCAAAACCAGCTCTGATTATGAGAGACACCGTAGTGGAGGGCTCCGGAAATTTCGACCACCTGGGGTTCTTTAACGTGCGCTAACATCGCACAGCACACGGGACTCAACATCTCGCCTCCATCGAAATGCAGTCGCCGCGGCCGCGATGCATGAACATTATTAAGCTCGACATTCTTTTTCGGCAATGTTAATGAACTGGAAGTCCGTAAACTGCTTCCGCTCTACTAGCCTGGTAAACGTAGTACAAGAGAAAAATATTTGGATAGGGTGCAGTCTCAACAGGTGGAGTGGAAAAAAATCGCCAAATATACATTTTTTTTTACAAGAATCCCCGCAGTCAAAATACACTGTCACCTTCGTGGTCGGGTGAAAGATATACTTGATACATCGTTAAACAGCTGAACGTATCCAATAAGCCTAGGTAAAGTTACAAAGGGCATTATTTTCTAAATGAGAGAGGTTTTTTTAAAAAATTATATGTCTGTACCAGTCTCTGTACGACACGAGCCGCTTTGAACAGTCAGTGGCCATCGGCAACTAAAGCCTACTTACCTGCGAATACATGGAAGACTACATCGTCTTTAAAGCAGAATAACAGAACGACGCTATTATCATAATTTTATTGAGGACAGACTATGTTGGCCATGCGGCTAGATATTGAGCTTGCTGTGCACTAGATGCGCTGTCCAAGCGCCGTAAATGCACAATGACGAAATGTTAGTTGTGCCGAGAAGTTCCTCAAGCGTGAAATTTATATTTTGCACATTTTGTGTGTAGAAATGTTCGATGACATATAATGCACTACTACGGAGATATATCGCTTATATTATTTCAGCAACCTCCAAAGGGTGCATTGCTCCAATAAACGCATTGGCCAGTTTAGGAATAGCTGCCCATCTTATTTGTGTTCGCGTAAGGGCATTCCCAGCGTCTCTCGATTTTTGGGAATCCATACTTTACACACGTGCTTACTGTTTCAAAAAAATGTCTCTCCTAGCACGAACTTTCCGAAATCTGTTATTTACAAAACTAGCATGGTACGAGCTAAGGAAACAATGATACCCGATAGTGTGTCAGTAATGAAACGCAGGGAACTGACCGCCGCTCACACGAGACAAGAATAGTGTCGAAATAGAAGGCAACGGCAACTGGCAGACTGTCAGCAATGGGGGGCAGCACCATTACCAACTCACAGAACCTCTACGGTTTTAGTTTTAGCGCGTGATAGCATGCCCTGTAACTTAGTTCTACAATGTCCTAATCGCGTAGACGCTTTTCAAAAGCACGCAAGTGACACAAACAGAACACTGGTCGGACCTGTGTGTTGCTGTGTTCAGGGACACGGCTAGAAACGCCCTCATGCTGTTCCCCAAACTACAAAGCACTGCAATGCTCTTAACGAGAGCGGAAAACAGCGTAGGACATGCACGGCACATCAGGCGCTGCCCTGGTAGGACAACTGTATAAGAGCAACAGAAGGCGTTTGCCCACGTTCCTTTCTGGGAGTTGCTCCTTGCTCGCAGGCCTTAAAGGCGGCAAGCATTAAGTAAACAAGAGTGACCATGCCACACGCGTGCACTGGTAAAGTGAGACGAAGCAGAATGACTCAGCATGTGGTTGCAAAATGGAGATGCTCCTGAGGTAGAAAGAAAAAATACAAACCAAGAGAAGTGCACTCTCATTACTTGACATTGTTTCCAATCGCTCGCGTTATTCTTAAAACAGAAAAGGTAGGACGAATCGACTGTATACTGTAGTCATATAAGACAAAAATGGTTAAATTCTTGGTATAATCACTGTTAAAATGTTCTGTGGTCAAGAAATACTCGTGAGCACTCTTCCCGTGCCAAAAACGGAACCCAAGGCATCGCACTTAATAGCGCGATGTGTTGTCCGCTAAGGTATGACGGCTGGCGATTAAAATTAGAAGGCAACAAGATTATATCAGCGAAGGTGATACCTGATAATGATGGGAGAAATGAAGCTGAGGCAGAAATGAATGCAAACGAGACGGACTCGGCCGCAACAGGGAACTGTCGGTGCAGCTGTGTCACCTTTATATTAAAACATCAATTAGATGGTTTAGCTTCATTTTGAATGTTATGACTTGTTAAGCGCCCACGATGACAATACTTATGACAGGAATGACACACTATTATTTTCCTTATGTAGTGAGTGTACTTCGTAGTATCCGATAGCACCGATGCAGATGTTTGCGAAATGAAAGCAAAATACGTAAATAGTATAAGGTACCATTTATTCTTGCCGATCACGAGGTGCGACAAGGTCGGGAGGTACAGGTGAGGGTCTCTACAGATAAGACAGAAGTACAGGTGATAATGGCATCCAGAGATGAAAGAGTCAATCATAGGTCATACTACTAACAATACCGGAAACGTACAAGCAGGAATGGGAAACATGAACAGAAAACATCAAATAATAGTCTGCAAAATACAGTGCAATATGAATGCTTTTAGGTCCCATTGTCTGTGGATTATACAAAGGTGTTTTGAAGGGCAGCCGGTGATTTACCTCAAAGTTACAAAAACGATTCACAGTCTTTCCTTCATCTAAAAGTGCCCTGTAAATGGGATCAGTTTTGTCCTATCCACAGCGATCCCATTTCTAAAGAAGTCGTTTTCTCTTGACGGCCATTGCTCGTCTCATACCATGCGAGATATTCAAAGTTAACACAATCAAAAGCGACATTTTCTTCTATTTTCTGTCTTGCACTTTCGTCGCAGTATGAGGCCACTGATTTGGAAACTCAAGTGAATGCAATAAAATAAAATAACGCAAAGAGTTCCAGAAACTTAAATAGAAGATAACATCCGTCAGGGTCAGCGTCAGGGTCAGCGCAAATTTTTTTTCTGGGCTCGCAGAGACTCAGAACTGTCTCCGCACACGTTGGGCGCAGCCAGCGCGAGAAGAGAGCGACCGCCGCTTACGCCAGTGGATCAGCGAAAGCAGACCTAAACAGGTACACTGATGAGGAACCTAAGAAAGTGCGTAGCATGAGGAGCCCGGCGATTCTCCTTGTACACCCGAGAAGTGTCGCGGGAGGAAAAGAATCGCGCGCTCGGCGAGGCGGTATAAATTGCGTGCTCGACCAGGCCGGGCGCCCTCCTTGGTCGGACGCAAGAAGGAGAGCGCGACAGAAGGAAGGAGACGGTCGTCGACAAGGCGAGACCTTAATGTGCTAGGTAGTAAAAAAATGACACGCATGTTCTCGTAACACATATTTCTTCCGACGCTAAGCGTTGCCTGTTCGTGACGATACCGGACACCTATGTGTACTAAGGTGACTTATGTATACTTAGATGACATGTTATCTTTTTTGGCTCAGATGAATGGGCGCACTAAACTGAGCCTTAGAACGCCGGAGCGTTTTGTACTCCAGAGCACCATACGGAGCCCTTTGTACGCCTACCGTTATTCATGTGGTTTCAAGACGAATAAGGGCAGGTGTACAAAAGCGTATACACGAGAAGGGAAGCACAAGACACACGCCCTGCATCAATTAAATCAGAACGCTGTGGCGAAAAGGAACTAAGACAGATAATTTATTTGCGCATGCTCAGGAATCGTAGTGCCTCGAGTGAGGTCAGTGTGAGGGATAACTGTTGCGGTGTGCCAACTCCTTCTTGCTTAAATCCATCAAAGGCTCATTCAAGCATGTATGCAGTTGCAACTGAAGAAGATTGACATGACTCATGACCGCAGCGGCAAAATCGCGACGCATGGCGCCAGTGTTCCCGAGCACGCCTGTAGCGACAGTGCCAAGGCAATTCCCTTATCCAAAGAAGGTGTGGCCAGATAAGCCATGAGTGCACCACAAATCAAAATTCAAGTCGGCCACCCCTTCTTTGGAAAATGGACTGTACTTCACACTTTTTCTCGGCAACGATAGGCCGCGTGTCGCTATTTTCCGCTCCGGTGACGATTCCCTTCTGCCAGTATTTCTCCATTGCGACTGTACTTTTACTGCTATTCATCTAGCAAGTTTCACCAACTATCTGCCGAAAAATTTGACTTCTCCATTTACCTGATTCACATGCTGCTGATTAAGAGGTGGCACTACCATTCCTGAGCGTGCGCAGGGAACTTATGCCTTGTTTCTTTTCCGCCACAGTGCTGCTTGCACTTTGGAGTCATCGTTCATTTTTTTTTACATTATGTGTCTTGTGTCTGCTTTGTGCGCCACATGCTAGTCTTCGTCATGACAGTAAGCATGCAAAGATGGACCCTGCACAACATATAAAGTCGCAAGGCTCTTTACGTCATCGTTTCCATGCCCAGCCGCTTTGGCTATTGAGACGCGCGAGTGGGCCCAGGTAACGTCTGAGTGATTGTACTCTATTTCTGGACGCACGTGGAAGGTTGCCATATGCAGAAAGTTCCAACGAGCTTTGCGACTGTCCCTATCTAAAAGCTTACTAAAGAAGGCATTGTGTGGCAGCTCTTGACGTCGTAGTGTTGCCATTCATCTTACGAGACCAGACCATACGCAAACGTAAGTGCATACATATGTTCCCATGGTGACATTACTGATTCCCGAAACAGAACGCGGCGCCGCCGTTTTCCCTGGCCTTGGATAAGTGATGAAAATGGAAGACTGATGGGACGTGCGGCCAATCGCTTAGGCCTAAAAGTAGCTATATCGTAGGTGTAGTTTCTCAGTACTGCACGGTCATTTGTTGCAGATGAGCACGTGCTAGCATCGCGAAAGATATGTAGTGGAGGGGGAAGTCGATATATTGTCTCGTATTTAATTGGGCCGATATGCCGTGCCGTCCCTGCCATTCAAGGACAGCTATGTATTGTGTCTATCATTGTTCTAGGTACTGCACCTTGCGGACAAGCCGTTTCGCGCACATTCATGTCATGTTGGTCAAAGGTATGTTCAAGTTTACTTAAAAGCAATATCAATTTCGCACCGAAGTGCTTACAACAATAGCAACGCCAGGGAGCCCAAAATTTACAAGCTGTGATGTGAATGGCAAAACAAGGAAGGCAGTCTTTAATCATTGGTCCCGGTTTTCCCAAGAAGTAAAGTATAGTGCGAAAAACAAAAGAAATATAAATGAAATGCATTTATCAAGGTGAAAAGGGCAGAAGATTTCTTGTAAAGAACAAACTACATAATATCCATCGCTTTGAGCAACATCACCAAGCTACCCTTAAATATATATATTATAGACCGTCGTATTACTTCATTTTTTGAAATTATAAGATTCAACGAGGTTCTACAGTGTTCTATATTTTTTTTTCACTTTACAACCGTGCCACTCATTTCATCAGCTTTCTGTCGGGAAGCCAGCTGGTTTCCTGTCAGCATCGTTATTGAATTTAGCATAACGTGTCACGTGCACACGTGTTATAAGCGTAAAGCCCCGTGTGAATGGATAGACTGCGCTTAAAATATAAAGTAGTCACGCTGATCGCAACTATTAACTTTTTTGTTTCTCCTGGTTTTCCAAAAAAACGCAACGTTTATGAATTTAAACATGAAAATGTCATTTTTTTTTTCTCCTGCAAGTGACATTTTCATGAAGCTAAGTGTGATGTGCTTCGCATCGCATTTTGATGCGGTTCTAACAAAAATGCAAGTTGTTTGCGCTGTAACTGCTTTTCAAATGTAGGTGAATTGTGCCTATCACCAAAGTCAGTTTGACACGCCAGCCGAGCCGGCAATCGCGGTGCTCAGTTACACAACAGTTTTGTAGAGGTTGCGAACCTAGCCATTCGTGCAAACGTTCTACATGAATGATGTGACAGTTTGTCACATTTTCTTATTTTTCCACTTCTAACAGACAGTTGCCGAAGTTCATTCCAGTTTGTAAAAGATGCTGCTTAGAATATTGGCCGGCGCTATTGCTGGGCCTTTCAAGATAAACGGTATTTGCGAAACGGTAAGAATACAAACAATTGCCGCAAGAGCAGGAAGCAGGAAAAAAAATTAGAAAATCCGGCCGATTTTACGCCGTCAGAACTGTCGGAACATGGAGGCTGTTCTTTTGGCCTTCTCCTTAACAAATGTCCATTTCTCACAATTCGGCAGCGCACGGCACGCACGTTCCGGCGTGAACCTGCCTCCGTGTAATTGATCGAGTCCCTATGAGACAGTATTAGCTTTCTCCCCTTTTGAGAACAAGACACGCACAGCGTTCTTGCCCTCCTTCCCTTCAAAGCGAGCCTATGTGGCGACCTCATCACCCCCTTTAGAGCGACTCTATCCTCAGCACTGGCCACATGACCTCCAGTCTTTACAACTCCGACAGCACAGGTTCAACCAAGAACAGCTTCACTTTTTCAGAAGAGGTCTGTGTTGCACAAACGCAACGTCGAAAGCCTTGCACACTTTTGGTAATGAGTTAAGTAACACATTTGCGCGTTAAGTTACACAAGGCGCGGCGGATATGGAGCGGCTGAGTGCGGCTCTGGTTTCCAGGACATGGCCACTCTCCTTTGGGTGCGGTTTTTGACAGGGTTGGTCTTAAGATATCAGAGATGGGAGGGTTGGAGCATGCTAATGGCGAGCGGTGGAACATCCAAGAATTTTACAATCGCCTTTTGTCGTCTTCTTGCGGACGTATACTAAGCCTCCTTTATCAATACATTTTTCTTATCTTTTTCATGGGCTGAAATGCGTGTGCTGCAGAGACAACGTAGTCATGCAGAAACCTTGATTGGTATGTAGGGCTTTATGTCCCAAGACCACCTGTAATTATGAAATACGCCGTAGTGGAGGTCTCCGGATATTTCGACCACCTGTTGTCCTTCAACGTGCACAGACATCACACAGTACGCGGGCCTCAACGTTTCGCTTCTATCTAAATGCAGCCAGCGCGGCCGGGTTTAGTTCCCGCGACCCTTAGACCTGCAGCCGAGTGCCATACCCACTAGACCACCGTGGCTGCGCATTCATGAAAGAACGCGACCGCGCCCCGCCGCTTATGAAGTGAGCGCGGCTAAATGCCAGCGGCAGGCGGCGAATACCGAACGCGTTCGCGAGCAACGGTCTTTGGTCTCGCCCCTGTTTAGCAGGCGTAGTCACATGACATTCCACGTACCATTTGGCACCAAGCGTCCTAGTCATGCACACTACCAAATGCCTTTTCTGGTTCTGCGTGAGCTTGTGGTTGTCCTTGCATATGCACCGCCACGAGCGTGACGCGTTCGTTTCTAAGTGCGACGGCATGCTGCGGAAAGCCGCCAAGTGGCAGTATCCCTAGTAACTTGATACTATTTCAGCATTCTAGCAAAGACCACCTCGCGTAAGAGTATGCCACTTGAACACTGTCAAAGGTCACTCGCAGTTTGGTGAAGAAGGATAGTACTCTGAAAGGGTCACGTGTCATGGCTTAGCTGAGCGACTATGAAAGTGCTGTACTGCGATCAAGACCCTGGTTCCGTTCGCTCTCAGTGTAGGTACATTTCAATGGGTGGCCGAATTCCAAAGCGCCTGTCGGTTAATTAGGTTGGAGTGCAAACCGAATAACCCATGAAAATGATTCGAAAGACCTTGCACAATAAAGGATGGGATGCCACACTGAAAGACTAATTTCGAAGGGTAAGCTTCTAATAAATAATTCTGAGCCAAGGCATTTGCATTTATGCTCTCGCACTGATGCATTAGACAAAAATACTAAGAGACACACAAAATGTCGAGAATAGCGATAAAAAACGGAGATGGATTTCGGTTGAGTTACCGGTAAATGCATGCATCAATCCGGTATTGCCAGCAGTGGGATAAGGGCCATACGCTGGGTGCGCTATATTGACCTTGGAAAGCAATGTTCTGCGGGCTAAACTTTTGTACACGTGAACTAAAACAAGGTTTACTGCATCAAAATATAACGAGTAGGAAGAGGCTGAACTGTTCTCAATCCATGATATTTTTAATGCCCGTCAGCTATTCATTTGTGGACTCCTGTATTATTAAAATGCAGAAGAGCATGTTACTGTGGCCGCTACAACCCAAAGAACACAACATTATCAGAAATAATATTTATAATGTAAGTGCGATAGCACTGAGGCGTTGAAACTGATTTTGCTAAAATGGTGTTTGCTTAACGGACGAGAATGTCAATCTAAAATATGGATTATTCTGAGGTACGTCTTTATTCTTCCGCACGCAAATATAACTTCTTAGACGAAGCACATTGGGAATACATATCGCTCTTTGCCCCGATTGGAATTAGGTTTCTTAAACAAGTGTATGCCATTAACTTAAACAAGGGACCAGTAAATGCTAATGTATGTAATGAGGCTCGCTAATCGATTCCTGATGATCCGAGTGACAAAGCAAATAGTTACATTTAGCAAACACTTACGAGCATTGGTATTTAGTCATTAGCCTTGTAGCATAGCATTGTTTTGCGGCCGCTCCTAGTTCAAGCAGTGTTCCTTCCAGAATTATGGGCTTTGGTTAGACACAATGGACGACCGTCTCATTAGGAGGCTAGTTCTAGTCTCCTAGTTCAGATAGGGCGGAAACCTTGTGTTTTTCCATCTACTGCTCTCCAGACGCTCCTATCGCCTCTTGTACTTCTTTTCACCTCTTCATTGTCAATGTGAAGCAGAAATCCTGCGCGATGCTGATAGTGTAAGAAAAAGGTTGGAACGGCGCTGAAGGACGAAGGAATCTCTTGTACCAGAAAAATTGTATGCCAATTCACGACATCATGAAAAAAATATTGGCAAGGTAATTATAACAGCCGCGTAGTTCAAGGAAGCAAATACAAGGAACACCAACAAGCGGTGTCTGTCGCATCCTAGCAAGAGATAACTTTCTCATAACCCACACTATTCCAACTATCCGTTAGAACATAGCTAGAATCATTCTCTTGCTTAGTCCCGATGCCCACGACATCAACACTGCGGCGGTAGCGGAATCGCGGACTATGCAACAAAGACAATACGAGGGCGTGGCACTGGATGTTACCAGGAACAGACTGCGTACGGCTCCCGGCTGCCCTCGCCGGAGGTGCAATTGTTAACTTGTTATGCTGCTGGGTTCCTGGTTCGAAAGACGCGGATTCGATCCCGGCTACGCCAGTCCTGTTTTTATGGATGAATAATGAGGGGACCTTGTAGTGGGGCGGTGTCAATCGTCACAAAATATTGCCCACTCCGTCCAAGAACACGGCGGCACGTTAGAGGGAGCGCCGAAAAACAACAAAGAGGCGAAATAGGCGCCTAAGGTTACGCAGCAGTTGGCGGGAGTCTAGAAGGGGCGAGAAAGCCGTAGAACGCGGCAGTGAGCCATCCTGTCAAGGCGGGTGAGCGCGCGAGTAAGACGGAGAGAGAGAGAAGAGGCGGAGAGCCCTTAGTGACGCTCGTCCCGACATGTGAGGGAGAAACCGGCGCTGCCCAAGCGGCGAACGCTCCGGTTGAATGATATCTATAATAACCTTGCAGTTTATAGTGATGAACGTCCAGCGTGTGTCACTGCTTGCGCCGTTGTGAAACACTTGCGTTGTGATTTCGCTCGCTTTTGAAATGCCTTCCTCATTATCTGCATGATATCCTCGAAACACCCCCCGGTCGTGTAATGCTATCAAGCGGCACTAAAAAACATTCTCACTCATCGCCTGAAAGTTAATTTTAAATATTGTCAGCGGATTTCCGAGCGAGTCCCCCTGTTTTTATGACGTCATTACCAGCACGGCGTAGACGTGGCAGTCTGTGACCGCGGGGCGCGATGGGAGGCGTGCCTGCTCAGCCAAAACCTCGCTGATCAACTCTGGGCCGTCCGGCACGCCGAGGAAGCCGCCGGTGTCCAAGGGCTCGAGGCCGTGACCTAGGCTGGGGTGCTTGTGGCCCTACCCCGACACAATCGCCGGACCTATTTGTGAATTAAAGTTTTCTCTCTCTCTCTCTCTCAGCTCTTGGTCTGTTGTCAGTTACCAGAACTTTGAGCAGCGCTATTCTAGGTCACTGCACTCAACGCAAACTGTTTTCTTACGCCAAAAAATTAAGAAAGCAAGCAGAATGTGCGCGCTTGGTTTATTTTCTGCTCCACAGCACTCGTGGTGGGGTTACACGACACTTGACGCGACGAATTGCAATTACTAACCGGAACTGGCGCCAGCAAACCATCAACTGTGAAGCCACTTTGTTTTCCCACATCCCCTTTCTTTTTGCCGAACTTCCTTTCCGCAAAAGTCTGCGTTTGAGGTTCTGCCAGAGCCCTGCAAGTTTGCTTTAGACTTGAAAGACGCGTTAGTATAGCCGCAATTAAACTGTTCGGCATCCTTGTTTATTGCGCGAACAAGCGTGTTCTTGTGGCCATAAAGAAAGTAAACCAGAGTTCCACCTGATAGCACCTTTCTCGGTTCCTCCTCCTTGCGTATTTTATATTCCCTGCTTCCTTGCGTAGCATATATGAAAAAAATTACAGCATATCCACGGAGTGAATGATGATGAGTGGGCGAAGCTCGGGAGGTTCATCGTAGATCGTGCCGAGTTCTGGATTAATTCAGTTAACGCGCACGCTACGAATCCTCATGGTTCAACTATGCACAAGTGAAATCTCCCACCGGCACTTGATTGCAAGTCAAGATCCAGTGCCTCTATATATGGGTTGTCGGTTAACGCTTCTCCAACGCGAGCAGTCGGTATTTCTCAATCAAGAAACTCGCTAGGAGACGCTGCCTGCGCCAACGTTGTCTCTCGCGGGTGAGGGCGCGTTCTCCTTCTTTGCGAGCTGGTAGAGCGTTCATCTAAGAAAGAGCGTTTCCATAGCCAACGCGCGCCTTTCGTTCTCTCTCTCTCTCTCCCCCACGAGACAGCAGACGGAAGAGTGAGAGAGGGAGAGGCACGCGCCGAGGGCGAGGGCGTGCCTCCCGGCACGTCGGTTACGCCTGACGCAGGACAAGGTTAGACTAAGAGGAGCTTCGCCCCTAAAAGCATCGCGCTTCTAACGGAGGAAGGGCGTATTTTACGAGGACAGCAATGCAAAGCGACTATAGTCAGATTGCGCGAAGCGGAAACTTATTTGAAAACAATAAAAGTAGCCTCCGAAGCTATCCGTACAGATGCTTTATTAGGGGCAACTCCGGCGATTTTTCACTTTCCACTGATCTCAACGAGATTCTCAGTATTTCTCCTCGGTACTTAAATAATTTATGCCAACACAGGCGGTTTCAAGTCCTTTAGTTATCCTGAAAGTTAATTTTAAATATTGTCAGCGGATTTCCGCGCGAGTCCCCCTGTGTTTATGACGTCATTACCAGCAACACTGCCTACCCGAACAGGCGGGCCGTCTAAAGCAAAACGGCGATACTTCAGCCCTAAAATCGTCGCTGTGAAGTGCGGAAGAGCTCAATACATCGGTGGATGACATCGCCACTTTCATTTCTTTTGGCACCAGCTTCACCAGCTTCATATTTCTGACGGCGGGGACGCTGTTACGTCATCGCATACGCTGCACGAAGCCTCTACCCGTTTCGGTTTTGGTTTGAACACATCGTTCATTCGGTTATTTAAAATTATTTGTGAGTTTCTTAGCAAATTGATTTATCCTGGCTGCATCAGGACTATCATTACTATTGGAAAACAGCGATATCAGAATATGGTGGAAAAACCGCCGGAGTTGCCCTTTAAGCAGCGAAGTTGAAGCGTGCGGCCCCGCTACTTAGTCCAGACGGTGTGTTGAAGCCTTCGTCAATTATTGGTTGCATGTTTGTTTGTTACTGAGGTTTCAAGCACGTATGGCTTGGCTTTACCACAGTGCTTATTTCGCATGCCGCACACTGTGCCTCGCATGATCACGGTCATGGAGGAGTGTGATGAGCGGTTAATTGAGTTTGATTCCCGCAGAAAGCGGGCGTTGGCTCCGGGGAAAGCGTTCCTGCCATTGCCCCGTTTATGCTGCTCTGCCCGCAACGCCACCTCCTCGGCTCGCCTTTTCCGCTAGCGTTCGATCGCTCGAGTAGGCTTGGGTTCTTTTTGCAACTTATGACATACAAACTGGAGCGACGCTCTTGCACGCTTTGTGAAAGTGTCCTATCATAGCAACTAAAGTGACAATAGCTCCAGAGGCTCTTGCGTCGACGCGGGCATGCGCTATACGCAGCTCCACCCTCAAAACGTAAGAGCGGGCAGTCCAGTAGGCCCGAGAATAGGCGATGACGCAAGGCCTCGAGGTCACCTCATGGAGCGCAGGTCGGTAAATGTAAGGGTAGATGTCAGATAACTCCCATATATTTATGTTCATCTACGAGCATCAACGCTGCGCGAACACAACAACAACAACAACAACGACAACGACAATTTTATTTAGACGTGTCCAGGAAGATCAGATAGGTCGTGGTGCTGGCACACGTAAAAGAATGCCAATACTGTACAGTGAACTCACACTATATGCACAAGTACAAATGCAAGGTGCAAAAGTGCAAATGCAAGTGTGACATAAGATATTTTCACAACAGGGAATAACACAAGGTTACACCTGTAGAGGTGCATGAAACAGATTCAGAACACCATAAGGAAAAAAGATATTAACAATAATAAAAGCCTCCTACGTCTATTTCAGGGCAAAGGCCTCTCCCATACATCGCCAATTAACTGGGTTGTGTGTTAACTGCTAGCAGCTAGCGATATCTAGAGATCACACCAAAGCTTCAAGAAAACACACAAAAAGTCTAAGCGCTGACGTCAATGGATAACTTTATTTCCCATCACAGAATATTGCAATGCATCCTATTCAACACTGCCAAAACAAGATTAGAATATATAGAACATACGGGCTCCTGCGACAATCCTTTTATCTAGGCCAGCTCAGTATTCTCCAAAACTTTCTTAACAGGCTCAGTTTTTAAATCTTTGTATAGATTCGCGCCAAGCGCACTAAAACATTGATTTCAACAGTGTAATCACGTTACCTTGTTGAGTGCATTTGTAACAGTTGCGGAATCTCCTAGTTTTCACGCGTTTGGGTACGCGGCATAGAAGTGGATAGCCTTTATGTTCTTCGGCGACGAATGGCAGTAGATATTCATATAGGCTGCAGGAACAATATTTACGAAAACGCACATTTAAGCGACAAGAACGAAAAATTATTTGCACGAGTTCAATCGTAGGGCTTAACGGAAACGGTTTTTTCGCCAGAAACTAATATTTGTTAAAGGTAATGATGACGCACACGTTGACGTCAATGCACGCGACTGCATCGCTATAACTTTACGAGAATCTGTTTGTTTATGCCTACGTTTTCTTCCTGCATCAGTGGTGCAAGATGTGTCTTTCTATCAAAATTACTTCGCTTTATTTAATTATCGCAAGTGAATTCTCCGTGCTATAGCGCTTGTGGAAGATGATCAGCTTGTTATGTTATAGATATTTTATTTGCCCCTTGCATGTGTTTACAGTGCAGACAGTGCTTTGAAACAAATCTTCTGCAATTAAGTCAAATGTATTACAGATTCGAATGCTTACACTTGCAAAAACCACGATGGTATGAGAGAATTTCGTAGCATGCGACTCGTGATCCGTGTTGGCGACTTGGAGTTCGCTTACGTGCACTCAAATACCCTCGTGTATTTGCATATCATTTTTAATAAGACGTCCGAACTTTAGCCCACACCGCGAAGCTAATCGGGGGAACACATTAGCCGCTAAACTTAATGGAGATGGGTCGAGGATTGTGCACTGTGATAGTCTGCAAATTGTGAAAGTTCGCAAGCAAAAAAAAACTAAACTAAATTTGCAAATGCGGCAATAATGTTCACTAAATGGTCTCGAATGGCTCTAGATCTTGGCATTTGGTGCAATTTTGGCTGACTGAGATGAAATTTCGGTTAACGAGGACAGACATTAGGTTAATTTTAGCATGACTGGCTTATGCCTATATATCAGAATAAGAACGAGAATGTTATTAGTAAAAATACAGGAATATTTCATGAGTTAAATATACTTAAGGGGGTCCCAACGTCGAAACCTATATCGGGAGCTCCTCTTATTTGGCCACACTTATTTACTTATTTATTTATTTATTTATTTATTTATTTATTTATTTATCTATTTATTTATTTATTTATCTATTTATTTATTTATTTATTTATTCGTTCATTCATTCAGTAATTACGGGGGCTCATCCCCGCATACGCCATACGCTGCGCACCTACCACCATTTATTTTATTTAATTCACATGACAGGTATACAACTCTTTTCTGTATTAAACGCATTTTTAGATTCCATGTCCACCTCACACAACTTTAAATTCGATGCTGTCCTACTTCCTTATTTTCGAGCCTTATTTTTTTTATTAACAACCATCATCCGAAGGTGAAATGAAGGTGGTGAGCCAGAACCATAATGTCGCTGAGAGCTAGCAATATAAAAAGATGCACCTAGATGACGTGTTTAACGTCGGCCCTTGTAACGGGCCAAGTGGAAGCCATGTTCCTTCACTGTGAATTATCCCTAGAGCGACAACAACAGTACGGTGCCAGGGATTTAAACGCGATACCCAAACCGCATGATTAGCGGTGCATTTTGTGTTGCTGGAGTTTTGGCTGCAATTATAAAGGCACCAAACTGAGTCGCAATGCTTTTTAAAAGTCTCTCCCTTTCACTGCGTGCCACAACGGACCAGCTCAGTGTTCAAAGCGCGCAGCGATGACGTAGAAAGAATCCGCAGGCGTGCGCTCCAAGTATCGACTTTCGTTCGCTCAGCCCTGTACATTACCATGAGCTGTAATTAGAGTCCTCGTGAAGCTTCAACTACTACTGGAACAGGACAGCATACATTCACAAGCGTACGACCGTGCTTTACGGCGTAAGCCGTTACGGATTTGCTGCAGTGGACATTTTATTTATTTATTTATTTATTTATTTATTTATTTATTTATTTATTTATTTATTTACAGATACTGCTCTCTCATGTTTGAGACATTGCAGGAGTGGTTACAAGAAAAGCACAAGAACAACAAAGAAAGAAAAAATTGCAAACATCAAAATACATAATTGTACACTTGTTTTACAAACTGTGCATGTTGTAGCCGTCTCAAAGAAATGTCAAGGTTATTCAAAGTCTCGACTGTGCACAGGAAAAATAGAGTATAACAATCAATATAACATATGAATGGCACAATGTAGGGGCACAGCGTGGACAGCGCTGTTTCTGCATGTCGAATGTGTGTCCCATCACGATAGTTCGTCAATTTCGTATATTATTTCCTAAAAGTACTTACAATTTCATGCACAATCAATTCAGGATTAATGCTTCAGTACATGTATATATCACTGAAACTTCACTGACACGGGGTAAGCACGCCTCTCCAGCCCCTCCCCCCCCTCCTCCGGTCTGCCATTTCGAGTTCATCAGCGAATTATCTCAAATTGTAATTTTCTTTAGCCCATCTCGATGCGGAATAACCTGCGCGCTTAATTTTTCAAATGGCAGCTTTATTTCATTTCATTGCTTTCATTGATTATGCCCTCGGTTCCATTAAAAGCACTAGAGATTGGATGGGGTTACAGGTTACATGTAGCAGTCATAGGGAAGTTTCACAACATGCGAAATGAAATTTAGCGTTCATAAGTTAGCTGATAGAAAACGAATGATTACAGGCATGCGCAAGAAATACACGAAATGCAACAAACAAAAAGAAGTACAAAATATACGAAGGAATAAAACGACGCAATACGTGATGATGTTGTTCAAGGAATCACACAACAAGAATTAATCGTTCGTGGAATCAACGGTTTCCTGAAACGCGGTTCCGCTGCAATGGCGTCCGAGGAACGAATGAATTACAATATGCATTTTTGGTGCAAGAAGCACTGTGAATCGTACTCGTCATTTTTATATACAGGGTATTTTTTTTAGCTGCAACACATTTTTAAAATTAGAAACACATAAATCGCGGGAATGTCTTGTGTACCATTCGAGTATACGGATTGGCGGCCTCTAGATACAGAACAATTTCCCCACTTGTATGCATAATTAGGAAAATTACGCTGATTAACTTTTTAATTGTTAGTAATTGGTGGCTACAGCAAATGAGTACTTTGGAGCCCGTCCTCGACACTACCTCTCCCGACGATCAAATTTTGAATAGCGGAATGCATGTCGGAGCTACGCGAACAATTAGTTCCCCGTGGCAGGCTCCTTGAAACCGAAAATAGACGGAAAAAGAGCGTCTATGACATCCATGGCGCCGCCCCCACGGCTTTCGTCACTCGCCACTCGCCCGTGGTCACCGCCGCTCCGGCCGCGCAAGTAGCTTGCGCTATCTCCTTGTCATCTGCGGTGTTGGGCGCCGCGGGCGAGTGACGAAATCCGGGGAGGCGGCGACATCGACGTCACAGACGCTTTTTTCCGTCTATTTTCGGTTTCAAGGAGCCTGCCACGGGGAACTAATTGTTCGCGTAGCTCCGACATGCATTCCGCTATTCAAAATTTGATCGTTGGGGTAGGTAGTGTCAAGGACGGGCTCCAAAGTACTCATTTGCTGTAGCCACCACTTACTAAAAATTAAAAGATTACTTAGCGTAATTTGGCTAATTATGCATACAAGAGGGGAAATTGTTCTGTATCTAGAGGCCGCCAATCCGTATACTCGAATGGTACACAAGACATTCCCGCGATTTATGTTTTTCTAATTTTAAATATGTGTTGCAGCTAAAAAAACACCCTGTATAGCTAATGTTAGATTTCCGTGTCGACCTTGTGTTATATTTCCTTTTAGCCAATATCTAGACACATTTACTGTAACGGGGCTTGAAGAGGCAGGACGTATAAAAAAAATAAACATCAATATCAATCAAAACTGGCTTTTACCTCGAGCTCACATTTTTCTCAGTAAGCAGGGCAGAATTATTGTCGCATATGTTTAGGCGATCAGTGAAACAACGCTCGATAGGGCACACGGCTCTTCATCTGTCAAGCATTCCACAATTTACTGACACAGACGGGATGAGCTGTTGCAATTTTCTTTCATCTTCTTTCGTTTCACTCTGGCTCGCCAGGAATTTGCACCGCCTTTCCCTTTCCTGTCTTTCTTTTCTCTTTTTCACACACCACCACCTCTCAAAGAACCCTCAAACTCGCAGAAACTAAAATCGGAAGATTAAAAGAGAAAAGCAAACGCAGCATCCTACAAGTGGATCACCGTGCCTTGTACGTAAAATAGCTTCGCACTCGCTGTGACGCACAAATTGTGACGCGGCCGTTTGTGCCTCGAAGTGAATGTGCCTTTGATGGTTCATTCAGCGAATTCCTCCATTCACTTCCACCGGTACACCGAAAATACCAGGAAGCTATGTAACAAAAAAAGCTACATAAGTTTGGCGATCAACGTTCTCCATTCACCTCTTCCCATCTGTCGCCTTGTCCGCTCCTCTCCGCTTCCGAAACGAGCACCGAACAATCCCAGCGAACGACGACATCCCCGTTCCCCTCTAGATTTCCTGATTAGGGAAGCGGCGGCAGCGCCTCCACTTCGGCCCCTACGACGCTCCCTGCCGCACTCTCTCTCTCAACATTCCGCCTTCTTTCTCTCGACTGACCCACTTTTCTTTCTCTCTTTCTCGCAAACCGCGTGCGGTCTCTGGGTCAAGGCTCTGTGACTGAATTCCAGGTCGACGGCTCCCACAGGACGTGGGCTGCGGGAAGCGGAAGAGTGAAAACATGAATAACAAACCTTACCTCCCGTGGTCGAAAGAAGCTGCTTCACCTGGTGGGCAGCAAGGGAGCTCAGCGGTGCGCCTGTATTGGGCGTGGTGGCACGCTAGCGAGCTTTGATGTCCCGGATTTCCGCTTTCTCTTTTGTCTTGGCTGTCAGTAAACGTCTACGCCGCAACAGGACCTGCTATTGTTTCAGGAATCACTTGCGTTGGCATCGTTATTTCCTGTTGGTTACTTTTTTAGGGATAAGCGCTGAGGGCCGCGCTGCGGTCTTTAGAATTTATAGAGTCATAGAGCGCGCTGCTGCTCATGCCTTATTTTTTAGCGCCTCATCGAGCATTCTGTGGCGTTTTGTATCCCGCAAGTTTGGAAAAAGTGCATGAGGCCGTCATCTCTGACGAGGTCATGCTTCCCTCCTTCGCGATGTCGGTGCGCGTGTCACGAATCACCCTGGAAATCAGGTCAGATGGAGGGACGAAACGACGTCGATGTCAAGGTTTTACTCTCTGATAGCTTGCTTTGTGGTGTTGTCTGTTGCAGCCGCCGGAGGTACGTTAGGCCTTCATCTTTGCGTCTGATGGAGCTGTTTTACTCCCTTGTTCCATGTGAGGTACGCAATTGTTCTGTGCTTACCGGCTCTGAAATAATGGTCCCGGCGACTTTCTCTATATGGGTAAAACTACAAGAGAGAAAAACAAAAAGGCGAAACATAAGGTGGTTACCAAGAAAAGCGTTTGCTTGGATAACTTACGCTGATACAATGAGAAGTCAGAATAAAATGGCGAGGGGAAAAGAGGTACAGAACAGGGCTCGTGGAGTTCGGGCACACGTGCGTGACTGCATCATGTACTCAAAGGAGTTCGCGCGCACTAAATGCTACAACATGTGTGCTTCGTGGCGCAAGGAGAAAGTGCATCCCTTAAAGGAGGATGAAGATTCTTCTTCAGTCCGAAATGGTCTTGCACTTTGCGTGTATCTGTATCACTTATATTTTATGAGGAGGAACTTAACATCTAGGTTGACGGTATCTTTGCAGATAAGCACTATACTTTTAAAAGGCAATGACCTCAGTGTATAAGTAGAGACTCTCCACAGTGCATGTAGTATCCCTTGCACTGACCTTTGAGAAAGCGTTTCCTTGATCAGCCACCTATGCAAGAAGCATGCTCGAAGTAGGAGGTATTGCTAAATTATTTGAGACCCTCATGTAAACACCTTCAGCAGGCACCGGCCGGATCAACTACAAACTGTTCAAAATACTAATCACGTTATTAGTATCTTTCTAGGTCACGATCGTTAGCAATCCCTTACCTACCTTCCAACCACAACATTGGAAGCTAGGTAAGCTAACTCACAGGGCCATCATTTTTCTGCAATAATTATCTCTCAGGTTCCATCATCCGCGTTTGCTCAATATTACGAAACATTTAATACGTCCCCGTGCGCTAAAGGGGCTCACGTCCTGTAATTTCATCCCTTACAAGGATGTTTTCAGCAGGGTATGTGTGTAAAGCACAACTTGTTCTCCTCATCAGTCACATGTGCTCTCACCTCGATGAAAGCATACCTGTGTAGCAAAAAGAAGAAGCAGCATAAACCCACACAGTTTGGCACTGCGAGAAAAGAGGAAAACGTTGCAAGGATCATAGTTTAGTACCTCAGCTTAACTATTTCAACTTCTACATCTTGGCCAATCCCCCAGGGTGGGTATGTGCCAGACTTGAAGGAAACAACAACAGCGGCCATCGATCTGGTTCCTTCGCAGAATCCTACTCACATTTCGTTAGACCTGTTCACACCCTATTCCTAGGTTTTCAAGAAGCTTTCACGCAGTTCCTGATGAACGACTTTGTCTATAAAACTCTTACGTTTCAGCCTCAAGCATCTTGATTAGGAATGGCTGTGTAATTTGCTGTCTAACCGTAAGTGATCCGTTTACGCTGACCAGCACTCCTCTATTTTATCATCTTCTGTCTCCGGCATGCCACAGGGCGCTGTTTTGGGCTAATGCCTTTTTTTTTTCAATACGCATTAATGACTTACCCAACGGTTGCGCTTCTAAAATTTTACTGTTCGTTGACGACTCTGTTTTTCCGTACCATATTTAACAACACCCGCATCTTACCCTACAGTCTGACCTTGCTCTCGTAAAAACGATGTTATAAGAAATGGCTAATCTCTCTCTCGACCTAATACCACTTACATTCTACCTTCCAAGTGAACTACTTGTGTTGGAACGCTGACGGTACTTCGTGTCTTGCTCGAATACTGTGAAGTGGAAGAGCTAATCCGAACACATTTCTCGTTGTCGTGCTGTCAGCAGAGCGTTCAGCAATGCTTGTCCACAACTATATGCTCCATGATAGGGCACAAGTAAATGTTTTCTAGTGAGGTAGAACTGCAGCCTGCTTGGTGCAACATTTAAGAAAAGGTCCTTGCCCTAAGCATATTGTCGGATACTCCCATAGTAATGCGTAGTAGCTCCCCATTTAATGTCGTTAGGGAAACACAGCACTTATTAAACGAGTGTAAACTTGTACCCTGCAAATCCGCAGTCTCCGGGCGACAATATGCATGTTTGCAAAACAGGAAGATCCACGCAAAGGAAATGTTCTCGCGGCTGATATGTAGAGCTCGCAAATAAGGACTGTCTTGAGCGCTGCACAAAAAGAGTAAAAATAGCAGCAATATCAACATACGTTGTTGGAATTCACGTTCAGTACAGCTTGCTTTCGCGTCTTATTGAAACCGTGCTCGTAGTTTTCGGCGCTAATTCTTTTCGAATTCGTGTTCTTCTGTCGATCCCGTTAGGCCCCACGTTGGCGAGCACTACAATGCACCTTTGATAGGAACTAACGTTGCCGGGGCGCAAAGCGGCAGGTTGGCCATTTGCTGCCTGCGTTTCGTGTCCCTCACATAAGGAAAAAAAAAAATAGGAGCTGGTGTCACGTCATTCCGCTAGCCTCGGCAAGCTAACCTCCCCAGAAGCCTTGCGCGCTGTTCCTCTCGGGTAGGACTAGGTGCGCAAGTTGACAAACAGCTCGGCGTTGTTTGGACGAGTTAACATTTTGTGGCGCTATACCATACATTAACCTACCTCTTGCCAATCAAGTTACTGCACCCTATTTCCCCAGATTCTCTCCTTTAATTTTTGTTTACGTGACAATGCTTCACGCTTGTCGCGTGTCGTGCTCTTCAAGTTTCTCCCCCCATCCTTGGCGTTCCTGACATCCCCATGGAGGCGCACGTGGGAACTTCCGTTTGCCTCCAGAAACACAGGGTGGAACAGGAACGCATGCGATAAGCTATGCCAAAAAAAATAATGATATTAAAGGCTTCTCTTTAACAGCGCTTCTCGAGGCAACTCAGTGTTGACGAAACGCGAGCCTGAAAGTAGTACCAGAAACTGAAATGTTCCGTTGGTTTACCTATCCAGCTCGCTCATCAATGGCAATGTCACCCTTCAGCTTCCGCTTTCAACATCGGTTTAGCGCTAGCGGTACTGAATTGACGGCTTTGCAAACTTTGAAAGGTGTTTAAAGAGACGGCTTCAGTGAGCGAGTCATAAAACAATGAAAAGGGAAGGAAGAAAACTTAAGCAAGGGTTCTTATCCAGCACGGTACATTAGAAGTTGATAGAACCACTTTAGTAGCGTTGTCTAAGTCTTAGTTCCTTTTTCTCGTTGGAATATAGCAAGTTATTCCAAAGGTGTATTCGATTAGAAAGGCAAAGCAGTGAATGATACCGAAACAACACCATGTTTCATAGCAGCGCTCCATTCATCGAACCTCGAATCCAAGGCCTGACCTGCTCCAGCTTTAAAGCAGTCAGAGTTTGGACGAGAGCAGAGCGAAAAAAAGGGGTGGACTAGAGCGTCTTTAGTATAGGCAACTAAAGGGTACGTTGGAACGAAAACAAGTTGAGCAGCAGAGTAGGTATCCATCTTAAAAAAGCATGGCGTGAAAATATTGATGCAAATGACTCAGAAAACGCAAACGCAATGTATGTTCTCTGGTGCTCTTGTGAAGTGTCTGTGTTCCAACGCCTATCTTCCCCGATGAGTCATTGGGTTGGGATTGAATGAAGAGAATGCTCACGTTCTTACGTCGCAAACCATTATCGCTAGTTTTGGCTTTATCTAGCTAACGTTAGCCGTTATGCAAGGAAAAGGCAAGGAAGGGGCAACACGAACGCCGCGTTCGTGTTGTCCACTCCTCTCCCCTTGTGAAATCCCAGAACTCTTATGCACGCTAAAAAAAAAACCGCGCAACCACATTTGATCCTGTGCTCTACACGACGGCATACGTTATAATTATATTGCCGTTTTGAAACACTACGTGAAAAGTTTAAACCCTGTCAGTGCCGCTTTTCCTTCGAAGAATTGTTATCCAACAGCCAATCAAGGAGGCTTGTATCCGGGAGCGTACGTGTTCGAAACTGCCTGAATAATACTTTTTGATCCTGGAAAACTACAACCACTGAGAATACAGGTGGAACATTTGCTTTGCGCATTTTGTTGTAGGGAAGCTTGCAAGTTCTGAAGGTCGTTTCTAAACCCAATTTATGATTCGTCTCCCACTACTCCATCATTAGGCGTTGCAACACACTACCCCGACGCTTATCAAAAGCCCCACGTCTTTCAAAACAATATAGGCCTCTTCAAGGCAAAAAGCTTATTGTTACTATGCGCAGCCCGTCTTTAAAATGAAGAGCGCTTCTCCTATAAAACGCTGTACACGTCCACGTTATCGCAAAAATACACAAAAACATTGCTTCACAGAGATCTCTCCGTGTTAGAACGCAGCAAAGGTCTCCGGCATAATTGAGTGGCGCTGTAATAAAGGGAAGTGGAGCAAGGGAGCATCATATTCTTTATGGGTGCGTTGGCTGGCAGCTTCCAGCTTTTATATGCTGGCGTAAACGCAATGGAGCTTTCCAGCGTGGTTAGGGCAGGGTCGCGTTCACAAGACCTCAGTTGCCTCATTGCCTCGTTAAGTTGAGTAACTTTTGCAACCGCACGAAGATTTTTCGTCCCTAGTGTCCCTAACGCCTTTAGTGTGCTATTGCAAGTAAAAATGAAAGGCCTTGTCACTTCTCCAGAAGGAAGTTTTTCGTGATAGCTTGTGGTTTGACTAATTTTCACACATTGCACTGGCATTGCACAAGAAGTCGTTAGTCTTTTCAGTGACCCACAAGAGCGAAAGGAAAATGAGAACAGCACCTTTCTCGGCTACTTGCATATCCAAATAACGGGAAAGAACTTCCATGGAACTGGACCATAGAGACTTCAACGGGAGTCGCTATGAAGGCTTTGCTGCGCCTTCTTCGTGAAAGTGGGCTCTGCGAGAGATTCTGACAGCGTACTCAGACCAGACATTAAGGCTGATGCGTTCATTCTAGTACCTTCTTCCTCTGCCACCTTTCTTTATCTATCTTCACTCTTTCATCTTTCTCTTCCCCTTTTCCAATATCCCAGTGCAGGGTAGCCAAGCGGACGCTTTCTGCGTAAGCTCCTTGCGTTTCTGTTTCCTTCCTTCCTCTTCCTTCTCTAGTCTCCCCTCTTCTTGGCTTCTTTATTCTCACTTCCCTTTCCCAAGTTGCCCCGCCACGGTGGTCTAGTGGTTATGGCACTCGGCTGCAGATCCGAAGGTGGCGGGATCGAATCCCGGCCGCGGCGGCTGCGTTTCGGTGTAGGCGAAATGTTGAGGCCCGTGTGCTGTGCGATGTCAGTGCACGTTAAAGAACCCGAGGTTGTCGAAATTTCCGGAGCCCTCCACTACGGTGTCTCTCATAATCAGAACTGGTTTTGGGACGTTAAACCCCACAAATTAATCAAATCAATCCCTTTTCCAAGTACCGAGTAGCCAACTGTAGGACCGCCACAATACAACGGAGTGGCTATGGCACTCCGCTGCTGACTCGAAGTTCGCGGGATCGAATTTTGGCCGCGGCGGCAGCATTTCGATGGAGGCGAAATGTTGAGGCCCGTGTGCTGTGCGTTTTCAGTGCACGTTAAAGAAGCCCGGGTGTTTTAAATTTCTGGAGCCCTCCACTACGGCGTCTCTCGCAATCAAATCGTGGTTTTGGGACGTTAAACCCCAGAAATCAATCAGTCAGAACACGCAACCACGCTTGCAAGTTATGAACATATCTGCACCCTATAAAATGCCTTGGATTTTCGACCACGTACCTTTATAGAAAGAAAGAAAAAAGGAAAGAGAGAAGGGAAGAATGGAGGAAGGAAGAAGAGGACAGAATGAAAGAGGGAATAAAGAAAGAAGGAAAGAAAGAAGGAACTAGGTCACAGTTGTACACGCCAACCTTCGCCTTTCCCATTTTCGGATGGGGGAAGACCCGCACATTTTTCTTCTTCCTCCCTTTCTTGCTTACACACACACACACACACACATATATATATATATTGGCCAAGTAGGTAGCTTCGGCTGCCGCATGTATATAAGTATGAGACGTAGCACTTCAGTAATATTTCATTTATTGGTAGACGTTTCGGTCAGAGCCTGACCTTTCTCAAGAGAAAGGTCAGGTCTTCAGAAAGGTCAGGCTCTGACCGAAACGTCGACCAATAAATGAAATATTACTGAAGTGCTACGTCTCATACTTATATATATACAAACGGAGCAAGCTTCATCTCCCAATTTATCTTGTATTGCGGCTGTTAGCAGCGTAGATGATTGTGTGAATACGTACGCGCCACGGTGACTTTCGCGTTGTTGCAATGATAAGTATAGCAAGATCTACCCTGTGCAATGGCGCAATATTTTCCACGTTCATGTCCGCGTCTAACTGTGTTTAAATTACCATTCAGTCAGGAGTAAAATGGCTGTGACAGAGACCGGAAAAAAAAAGGAGGTGGGGGGGGGGGGGGTGCGAGCTACCAGAAATATAATCAGTGAAATTATATTTGGGTATAAGGCTACTGTTTTGAGAACAATATTTTTCCACTGAACACGTTATCTCCTCATAATGTATTTCGCAGTATTACCCACGGCAGATTATCAATGTTCCAAAGTCCATGACCATAAGAAGAACAAGAAGAAAAAGAAGACAAAAGAGAGGTGCTTGAAAAAGTGATGCACATGACAGTAGGCGAATCTGAAATAATTGCCTCTGCAGTATCACTTTAAAGCAGTGAAACTACTCAGCAAAATAAAAAAGTGTGTGCACTGAATCAATACGTCGAAAAAAATATCGGGAAAGGCAAAAACACATACCATAATTTCCCCCCTAGATATTGTGTGTAGTGTGGAGTTGTATATCAACAGTTATAATGACAAACCAGTGAAAAGCTCGGTTCTTATAAATATTACGGAAGTCCGCGAGTTCCCTCGCATTACAGCCGCAGTACTCATAAGAGAAAAGCAAGCTTCATTGAGCGTAGTTGCACAAAATCGTAGCTAGAAGACACAGGCAGTACAGGATCTGTTGCTTTTCTATGATACATGCAACAGCGTACGTAGTCTTCTTTGGATACTTGGGAGCTACTTGGTGTTTGGCTTTCGGCGCTTTCCTCAATGATACTGATATGAAAGGGAATGGTGCAATATTAGCCACCTTTTCTCATTGTCTCACGGATCCTAGCGAGTATTGGTAATCTGTTTATTTACATAAACGACGAATCAGCCATATTTAAATCGCAAGCTTACATCAGCTCTCATTTAACCAACCTTTACCAGGACGAGCCAAGGCTATACAATACTAGCGGATCCTTCTCATGCCTAAACTAGTTTGTTTAGAAAAAAAATGAGAAAAAGGCGTGTTGTTGCACGTGATACTTATGACGGCGCATATTAGAAGAGTGCACTGCAAATAGTTGCACTAGATCCAACAAAATTCCAGTTCTGTATATTTGGTGAGGAGCGCTGTTCTCATTAAGTAGATTGAATAACATCTGTGCATACTGCGTTATGTTATTAAATCATGCATCTAAATTTTCGCTGAGCGTGCAGCGACAGAGCCTCGATAAATCTGAGACGTTCACTAACACATTCTCAACGAGTTTTATCAGCTAACCATGAGTTACGCAGATGACAAGGACATTTCTTTACATCTTGATTAAATGAATGACGGCATGTCTGACTTTGGCTAGTTTATTACTGCTTCCACTGCGTTTTACTGTGTGCTCTACACGTTTATATATTTGTTTTATTCATAATATTTTAACAAAAACGCAGTATCTTAACGAGGTCTTCCTTTCTTTATTGTTTTCCTGAGTTTTCTTTTTGATCTATGAAAACTGAAGAACTTTACCAATTTCTAAGGTGATCTCACTCTATTCAACACGGCATCGAACAAATCTGCCTTCATTTTAATTGGTCTCAGCAAGTGCAAATCGGCAAATTCAGCGACTTTCTTATTATCTCGACAGAGAGATAATTAAAAAGAGACTTGAGCATATAGCTGTCGAGATCCCACGAATCGAGCGAGCTGGTCGATAACTTGTCGGGAATTCAGTGCGGCACATTTAAGGACGGCGTGGAAATTAAAGAGTGCCGGTGAAACTCAAACGTCACAACAAGGTTTGCAAAGCTCCAGACTCCCGTTACACAGCGTGAATAATTTATTTTCGCAATTGACTCTCGAAATTCTACTTAAATTGGGTTCTCGGAAAGCAATCTCGATCACATCCTCTAATTATGCCGTCTTCCATTATTGAGAAACATTTGCACAAAATTTCGCTACGCACACTTTTTTGTCATAACACAGCTCACAACGGAGAAGCACGAAGCAGTAATGCTTGCTCTCTCCCCCTCTCTCTTTGTGTGTGTGTGTGTGTGTGTGATTGATTTCTGGTATTTTACGTCCCGAAACGACGATTAGATAATGAGAGGCACCGTAGTTGAGGGTTCCGGAAATGTCGACCACCTGGGGTTCTTTAACATGCACTGACATCGCACAGCATACCGGACTCAACATTTCGCCTCCATAAAAAATGCAGCAACCGCAGCTGGGACTCGATCCCGCGACCCTCACGTCAGCAACCGAGTACCATAGCCACTAGGCCACCGTGGCGAGGTATGTGTTGTGTGTGTGTGTGTGTCTGGCATAGAGAGAGGCCCAATTTATTGACATTAAGCATGGCACCGGCCAAGCTACCGCAGGCAACTTTGCTGACCAGCTGTTTAGATCCAACCCTAACAAAGTCAGATGGAATTGGAATATCATCGCGTTGTAGTAGTATGCTGCTACGAAGAAGATAGAGGAGCGCATATGGTGGCCCGAATAGAAGGAACAGTCTACTCTGTGTCATCGCTGCTACGAAATAAGATAACATTACTTCTGCCTAATGGCGGCTGCCGTTTCCCTTCATCCTGCATTATCTTTGTTTGGCTTTTCACTCTCGTCGTCATTTGGTGGCCTGACCACGGCATTTCGTTTGTTTCGTGGAGGAAATGGCAGGAAGACCAATGACGCTATTTTAAACCTTGATGGGGCCACCTGCTCTCCCAACTCTGTTGTACGCTTGGCTACGGCGTTGCTATAGACCCTTTTCATAATTCGCAAGTGCGCTTCTCTGCATGGCACATTTGCCCTACTAATGGCGGTAGCTGCCTTGATTGAAAAGTGAAAATTCAAGTTACACATGTTGAGGCCCGTTTTTTGTGCATGTTTGTATCAGGAGGGCTGAGTCGACATTTTGCATGTTATATCATAAGCGAAGTGCGTTTGTACGTGTTGTTTGCAAGATTGCCTACGCCGCCATTAGTAGGGTAAGCTGCGCCACAGGGAAGTTAGCTTCACAATTATGAAAAGGGTCGGTTGTAAAGACGAAAGAAGGTGGGATTATTACTAGGAAAAATTTGGCAGATCCCACGTGCAGTGGGAATCAAGGAAATGTGCAGCACGCATCAGCAACGTAAAATCGATTTGCACTGTTTTCTCGCTATACCGAGTTTCGTAGATATAAAGTTAACGAAACGGTCGCAAGAGCATCAAGACTGCGCCATGTAAACCATGCCGCTCATACACGCGTGTCATGATTCTGATGCTATGGCCTGTCATTTACGTTCATCGTGCAGTCGCGTCGTGCCATAGCAATATTTGTATACATCCCATTGAAGAAACGCGTGGCATGTAAGTCATGCCGCTCATGATATGCATATTACGATTTTCACGTTATGACCTGTAATTTATGATCGTCATGTAGTCTTGTTTGTGCCATACCAATTTTCGTATGCATCCCATTAACGAAACGGCAGTATAGCGCCAGGATCATGGCATGTAAATCATGCCGCTCATGACATGCATGTCATGATTTTCATGTTGTGACCTATCATTTATGATAGTCATGCAGTCGTGTTGTACCATTGTAATTTTGGTATACATCTCATAGGAAATAACGGGCGCTTATATTCTGCAGTGCATAACAGAGCAAGACATCCCGGTCCCTGTGATGGGAAGTGTGCAATCAAGGAGTAGAATGCAAAGTCGATGGGGGATTTGGTCGTGTCATGATGGGTATGGCGGTTGTCGTATGTCCACTGCAGCAAAGCAGTACTGGGCGGCTCCTTGCTTCTTACTGTAGAAAATTGGAAAATGTGAAGAATCTCCAGGTTGGGCGTTACGATGTGACCGTTACATTCCCAATGTTAACAACGCAAGATGATAATAGAGATTTGTCCTCCCCACACATCATAGGAGCAAAGATTTAACACTATGAACGCGGGGAAAATTTTGCGCCTGCAGTTGGTGCATTCCAAGACAATGCTGGTCGTTTCCTCAAACCATTTATTTCGTGCAAGCCACAGCGCTGACAAGCTTGTCCCGTTTAGACGACTCCACCGGATTGTCCTTTACAAGGGTAGACTTGAATGTCGTTCAATATGGGCAACTTTTGTGATGAACAACGTACAGGCTTCCTTCATCGTTATGAGTACATGCTCGACGACAGATGTCAACTTGGTATAAAGACCGTATTTTACAGCTGACAATAAGAAATCGCATTCCTTCGCATTTGTGCATTTCCTGTGCACTTTTGTGTATTTTATTATCGCATCCGCCTCATTTCATTTTTTAGAATGCGTGCTACTGTCAGAAAGCAAAAAAAAAGAAAGAAAGATAGCACATCACACACTGTGCCTACAAACTAATAAAGATGTGCCTACCAGTCTTGAACGGGACAAATATGATTGCAAAGAACAAGGTTTCGGTCATTGCGCAAGGTCCTTTCGTAATAAGTCCATCGCGCGTGCTTAAAACGTTATTACGCGTGCATGTACGAAGCGTTGACGTCCAAAGAAATGGCCGTGTTATTCAACGCCATTTTGAGATGGAATACTGTATTGTGCAGAATTCTTAAGCTAGCTTCACAAGTGCCCTCGCGGTGCGTTATTCACCTGACGATTTCGTAATTGTGTTCGCTGCACCACACAAAGTTCTAGGTGGCCTCATGGGTAGGTGGCCTCCTTGGCGTTTACAAAAGTGACACCAACAGAATGGTGAAGCATGTTTTCTAGCATTTGCTCAAAAAATGTGGTTTAAGCTAAACGTCTTGCATTATCATTGTTACGTCACTAGTTTATTGACTCATTTCTGGTGGTTTATGTCCAGAAACCACAATACGAACATAAGAGACGCCGCATAAGGGTTCCGCGAATTGCGACCGCTGGGGTTCTTCAAAATGCGACTCCGGCAGTTTTTTAGGGGCGAAGCTCCTTAAGGTTTGGGTCTGTCCGTCCGTTGTAGTAGCGCGTTACCTTCAAAGCAATGAATGATGCTACGTGTAGGTGGCGCGCCCTCGGCGCGTGCCTCCCGGCGCGTTGACTATGGAAACGCTCTTTCTTCGATGAACGCGCTACCAGCTCGCAAGGAAGGAGAACTCGCCCACACCCGCGAGAGACAAGCTTGACGCAGGCAGCGTCTTCTAGCGAGTTTCTTGATTGAAAAATACCGACTGCTCGCGCTGGAGAACCGTTCACCGGCCATTCATATATATATATATATATATAGGCACTGGATCTTGACTTGCAATGAAGTGCCGGTGGGAGATTTCACTTGTGCGTAGTTGAACCATAAGGATTCGTAGCGCGCGCGTTAACTAAATTAATCCGGAACTCGGCACGATCTACGATGAACACCCGGAGCTTCGCCCACTCATCATCATTCACTCCGTGGATATGCTGTGAATTTTTTCACATGTTCTGACATCAATGTTTTCCAGTTGTACTCATCGTCCTGTAGCAGCCAAGGTGGTTCAATTACCTCAGAAACACTCGAATAATCTGAAATAACGCGCTAACCAGTCTGTTCAAACCGAAACAGAAACGGGTAGACGCTTTGTGCAGCGTATGCGATGACGTCACATTCCCCCAGTCATAAGAAATATGAAGCTGGTGACAGGAAAACGACACTTAGAAAATTATGACGTGCTGAGTTACGCCAGCTTTTCGGAACTTGACAACAAGACTTCGAACGCTGAAGTATCGCCGATTCGCTTTTTACAGCCCGCCGGCCCGCGTTGACAGCGTTTAAGGTAATGATGTCAAAACACGGGGTGAGCCGCGTGGACATCCGCCAGAAAAATATTAAAATTCATTTTAGCAAAACTAAATGACTTGCAACTACCTGGCTTGGCACATATGATTACAGTACCCAGGAGATATTGAAAATTTCATTGGTATCTGTGGCCACTGAAAAGTCGCCTGAGTTGCCCTTTAACGTGCAGTGACTTAGCACAGTACACGGGCTTCTACCATTCGCCGTCAGCGAAATGTAACAGCCGGAGCCGGGTTTCGATCCCACGACCTTCGGATCAGCAGCCGATTGTCATATAACCAGTAGGCCACTGTGGCGGGGTATCTCGAGTCACTGAGGCGTTCGTACAGAACTTAGGCCTGCAGGCTGTGCGAGTTGCCGAAATAAATTACATTTCGAGCGAAACGTAGGCATTTTCGCGCTTTTTCTGCTACAATAGGATTTCAGAGTGCCAATGTCTGAAATTTTGAAGATATCATCTGAAGATGTTTTTAAATAATGAAAATTTGATCAATTACTGACATTTCTTCAGTTCCTCATTCACGTCTCACGGTGCCTCGTGTGGTTGTGATCCGGTCTCTTGGAAACGGTTGTTTAAGGCGTCGATTATTTGTAATACGGTTAGTTAACGAATCATAAGTTAGCCAACATTCAGTAATGTTGCGCAATGGCGAATTATTTTCTACTGACGAACGTGTCAATTAAAACGGTTTCTTTGTGAAGTTTATATCTGTTGACATACGCGGGGTGTGTATCTATATTCGCCTTTTGTTTTTTCAATAGCACTTCGCGTAGCGCAAAAGAAGAAAATCAGGGAGCGCTGCACAAATCTCCCCCTTAGAAGAGCCATACCCATTTAAGCTATTAGGCCTATGTGGTATCGACAAGGTCGACATTTGCTCCTTCGGCGCACGCTCCTTCAATGGGCAGAGCCAACAGGCTAGAACTCACATAGACGTATGCAGTGCTGCTAAGCATTGGCTTATGCTGGATAAATCGCAGCTATTGTTGGCTATCCACGAGTGCAGCAACAGTATAATTCCGCCATTTACCTGAAATTTGATATTTGTGTTTTTACTGATGCACTTTTTTCTTCATGCATTATACTGGTAAGATGAAACTTGTTGGGACATAAATAAAGTCGAAGTGAATGCTGGTTTCTCTGGATCATGGAAGCGAAGAAGCGCAGCTAAAGATTCATGTCCTTATAAAACGTAATGCGATAATTAATGGTATCGCAGCTCAGCTGACACTAGGATAAGATCGATCCCATTCGTTTGCTATTCCCTGATGACACAGTGTTCAGTTTCATAATTCCAGTGCAAGCGCCCGCTTTGGATATAGTTTCACATTTCTCGAGTTCAGCTCCACCGGTATATGCCTTCCCTAATTAGTCGGACCCGGACATCATTCTGTAGTACTGTCGACGCCAATTTTTGTAATCGTATGTCTCGCTGCTCCTCGTTTACTTGCTTCATAATGTGTTTCGTATTAATCATTTGTCTTAGACTGAGAGGAATATTGAGATTGGGAGGAGAACTTGCAACGGAATCAAAAATTTTATGCTGGCCGAGTATGCCTGAATTCTTAGCGTGTCTAATTAGAGCTGCACGTAAGAAACATTCATAAAATTATCCCATGTCGAAATAGAAGTCTCATATTAGGGTTTCGCGTGAATGTACAAATGATTTCGCGTGCGGGAAAATGCAGAGGAGCTCCGCCAAGGGCGTGTAGTGGCTATTGTATTGGGCTTCGGATCCGAGGGTCGCGATATCGAAACCCGGCCACGGCGGCTGCATTTCGATGGAGGCGAAACGTTGAGGCCCGTGTACTGTGCGATGTCAGTGCACGTTAAAGAACCCCAGGCGGTATAAATTTCCGGAGCCCTCAATTAGGGCGTCTCTCACAATTATGTGGTGGTTTTGGGACGCAAAACCCCACAATCAAACGAATTCAGAGGCGCCACTATCTCCCGTTTTAGAGCCGTCACTCATGGCTCCAAATTTAGCAGCCTCTAGAGTCCCTCACTTGTCCTTAAACGGTTTCGCTAGTACTGTTTCGATTTAAGACACCCAGGTTTCTCGGAATTTCATCTTTGGAAATAAAAAGAAATTGAAGCTAGCGAGAAATACCGCTTATAATCTGCTACAATTCCTGAATCACTGCACGATGTTCAGCTGTTCGTCAGTTGCATTCACAGGGTAAAAGAAGGATGATGTGGTATGCTAATCGACGGTGAGCAACCTTAAGCGACTGTAGTTGCTGCTGCTACTATAATGGATTGAGCTGTGCTTGCCGACTGTAGACTTGCAAGACCTCCGAATCTATGCCTTCTTCGAACACTAATAATTTCATGCCTCATAACGTTGCAGTGGGCTGCACTTACTATCGTGGTCTGCAAGTGCATTATGCTGCTTCCCTGAAAGCAATTTTATGCTCGGCTGGATGAATGATATTTTTTCCGCCTGTTTATTGTGTATTCTGGGTTACATTTCCTTCACTACAGCTGGTAACAGCCAAGCAATACACGATCGAGGCGAAGCACTGCTTTGAATTTACATTTTCACAGGGATTTATTACAACAAAGAACGCTTTCAGAAGCACATGAACTTCCTTATTGGAGCTCACGGTGGTGTACACTTGAGCACGGAAAAATTAACTAAAGCCAGTTCGACGCCTGTGAAATGGGAATAAACTGCGGGACGGGGCCCAGTCTGTCAACTTAACTCTCACTGTAATGAAGCACTACCATTACGACGAAAGAGTAGGCTGAGGGAAATTAGCGGGTAGTGGGCGAGGGCGGATCCACTTGTCCTTTCTTTGCAACAAGTCTCTTTTACACAGCGCTCGTCCTGTGTGTTTCATGTACCCGTTTTCTCCGTCTCCTGCGCTGCTACAATGCATATATTCTGACTAGCCCAACTTTCCATGCTTTTCCTTTCTTCGCAACCCAGGATTTTTCTTTCTTTTTCTCCCTTTCTCTCTTTGTCTGCACTCTCGCTATCAGGGGCACTGTCTCTATCACAGTCACGTAGCAGTGGGTGAGATTGTGGGTTGTGGGATATGGCCATGAATATATCTTGTGCAGGCTATCAATACGCTTTCTTTCCCTATTTATTTATTTATTTATTTATTTATTTATTTATTTATTTATTTATTTATTTTATTTCGCTCGCTCCCTTTCTCGTTCTTTCTTTCTTTCCATATGTGCTATGCATAATCACTGACATGTAGAAGCGTGGGTCATGGGTGCGGGGTCCTCTCCCAGCTAGGCGAATTAGAGCACAGACCGGCACGTCCGGAATTGGAGCTTCAATAACGCCACTGTGAAAACGTTGGGTCTTCATAGGTTTGCAAACTCTTCCCGTGTATGTTACGGAGTATCCCATTTGTTTATTTGTGGATTTGTGTCTTTTTGTTTCCTGCTTAGCTTACTGGCCTCGCGCAACGGTAGTCTTGTGGCTATGGTACTCGGCTGGTGATCTAAAGGTCGCAGGATCTAATCCCGTACGCGGCAGCGACATTTTGGTGGAGGCGCAATGTCGAGGCCCGTGTACTCTGCGACGCCAGTGCACAATCACCTTTGTTGGTTTCTTCTTGTTTTTTGTTTTTTGAGGCAGTGCTTATGTGATTCGGGATGCCTTTGAGGAGCACTCATTTTTCCCTTAGAACTAAAACTCAACATGGCATCGTAAATTGCAGTACATAAGTAGTGTACATAAAGCCGCTTGCCTGAGAGAAGTGCGAAGTATTTCCTTGCGAATTCCCGCCACTCTTCCCGCACCTACCTACCTACCTACCTACCCACCCACCCACCCACCCACCCACCCACCCACCCACCTATTTACCTACCTACCTACCTACCTACCTACCTACCTACCTACCTACCTACCTACCTACCTACCTACCTACCTACCCACCCACCCACCCGTCCGTCCGTCCGTCCGTCCGTCCATCCATCCATCCATCCATCCATCCATCCATTCATCCATCCATCCATCTAATCTGCCAATGTCTATGTGCTCTCCCGGTCGTTTAGTTTACCTCGTATGCACCAAAATTTGGATTTTTCTTTGACAAATGCAACCCGGATTGGACGCAACACGGATTTTTCTTTGACAAATGCGACTTCCTTGATGCCCACAAAGTGCAATAATACGTCGTAGCATGAGCTACCATTCAGCCATCACGGTGCTGCCGATGTCCCTGGCTAGCCCGCGTTGAGCACACTCACTCATGTCTTTGCACAAGGACCTTGATCCTACTTGTAACAGTCGGCTGAATTCCAGACAATTCGTAGGCGATTTCCTTGCTGACCGCTCTGCATGACATTGGTTACCACAATGGGTGGGATCTGCAAGATTTTTTTATGCCTGTCATTGCCCTGCTTCTTGCACCCTTATTTCTTTTCTTTCCCCAGTTTTCTCGCAGCGCTGGCCGTCTCGGTAGATGTCGCACTCTATGAGTGCGCAGAGTGCAGCATTTCTAGTTTTTCATTTGTTAAACATCATTGTGGTATTCCTTTGTTCAGTTATAAACGAATGTAGGGGAATGGGGCAGGAGCTTGTTTATTTGTTACACTCAACCTAATGAAGCCCACTGACATTAAAGCTAAGGAACACCCAGGGAATGTGAATTGGAGCTATTAACTGTAGCTTATTAATTGATATAAATGGCGAGGAATTAAAATGGACGATATGAGCACCAGATGTCCGCAAGGGCCTAACCTACGACCTTCGGATATGGCATGCGACACTCTACCAACTGAGTATTATACACTCATTGCCATATTTACCAACGCCATGCCTTCAAACGGTATATGAGGGAGGGCGTATCAGTTGATTCGAAGCTAAACTATATGATTCTGAAATATTCAACTGGATCAAAAGAGTCCTCAACGATCAGTAAGAAAGCCTCCTTTCACGTAACCTGTTATGGAGGCTTGATTGTCGAAATTGCTCCATGAATCTGAGTAACGACATTGTCCAGGGCTTCTAGATAATTTTGATCAGTTAGAGTGTGCTTTAACGTGCATCTAGATCGAAGCGAACAGATGATCTCGCATTTTGACTTCATTGAAAGGTCACCGCCGTGAGAGGGAGCGGAAACCGCTGCCTATATACGTAGTGATGCACCATCTAACCCGCTGAGGTAGAATGGCTGTTCGTAGGAACACAAGGAATTGTAAGAAATAGAAAGAGTGAACGTAGACAACCTTGATAAACTATATTGTCCAATTTAAAGGGACGGAGAACTGATACGAACGTGGTAACGAACCTTCGTGCAGTTGGAAAGGGCCTGAAGTATAACGATGGAATCTATGGAGCTTTCTATCGCGGTTTTGGGGCGTATAACCCTTGAAATCATTATTTGAGACAGCCTCCAAAGCGTAAAAGAGCAGAACATTTCGTCACGACATAAACTGATAAAAATTGTATGGCAGTACACACAGAACCTTAATGTTTTCATAGAAATGGAGGAACAGATTTGAAATGTATTGGTTTTGAAGTGAACACATATCACCATCTCATTCTGTCTGTACTTTTCGTGTTTTCTTGTGTTTTTGTGTCTATTACCGTGTTTAAGGAGGGATTATCGACCACTGAGTGTGCTTCAAAACGCTGCGTCTTCCAGTGTCTCTGTATTGTTCACCACCGCCGGTGCTCCTGTCGGCGTACACCGCAGGAATCATGATGAATGGGAAAACCAGGAAAACATCATCAAAAAGCCGCCGTGATCGAAACCGGGCACTTCTCGCGGGCGTCAGCTGCTCCTCTGCCAGTGACATCGTCTAGCACTTAGGGGCAACTCCATAGAAAGGCTCTTGAGACATCCCCTCCCGCACAAGAAGTCACGTCTGCAGCTATGTTCAAGGTCAACCGTCCAGGGGTACCACGGGAGGATGGGGCCGATAAAATAAATAAATAAATAACGTGCGTCGTGAGCGAAGAGTGTCATCTCACCGTCTTGTCGATATTGCGTCCGGTTGCGAGGCGCGCAGCATTGATTTCGTCGTTTGTCCCGCCGCGGCGATATACAGTGGACTGCTTACCCGACACACGCGGGTTCTGTCGGTTTTTCGACTGTTGACTTTCGATGCAGGGGGAATATTAGAGGTTTGGTGCAGTGGCTCTATCAATGCACGTTAAAAAAAAAAGAAAACCCCGGTTATAAATTCCGGAGCTCTCCACTATGGCGTTCCCCGTAATGGTATGGTGGTCTTGGCACCTCAAACTTCGCAAACATTCATATAATTTCTTTTTGTCCCCTTATGCAGAAACATTTGTGGCCCTACGAATAAGAGCAATGCCACTAAAGGTTCTTACATGCAGGCTACAGCAGCGAACAGACTGCTCTGACGCTTTTTCGCAATGTTGGCTTAGTGTTCTTTGGACTTAGTGTTCGTAAATAACAGAATAGAGAATTTCAGTTCGCCCGTTGACTTATTTACGTTTACGGATGCCGGTCTACCGGAGGAGTTTATGGCAGAAACAGAACTGCTAGCGACATCTAGCGGCGGTTTGTTTAACTACAATGCATTCCATTATCCTTTCAGTCACGTGAGCGTTCTCGTTCAATAAAAACAGTGAGAGTACTGTGAGCTGATTATTATCTCATGACCAATTCTTTACACTAGCTGCCCACCCAAACGCACCAGCTAGGGAAATAAATTTTCTGTCTTTGGTTAGGCTTCGCATCATCAGGTGTCGCTACCAGCGCTGGTGGTCACGTACACTCTGACGGTAAACCTGTATCTATAAGTGTGAAGACGTCTACGGTCAAACTAAATTTCCCTAATAAGAGATCATCCGTAGTAGCGTCCGACTCCAGATGCTTCACGACGTATTTTAGTGTTACAAGGCGTGTTCATTTGTGTATTTGGCCACATAACAATACGACGGCATAGTTATGAGGCATGCCGCAGTGGAGGGCTCCGGGCATTTTGACCATCTGGCATTTTGACCATTTTGACCAATATTAACTGAAAACGCTCTCTATACTGGTTTTGGCACTTTTACTTCCACCGAAGGTGCGACTGCTGCCACCAGGAGTCGACCCACGTCATTTGGGCCAACGGTCGAGCACCATAGGCATTTACTAGCGCCCTGACTTCTTTATACTAGATGTTTCATTAAGTCCTTGGTTTTTAGAGTATGTTGTTCTTTATAGTATGTCGCCATAATGTTCCCGTTTGGGTATATTGTATTACCGTCAGGAATAAGTAGATGCAAAAAGGATACACCGAGGCTTCCAGATGGTGCATTCTCATCACATAGAGTGCATACCGCAGGAGGCGCCGCATGATACGTGCGAACGGCTCCTGGGACTCTGAATGCGAACATTATAAGTTCAGAGAAGCTTTACTGGTCATCTTGGTGTTTAAGCAGCGCAAAAGGAGCAGAGGGGGAGGGCAAAGCACACGAACTGGCACAACTAGCGACTTGTGACTCGTTCAACAGCAAAATGATTTGTGACCAACTCGCCGAGCTATCAGTTTTGCTGAAGCTTTCCTGCTATGTTATCGGTGAGTGGCTGACTATACAAGTGGTAAGGAAGAATTTTCGAAATACCACAAACGAAAAACCACTCATGCAGGAGTATCCTCTACTGAGACTCGAAGAAAATAGGGGAGAAATGTAGGCAAATGTGAAGCCGGAAGAAACGGAGAACAAAATAGGAACTTAAAGAGCACCGACAGTGAAACGCTCAGGCGTTTATTTCTGATAAGCGGAGGAAGCTGTACGTTCAATGTATTTCAGTGAGCGTGAAAGGAACATTCGCTATAACGGATGTACACATGCATGAGATCCGCTTTTCCTATTATTCTACGCTGTTTGAGTCACAAAGCTTGGAAGGAAAGGCAAATTTGCCTCTGGATGCAATCGATGGATTTTGGAGATATGCGCCTGCTTCATGTGTCGTCCCATCAAATTAACTTCGCCGTGGGGATTTAGAAACGGAGAGGTGTTGCCGCAGGTTACATTAGACATTTGAATTGCAAGTATTGACTCGCACCGCAGAAACACTCCCGCCCCCTCCCCGTTTCCTTTCCACAGGAATTAAATACCTCTTTGACCATGAGCCACCCACGCAACTTTCATAATTCAGTTTAAGAAAAGATGAGCAAATCAACAAGGCGCGGTTTATTTTACCTAATTACTTGTGCCACGTCTAAAGAAAGCGAACAATGGGGACGTACAAACGCATCGCCAAAGGAACAAAACCCGAGACAGGTGCGTCAGGCGAGAAAGTTAATTGCGAATTTGATCCGAAGCCATTATGAACGGTGTTAGCCATGCGTGGTAGTTTGCGACAGAACCACTTCCGCTATGTGCAAACCTCTGCATACTGCACCGGCCTTACATTTAATTTTTGCAGCGCACGGTGACTTGATAATGAGGTGCCGTTTCGCAATAATAATCTTCTTTGCGGGGAGTTTCAAACATTGACAGTTGAGTTTTACGGAAGTGTTTATTTTTGTTGCGCATGTACCATAAAATATTGCTTCGTTTAGCTGTCAAGGCGACGCACAAAGGAGTCTGGAAGTTTAGTGCGCAAGCTTTTTGGTCGACGTTCAGCACGCGTGCAGTGGGTGGCGTCATCAGAAATATTTGTTGGGGCGTCCTACACGCCATTCTTTGAAAGGAAAAGAAAGGGGCTGTGCTCATATAAGAATTTAGCCATATTTCTGTTATAACAAAACAGCGTGTTATTTAGTTTAAATGATGCTATATGAGTGAAAGGTGAAGCAATTTCCATGGCGGTGAGAGAGCGAGAGAGAGATAAAGTAAAGGAATGACAGGGAAGTTAACAAGAGATCTCCGGTTGGCTACCCTGTACTGGGGAAGGGGAAAGCGGAATGAAAAAGATGAGGTTATAGAAACACATCAACATCAATATCATCAAGTTGTGGTATTCGCACTATATACCAACTAAAAGGTAAGCACATCAGGTCTTGGCCAATCCCCCGAAGTGGGTATGTGCCATATTTGAAGGCTCATCACCATCATCAACATCAACATAAACTTCTGACTGCTTGGCCGATCCCCCAGGGTGGGTATGTGCCAGAATTGAGGGCAACGACAACAACAACGTCAACATCACTGCCACTTGTCAAGGCATTTTCACAATCGGTCACCAAGTCCTGTTTCTCGGAGAAATCGTAGCGACAAGCCGGCGAAATCTCAGTAAAACAGCTGAACTGGTGCAGGGGTGTCAACTTCACTGTCGTTATGATATAGCACTATCATAACCGCTGTCAATATCATGTGATGGGCTGAGGGCAAGGATATAGGTAGGGGGTCAAGGGCAGGTGCTGGCCTCTTCTGCTTGACACCTCGGCTGTTGGCTGTGAAAGTCACTAAGCTGGGTTTTTTCTCTAGTATGAACAGCTCAGATGTGAAAATTCGAGTGCACATAGCTCCTCCGGATTTTATTAAAAAACCATTTAGATTGTCCTAAAGGAACACCCGTGCGAGCGAGAAGGCAAATATACTAAAAGTTTCTTAGAAAACAATTACTTAAAAATAAAAATTATGGTCATTGCTGGAAATTCAACGAGGAACTCTCGGGCGAAAACTGGGAGCTCTGTTGAAATATGGCAATTCTCTGCGCATTCCACCGCAAGATAAGCATTACGTTAAAACGCCCGTTCACGTCCGCATCCTAATGCATAAAAAGCAAGAAAGAGGTATCTCCCTGCTCGGGTTCAGTGTGCACAGACTCAGCAGAAGTCCTCGGCGCCCGACGGGAAGATGCGACTGTGCATTTGCTGGACTGACAACACTTTTTCTAATTTTACTTATTACGTTTTAACACATGAGATACGGCGTTTATACCGCATAACTTAAAGGAGAAAGTAAAGGCCTAACGGAGAAAGAGAGGGGGGACGCAGCGCTCAGAAATTTTGGGGCGATCTTGCGACAGAGAGATATGAACAAGTCGGTGACGCATGCGCGGGAAACGCTAGTGATTTTCGCCTAGCACACTATTTCGAACTGCGCCTTTCATATTCGCGAATCTGAGTTTGTGAGTTTAGTAAACTTTTCTCGTGCCGCTAACTCTAATTCAAGTCTTACTCGGTCGAGCGTATAATTCGTCCGTTGCGCACTGCAATTCTGAACGCGCGAGAGACAAAAGCTAATTTCAACAATCGTTCATGTTGATACAAGACCACTCCCTGACGAGTCTGTTATGTCCTTGCCTTGGCAATAACATCGGAGTTGTGATTATAAGAATGGTCGTAGCCTTACTTGAAGCTGCTGGACTACAAGTGATTTTAGTGCGGCCCTATCGTTATGAACTGGCATATATGTCCCTCCTTCCACATAGGACCCGATGATATATGGCCCGATGATATATGGACATATTGATTGATTGATTTGTGGGGTTTAACGCCCCAAAACAGCCCTGATTATGAGAGACGCCGTAGTAGAGGTCTCCGGAAATTTCGACCACCTGGGATTCTTTAACGTGCACTGACATCGCACAGTACACGGGCCTCAACATTTCGCCTCCGTCGAAATGCAGCCGCAGCGGCCGGGATTCGATCCCGCGACCTTCGGATCAGCATCCGAGTGCCATAACCACTAGACCACCGTGGCGGGGCGATATATGGACATATGGCCCGATGCAACATATGTTTTGGAATATATGTCCCATCGTCATTCTTCCCTATCTCTATTCCCAACGCCTTTTCCGAAAGTAGAGTCCCTGTTGAAAATTCCACTGATGCCCATCTCCTCAATCCACCAAAACCACCGTTATAGGTGGTATCCTGGTTGGGCATGGTGGGCACATGGTGGGTGGTGTAGGGCACCTCACTGAGTGCGCATATGACTGTGCCTAATACATCCCGTCTTTCCACTCCTCCGCGGCCGGGTTGGTACCTTTAATGGGATGGAAAGATATCTGCAATTTACACCGGCTCAATACGGTAGGTGTCTTGTCTGTTTCGGTAAAGACAGTCGAAACGCTCGGTTGAGCTAGATGGCATTGCATTATACCGGTGGGAATGCCCTTCCAGGGCGCGGACAAAGAAGACGAGACACACAGCGCAACTTTCAACTTTTTTTTTCGGAAATGAAAGCAGCAGCACTTACATACGACGTTCACTACAAGTGGCCTTTTAACATGCGCTCAGCATTCTGTGGGCTCCCAAAAATTAAAGTTCCTTGTCTGATAATGCTAGGGAGGATAGCCTAACGTAAGTCCGTGGGTGTTCCCACATCATTTCTGCATCGACGACAAACCTTGCAGGTTGACGGCGATTGCAGATTCACTTCGAATTGCCGTCAATCTGCAAGGCTTATCGCCGACGGCAAGATGATTTGGGAATGTCCACAAACTTGCGTTAGTGTAGCCTCTCTTGCATTATCCGAAACGGAACTGAAATGTTCGGTTGCCAACGGAATGCACAGCACATGCTAAGATGTCGCGTGTAGCCAACGTCCTATATAAGTGATTCCGTTTTCATTTCCGAACAAACAAGTTGAAAGTTGCGCTGTGGATGTCTGGTCTTCTTTTTCCGCGTTCTCGTCGTACTCTGGGTACCCGGCTTCGAATCACGCTTCGTCGAGGAAGTTGCTGTTGTCTTATTTATTTATTTATTTCCTGATGCGCAAATTTCTACCTCTTTTCAGTCTCCGTTCAGCAAGATAGGAAGAGAAGCTCAAACTGCTCCGCTATTAGAAAAAAACAAGGTTACGCAATGCAGCCCGCTGTCGCACAACGCAGCGCGCTGTCGCGGGGGCCATTGGTAAGCACGGCTCTCAACTTTCAATGTTCGGCGAACTGTCGGATCGAATACGCCGCTGTTTGTTAATGTAGTGTATGGAAGGTACACTTCTAGCAGTATATACCGTTAAAACTGGCAGAGCCATTTCGGCCAGCGCGCTAAATTGCGAGCGGGAGCTTTTCGGCGAACGGTATACACGGGGATTAGCTTTGCACACCGGCGCATAATTTTGCGGCACGCATTAGCATGAACGTTGTTCGTTGGATCACACATCACTGAGCCGATGAGGCGCACGCTATTGTCAGCTTGGTGGTAATGCCTATGGACACGCTGAGGTACAAGACCGTCGGTGCATCTCTCAGTTAAGATGTGCGTGCGGCTTGACGCGAGGTGTCTAGCTCCGGAGCATTCCGAGCAGGCCAGCTGGGCGTCCTCATAAATATTCAGTGCCGCTCGGTTGATGCGGCGCGTTCCGGACAGCCGGAATAAAATATGAGCCGGTGCGGTTGCCAGGCGCCGAAATGGTCGCCTTCCAGTTGTGCGTTAGGCGCATTCAGCCACTTTCTTCTTCGCGACACGCAGTCACGGTCAATGCGACTGTTCCTTCATGTTTTCATGTCCCGAATCTTCTTATTTCGAGGGCATCAAGAATAAGAGCGAAGCCAATGCGCGTGTCCCGACTAAAGGGCATTTGGGACACGCTCAAATATTCGGGGGAATCGCATTTGATTTGCAGCACGCGGCCAGAGGAGGGGAAGTTGCAGTGTTTCAGAAACGAAAGTGTCAATAATAGACGGCTGTCGAGGCTGCGCGACTGTCAGGCTTCTTAATAATTTGGCAGTGTGTTGCATGCATCTGCAAGTTAATGCGTTGTGTTGCGTATGACTTTTTGCGTCTTGCAGTCGATTGCCACGAGTCAGGATGCATTGGTATTCCACAGTATTCCTTTGAAGCTCTGGTTCGCGGCGATCAGCGATGAAGATCCCAGAAAATCAGAAATACTCTTGCAGTGCTTTCAGCACCGTTTGGTTTAGAGAACAACAGTTTCCGCGAGAAGTCGTGCTCGGGAACCGGAGGGGAATCTACACAAAAGCACTAAAACAAAGAAACCTAAACTAGTACGGGTTATTGTCTGACGCTTAAGAAAACATGCGTAAAATTTCCGTTACCTAAACCACGCTAACGAAAATCGCTTGTCTTTCGGTGTACTTGTGAAAATATCGATCACTTTATAACCGTGGGCTTTTCCGGAATAGTCACATCGAATTCCTTTTGTGCCACTAGCTTTCCCCTCGCTGGACTAGACATTGTAATTACTCACTTTTGATGCGCGGTTGAAATTTATGGATCCTTCCACTAAGGTATCTTTCATAACAATATGACGGTTTCCGGTCGTATAACCTTTAAAATCTTCATCATTCTGAAGACAAAGAACTTAACAGGTCTTGTGAGCTTCGTGTCGTCTAACATTACGTGAAGTCTAACATTGCGCGGTGTGAAGACGGCGCCCCCCCCCCCCTCCTTTTTTCGTCTCCGCACCACACGTGGTTTCCAACACTGACCTCGTCACGCACGCCGAGTCAGGTGGTCGTTCGTGAGTCCGGTTGCTTGCTGTCAGTGTTGAAACAAAAGTGTATGTTGCCTTCTTTTCGCCTTTGGAGCGTTGCTATTGGGCATGGGAAATGAAAGTTTAGCGATCTTTTTTTACTGTTAAGGTGATGCTTAAGAATCATTAGCAATATTTCAGAAGCAGTGCTTTTGTAAGTTGTTTGGCCAGTAACTAGCGTATGTAATTTGGTCTGCATCGAAGGTTCGTCCTGGAGACGCCGATCAGTTTAAAATTTTGACTTAGTGCCTGTGTGTTCTCGATCGGGACGGGTTTTTTCAAAGTTAGGAAGAGGCAGCTGGAGTTTCCAATGTTTCTCTGCTAAATCGCCTCTCTCGCTTGAAGATGTACCTGTAGGAATCCTAAGTATGTGAAGGATCTGTTCTGTTATGTACTGCAACCTGGAAAAAGTACTGCCCGTATGGTACACACTTTTAAATAGTGTATCAATGTTCGGTTGTCAAAAGCATACTCTTGTTTCTTTGGAAGTTCTTGCTGACGAAATTGTGTACACGTGAAGTATGCAACGAAACTTCCTCTTTGGGTGCCCGGATGATCTCGTTTCTGTAGCGCGGTATCTTTAGCGGTCGTCCGGATAATTTCATTTCATTGCCCGGATAACTACTCAAGCTTTTGGATCACGGTTACTTGAAGCTTGCCGACATACGGGAACTAAAATCAAATCAAGCTCAGTATGATCATGAGACACAACGTGGTGGAAGGTTTTGGACATTTTGGCCACCAGTGGATCTTTAATGTGCGCTGACGTCGTACAGTACACGGGCCTGCAGCACTTCGCATCCACTAAAATGCAACCGCCGTGACGGAGACGGAACGCATGTCTTTCGGCTCAACAACCACGCACTCTAATCGCTGTGCAAACGCGCTGGCGTGACAGCAAGGAAACAAACATTGGACAAGAAACTCACTCCGTGAAAAGGTGAATCACTACGTCTGTTTCTTCATAATAGCTGGAATACTTTCAATCAGAAATACTTTTTTTCACCAATTATATGAGCCTCACACGTGACAATGTGAATGGCTGCGGATTTGCTTTCCGTGCTGTATGGCATCCGCTATGAACAGCACGACCGCCACTTTCTTTTCCTCGGCTTTTTAGGAGTAAGCCTTGGAGCCATCTATGTGAAAGCTCCGAACACGGAGGAGACAAAAAAAAATACTTTTAAGCGCCGGTGACAAGTGCCTCTGCACATCACCTCCCACAGGCGTCATTCCCTCTTCACCTTCCTGCGTGGGTCCACGGGAACCGCACTTATCGCGCCATATATCCCAAGAATAACGCACGGCACAATGTGTTATTTCGTAGATTATAGTTGTTCTGCCAGCCGCAATTGTCAAGTGGCGAGCGCCACTAGCTTTCCGCTCGCCGGGCTAGATATTGCTATTACCCACTTTTGGTATGGGAAGACATTGTTATCTTCAGGTGTCACATTACAGTGCGTAGTTGTCCGTGAGTGTTAGCTCGGTCTTAAGCTGTTATAGGCGACCAGGCATTTTCCAACAGGATTTGCAGAAAGCCAGGGTAAGAATACACTAAAGATGCTGAGCAGCGTGGAAGCCACAGAAGGTAGAGAAGCATGTGTAGTGTTTATTATCATTGTCATTACCATAAGCAGAAGCTGACGATACTCCTATTAAGGCAGTAGTATTGTTGTTTTGTAGGGTTTCACGTCTCAAAACCAGCTCTGATAATGAGACACGCCGTAGTGGAGGTCTCCGGAAATTTAGACCACCTGGGGTTCTTTAACGTGCAGTGACATCGCACAACACACGGCCTCAACATTTCGCCTCCATCGAAATGCAGCCGCCGCGGCCGGGATTCGATCCCGCGACCCTCGGATTAAGGCAGTAGTATATATAGCAGCAAGCAAGCTTTGTTACTTTAATTAGGTGAACTGAAGAGGGCGACAATTATAAAAGAAAAGGAGGGGGGTTAGACATGGGTGCGTCCGTTTGGCTATCCTGCGGGTGGGAAACCTGCGGAAAAGGCATAGAGCAGAAAAAGGAGCCCACTGTGGTACCTCCGACGTTTTAAATGTCGAAGATGGTCACTAGACGTACAAAACCGTACCATGGAATACGGAACTCTTTTGCACTGAGAACTGACTAATCCCTGACCGATCGCGAATTCCTCATTCCCGAATCCGTCATGTGTGGTCCTTTTGAGGCCCTTAGGTCCGGTGGCATCCTCATACTGTAGCGGCGATATGTTGGTTTTCGCAGGTTTGATGTGCAGTAAAATAGTCTCAACAACTTGTCGATGGTAAATGCGTTTCCGTTTAGCTTCTGTAACGCTGTAGGGAGGTTGTCTTTCAATTTTGAAACATGCAAAGTGGCATGGCAGTTCTTCGACAGTCTCCTCTATAACGCATTCGTTACACAAGGCGCTGTCGGAAATTTCGGCTTCAAGGAACGTGCCTTGTCCAATGCAGAACCAAGTCATGAGCAACACAGCACTGCGTCTTCACATTGGGCCGGGCAATAATGAATTCTTGAATGTAGGACATCTACGGCAGCATCAGTATCAACATGTAAGCTTTCTTTCTTTTTATTATTTGTTTCTTGAGCCTCACTCTGTGTCTTTTTTTTTCTCAGGACGTATTTCACTACACTCTCCTAACAATGACACAGCAATTTAATACCGAACCTTTAATTCGTACTCTCCACAGCGTACTTGATGTGCTTAATAGAACAGGGATGGTACGTATGTCCGTGCGCAAGAACCAACGCTTCTAATTTGATAAAGCGTTTCCTCTGGGCACAGCTCCTCGAGAGCACAAAGTACATTGGCCGGCAGACCGTGAAGTCGAGTCGCAACAGACCGCTGCGAATTTTATTACGCCGATAAGGAAGCGGAAGCTGCAAATCTAATCAAATCTGCCTGAAAGGAGAATACCGAATCACAGCCTCCCGTCGATCTCGACAACACGACCGTCCCGTTTCAGGCCCAGATAAGGAGATTACGTCGTGAAGACGAAATAGGAGGTAGCATACGTTATCATTGTTCCTGTAGCAGTATAAATAAAGCGCACGGAAGGGTTCCTGAAAGATAAAAGGTCCAGCCGATTTAGCTAGGTGGACATGCTTGACCCGCAATAGGCAGGGACCAAAGTGACATTTTGGACAGCTCCTCTTGAGGGTGTTCTGTTTCGTTTCAGTTTTGGTTTATTCTTTCGTATAAGTGATGCAATGCACCTTCATAGAGACGAGGGTGCAACAGTATAAATCTTGAACACGCGTCTTTGTGTTAGAAAGTACAACTCTGAATTATTCCTAAATCAGCAGAACGCAACAGTTGGTCAGAGCACCAAGAAGGTAGAAACATTAAACGAAGTAATAACCATTACAATACAGTCGCATTCCACATACACATATGAAATCAAAAGATCTGCAAGAGAATTTTCAAACAACCTACAAAACAAAAGCCAGAACAAAGTGGATTAGGAGAAACATAAGGGAAATGAAGAATAAAAATTCATGAACCATGGAAAATACTTGGAACTTCCCTTACGGAAATGTCATATACGGGCCAGATATATTTTATATATGGCCAGATATGGACATATAAGCACTGATATCAGGTTATATACTTCCATATAAGGGTCAATATAAGGTCATATACAGCCAGATATAAACGTATATGACGTTTTATATGTCGTATAAGGCAGCTATACACTGCCATATACGGCTTTATATTGTGCCTTATATGATATATACGGTAGCAGCATACTTCCATATACGGCTTACGTAGCCCGTATATGGCTTCATATACTCGATATAAACAGTATGCATCAAAAGTCACATAATGCAAGTTAACAGTCATATACATAGGTGTATTTATATTATTTACGTGTCGCCATCCAATTAAGGGGCAGTTCCTCAAGCTATATATATATGTGTGTGTAGCTCAAATTTTCTCGCACCATGGTGACTGATAATATATCACGCGAAGCGAAACAATAAATACCCAGTAATGTTATTTATATATACACACAAATAATCGATGGAACCACATATTTCAACCCATCCAGCGATTAGTAATTACAAGAGAAATTGATGCAAAAAGTAAACACTAAGGGTGAATGGTAAAAGAGTAAGGGAGGGTTGGTGGTGAGTTCTGCTTTCTCATGGCAACGTAATTTCAATTAATACGCGATTTACCTACAGCGCGAGCTAACTATTATCCGCATAAAAACGATGTATCAAGCTGAACTATTATTGTTTCGTCGATGTTGCAGTTCCAAAAGCCAAAGGCAATTGTATATACGTGCGCATTATAATGGTGCATTAATGCAAAACTTGTGCCAGCTTTACCACAATAAGTGCCTAGATTGCATGTTCACTGTAAGTTATAGCTAAATGAATGATTACTGGAATGTGTCAGCAACGTTCTTTACTATTATTTTTATTTTCTTTACCTCGTCTTGTCCGAGTGTGGCACGAAAGAGGGCTATCACTTCTACTCTTTCTACAGCTGACCCACCCTTGCTCAAGAGACTGCAAAAGACGAGCCAAAAAATTAATGACAAAATGAGTCCCCCTCTGTCCACCCCCCCCCTCCCCCCTCCGGTTCTTTTCTACCGCAGAGAGCCACGCTTTTTTTCCCAGAACAGTGCGCAGGAGTTTTGGAAACGGCCCCTCACTTTTTCCATGTGCACGTGGAACAGATTTCATGCATCAGGTGAAGCCTTTCCAAAGCAAGCGCTCGTGTTTACGCTGTGTACTTTCGCGACCAAAAAGTAGTACATTGCTTGTGGTAAGCAAGAAAATATACATGTCTCACTGGCAGCCTTAAATCATAACACATTTCTCATCAGTTTGACAAAACAGGCTTGTATTTTCGGGGAAACATTCGAAATATGCGAGTTTCTGCTTTACGTTTGTCGTTTCCTCTCGGAACAATACACCTCTCCCTTTCTTTTTCTTACGGACTAATTTTGCGTAGCCTTCACAAATGTTGAGCGATTTTCTCCAGCAAGGTTTTGTCGCGTGCGGGCTGCCTGGCTGTACTTTCCGAAAAAAGTGGTGCTGTGGTACGGAGTGGCATGTTTCGATCGCGTTGCAAATAAGTGGACAACCTTCGATGTTCTAAAGTGACCTGCGTCGGGCGTGACGGAAGAGCACATTCCTAGCGAAGTGCTGCCACAAGTGCAAGTTTGGTGGCTGTACAAAGGCTCCTTTCATGCCAGGCTGATTGCTACAAGGTAAGCTTTGATGCTTTTTACTGAAATTCTAATACGGTGTGTCAGTTCAGAAGCACGTGAATTGGACAATTTTATAGCTGTTAAGCGCTATGTTTTCGCCAGCGGATATCGCATAAACGGCTAATGTCGCAAAGCTAGCATGTTTTTCTATTTTTTTAGTTGCTCACGACCCTTTAGCGGCGTTGTAAGAAGACGCCAAATGCAGTATTTTCTTCTTGTGGCCAGATAGGTCACCCAACAGATGTACCGTGCCTAGACACGCTATCATTTCCTAATTTTTCCTTACGAACGCCTTGGAAAAGTTGCTGTTGAAATTCTGTTCGTTTTACGGGTGCCCTTCCCCGCCGTTTAACTAGTGAAGTTCTCGCTATTGTAGCTTATTCGCGGAATCTGGAACCAGTGCAGCTGTTGAGATAACTGCTGGTGCGCATGCAACGAAGCCGTGAGGCTGGAAACGCATGCTGCTTCAGAAGCAGCTGAAAGTGTTATATTGAGCATAAAAATGGTGTGGCCGCATTTTAGATATTATCTGCATTTATTTTATTTATTTGCCAAATAGAGCACTCCAGACGCTATTCTGGAGAGGTTACAATACACTCAGTCGTCCCTATACATCAAAGGTCAGTTGCTTTATTGCAATAATGCATAAACATGTTTATTGGTTCAGCTATCGATGACAGTACTTTATATGCATATATATGATGCCATTTCGGAGGACCGGCCTCACCTGATTACCAAGCTAATCACGTCGTTGAGACAGACAGAAAACAGATAGACAGACAATGAACTTTAATGGATCCTGAGGAGCTACGTCGTTGAGAAAGTGTTTTTTTTTGTTCCTACGTGACAGCTGCAGCTTAATTGCCAGGAATTGTTTTTGACACAACAGAGACAAGCATCTCCCTTCCCTTCGCCTGAAAGTGCAAGGAAGTAAACTGCAGTAATAATTGAGCAACTGATTGCAAGGCGCTTTGCATATCGACCAGCACATTGCGTAGTCATGCACGGTCACGCAGGATGGTTTAACGATACGGGCCAGCCCCGATGTTTATGATTGTTTTCTTGGCGCCTAAGTGAATGCATGCATGTGTACATATAAAATATTGTGTCATTGAGTCATCAGCTGCACATATTTTCGAGCTATTTATCGGCCGTGAATATGTAAGCATTACTTTTATGCTCCAATTGTGTTTTGCCATTTACAGCTCGCACAAAAGACTTCTCTACGAGGTGCCAGTTCGAGTGCAGTGGAAGACTTAATTGTAATATTATCCCTGGGCGCAAAGCTCAGCGACCTGAGAAGCAAAAAGACAACTCCGAAGAATGAAAACATAGCTGGAAAATAAAATACACACGTGACAGGTCCATCTTGCATTTCTGCTTTGTTTTTGTTTATATATGTATCCAGTTCTCACATATGGCCGACAGTGTCAAGCAGACATCACCATATAAGGCGCCATATATGGATATATTACAAATTGGGCAGATGTGGCCATATAAGGGCCCATATACGGATATATAAGAAATTGGGCAGGTATGGGCATATAAGGCGCCATATATGGATATATTACAAATTGGGCAGATGTGGTCATATAAGGGCCCATATACGGATATATTAAAAATTGGGCAGATATGGCCACATATGGCGCCATATATGGATATATAAAAAATTGGGCAGATATGGCCATATAAGGCGCCATATGTGGATATATTAAAAATTGGGCAGATATGGCCATATACGGCCCGTATACGGATATATTCAAAATTGGGCAGATATGGTTATGTAAGGGCCTTATATGCCATTTATGGCCATATCTGCCCAATTTTGAATATAACCGTATATGGATTTTTTCATATCAGTCCATATATGGCATTTTCGTAAGGGTTAACAGAAAAGACTTCAATGAAACTTCGAAATCCGAAAGGGTTGTCACAAGTTTAAGTGTCACATTCAATGCGATTTGAAGACCTAATAGTAGCGAAAAGTGCTGCTTTTCTTGCCGTAGTTCGTCGGAACAGGTGTCAACGAGTTATATATTAGAACATGAGTCTTTCTGAGTGCCGTGGTTTTCCACGTATTCCGAGCAGGACATTAGACAGTTTATAAAACGCGATGACATGGCTAAATTATAATGAAATAACTTTTTAATGCTTGAAACGTAGTCTTTGCTAAGTAGGCTGAAACCATTTGAAAGTGGAGAACTCGATGTTACCATGCGTATTGCATGATTTTACGTATGCTCCTTGAAATAAACATAAAAAAGATGAGATGCAGACGGCCAGGGCGCGATTACTGTTCGAACTCAGGTATGTTCGTGAGATGCTTTAATAAAGGACAAAAATGAATTGCAGTGTATGTTAGAGCTCAATTGTTCTGATCTGGTGGCGCGAAATGTTAACTAGGAGCGAAGAAGAATTGTTTCATCTTAACCGGAGAGGGCACTCATCTTAACCCGGAGAGGGCACCATCGTAACCGATGTGCCATGTTTTCAGGTGGCGACAAACGTTTTACCTAGACCTAGAACAGTTTCGCTGTTAAAAGATTGCATGATTAATAGTATCAGATGCTTCTGTGAGGCCCAAAGAAAAACGGAACCGACGGACTTGATCTTAGATATACTGTTCCTCATAAAATCATTTAGACACAGTAAAGCTATATCAGTAAAATTAGCGAAAACCGGATTGATACGACTGAATTATTTGGAACCTCTGAAAGCAGCTATTAAATCATTTCACAAATAACTTCTAGATCACTTGCTTAGAGTAGGAAGGGCAGAATTGTGCGGCAATTTAGTAAACACCCCTTGCTGCCTTTTTTGAAATGCCGGGTAACCGTGCCAAGCCGCTGCAAAAATTGTACGTGGTGTCAAGAAGTAGCTGCCGTAACTTGCGCCCTCATTCCAGACCCATTGCTAACTTTAATAGTAAAATTTGAGGAGTCCTTATTTGGCTGGATTGCAACTAGTACGTCATAGTGGCTATGGTGTAGCGATTGGAAACGTGAGAGGCGGAGAGTTTGACTGCCAGGAACGGCGGCTGCACTTTTAACAGAGCGATATTGGAAAGAAAAGACACCGTGTTATTTCGACTGAGTAAAATAATTCCTGCAATTGTAGTGCCACATCAACATGATTATGAGACATGCCTTACTTGAAGTTTGCTAAAGCGGAAGCTTCGGCGAGTTGGTTCATACCTTAAAGAATGAACAGTTGAACTTCCTTAGTCGAAGGTTCCAGAAATTTCGGCCACCCGCAGTCCTTCGACGAGCACTGAAAAGCCACGCCACACGGACTTCAGCATTCTCGTCTCAGTCGAAAATGAGACAGCTGTGGCTGAGATCGGACGCGTGTCTTCATGATGAGCAGCCTAGTATCATAACCACTGCACCACCGCTTCAGCATGCTTTGTTTTATCTTGAAGGTGCATTTCGAAGAGCCCCAGGGACCAAACTTAATCCTGAGTTCTCCACAGTGACGTACCCTCCCAGTCATGCCGTCGTTTGGAGCCGCGGAACATGCTCAAGAGTTCCTTGCAGAATTCGTTGTGCAAGCTGTCAATTAATTTTTCACTGGCCACACCGCCTACTTCCATGCGCTGTTTTTTGACTCACTTTGGGCATCACAGGAGCGTTGGCCGGTAACCTTTGTCATCTTTGTCGAGATTCTTCGATTATGCTTTGCCCGTTTTGCATGCCACGCGGAGTGCCTGCGTATCTGCGTGCACATAAACATAGCACAAGAGCACCTGATTTTGCAACGCGGCGACAGTGGTATGAATACGCATCGCGGGGATTCCCTCAGACATTATGTCAATAAAATATAGATCATAACTGAGCGGTATGCGTATACGTATTCAAAAGAAATCTAGAGCCGAGCTACAGTGCATTTTGCTTCCGTACCGGCGTTATCGCAGAGAGAGAGAGAGAGAGAGGGGGGGGGGGAAACGGCAAAGGAAAACACAAGAAGGAAGGAAGAGTGAAAATGGTAAAAATAAGGCACAGAGGTTAATGTGGGCTGAATCCGGTTGGCTGCTCTGTACTAAGGAAGGGGAAAGGGTGGCAAAAGTTTGACAAGCGTGAGAAAAGGAAAGTAGTTCATCGCGGTGCTGGCGACGTTATAAAAGAACAGCGTTCATAACTAAATACTGTCGATTAGCCCGAGGGCGTTCAGAACCACTGTAGCAAGCCAGCGATGCCTGAAATTCCGGATGCATAACCCCAGCCTTTTCTGACACCCTCCCACGACGACAGCAAGCAAAGTGGAGGGACTGACGAACGTGAGTCATGTTCGCTATCTCCCACTGGAGAAGGAAAGAAGGGGTGATGTATCTTGGAACAGAGTGCGAGCGCACTAACCATGCGCACACTTGCAAGGGCACATCGTTAGATGCCGGTCGCGCAGAGCTTTCGACTTCAGAAGAACAAGCAACACCTTAGGTACCTTCCACGTCATCAAAGTACATCACTGTCTTCCAAAATCCTGGCCGCTGAAGACGGCCTCGAGTCAAGTCGCACTTACTGCTACCCGGAGTGGTGTTGCTGAGAAGTTATTATCAGCAAGAGTCTGCGCATGCATGCTTTTACGCAGCAAATTGAAAAAGTGTCTATCTTTCGGGGGGCTTAGGCGGGAATGCGTACCGTTGTCCTAACTTGAATAGTACAGTGTGTTCCCGCAGTAAACACGGGAAGTTCGACTGCCTCCGTACGAATGGTTTCATGTTTGCAAACGTACTTACAAAAGCCCTTCCGCTGCCATTTCCCTCTAGCCTGCTATACTCTGCTGAGCACAAGCAACTGACTTCAAATCGCATCAGCGAGCGACTGTTTTCTGCTCAAAAGTATTGGGGCAAGGGAAATAGAAACAGCTGGATGGCCACTTTTGCACATTTTTCAGAGACGAGGCATCTCTTCTTAGACTGCAAACTGGGGCATCCGATACGTTATAACCTTAAAGAAAAAAGAAGAAAAAAAGCCGAAGGTGCCCAAAAGCCTCTCCTCTTGCTTTCAAAATAAGTATCCTCCGCTTATAGTGGTTTGATGGTGGAAAGCACATCACTTGCATGTAGTCTCTGAGGGCTCCCAAGCAGAGCACAAATGGTTGAAACAAACATGCACAACTGTTTGCTCCACAACCAGCAAGACGAGTTGGCTAAACCAATCATATAATTACCGCACTATGAAGGTGTGCACCTTTTGGTTTACTAAGACGTCCTTTCTTTTTCAGACTTCTGTAAATTTTCTGAGTCTATGTCGCCTAATGCAAATTTCTTATAAACCAGATATTATGCACATCAAGCAAGTAAAGTTTGCAACGCTGTAAATTATGAGGAGGAATAAACGCGAGACCGCGTCTCTTCCGGATTTCATCCATACTGCAAGCTTATACACCGACCGTGACGTCACTGTGGAAGATTTAGGCAAAAAGTGTCCGGGAAACCAGCAGTTTTTAGTAAGCTCTGAAGTGACACACCTTGAATGTGGGTCAGAATTTCGGACAATATCCCTGATTTTCACGTTGCATCACTTTCACCTGCCTCTTCCCTGGCAGCCTGCTGTTTCCAAGTTATCTACTGTTCTTGACGCTGAGAAAATACGTCGGTTCGGGTCACAAGATATCGTAAGGCCTCCAGCTTCCTGTTAATCTGCAAAATTTTAGAGCACACCGGGAAAGTAGGATGTACGTTGATATGTGCAACTCGGGAAGGCTTGCCTGTAATCACCGAGGACAATATTAGTTGCGAAGACAAGCTAGGACTTCTGTTGTAGGAACCACTGTGACAACGCTTGGAGAAGTTTGTCAGTTGCAATGACACAGCATCCCTGCATTCAAACATAAATGAACAGACGGAAGACTGCGCGCCCTTAGCAAAGTCGTTTTATTTGCGCAATAGCTTTCTTGAACATTTCAAGCAGACAGTAGCCAGCAAGGTTGCCAGCAATCGGCATCGAGAAACGAATTACAGGTGCGCCTCTTATTACCTACGAAGATGCACGACTTGTGGAAAGCGAATTGAGTTTCTAATCTGCAGAGATGAAGAAGCCGGGGGACAGTAAATAAAGACTTGCTTATCATGTGTTCAAGGGCATCTACAAGATATAAAAGAAGAATCCCAGGCGCCCTAGGTGGGTGAGAGGAACGTCGAGGAGGGAAGCAGAGGGCGATCTTCCCAAACACTGCAGACGAGCCTTACCCGCAGCAGTGCGAGCGTTCTTGAGCTAGCAGACGGGTTGCCCTTGGAGACTGCTTGGACGATGACGTCAGTGGGCGTCTCGTAGCAACGGGGCCCCGGCAACCGTCCCGGAGGAGGGAAAGGAAGCTGGGGAGGAGACGTGATGGGGAGGTGAGGAAAGCATGGTGTCCCGGCTCCCGGAAACTGCGACTCAGGTAGCCGCGGAGTGGTGAAAGAGATTCGCAAGTTTTGATTTGCTGTCGGATGCTTTTATATCGGAGTTACGGCGTTTTGTTTGCAGAGAAAACAGTGTAGAGGTTCCCCCTTCAAAGGGGAGACAAAAGGGAAAAAAGTTTATGGATGGGGAGTGAAAGTGCGATGAGGTTTGCAGGGAAACTGCGTCAACAGCAAAGTATGCAAGAAAGCACACGCATTGTTATTTCGCAAGTGTTGCAAGACTCACGGTCAAGGTAAAACGCTTTTAGTTTTGATGTAAATGCTGTCCCGTGGTAGCACCACTGCAGGTACTACAAGACCTTACATTAATCAAGGAGTGCAAAGGGCAAAAGATATGCCCGCCGACGGGAAACGCACATAAAAAAGCAACACGGTGGGTATCAACGCCGAAGTTACTAGTGGCTGAAATTCAACTTGTAAGGATCCCAACAAAGCAGCATCCTGGACAGAATGATGCGTTGCAGATGTCTTAAACTGGCAAAAATAAATCTAGGTCCTAAAACATACAAAAATATATCTTAGAGGCTACTGCGGGGAAATACCCGCCATTTTGTGTTTGAGTGGCACTCAGTGTATTCCTGGTTGACAAACTTTCCGGCGAACCTGCTATGCCAATTTCAAGAGTGCTGCCTCTTTAGGAGCTCCGTACTCTTTATGTAATATATTTTGATGCACATTTAATTTGTTTTCGGTATTACATCAAGGATTGCGTAATAACCTCAGGTACCTGATTGATTTTGATTTGGGGAGTTTAACGTCTCAAAACAAACTCTGATTATGGGAGACGCTGTAGTGCAGGCCTCCGGAAAATTCGACCACCTCGTGTTTTTAACGTGCACTGACATTGCAGAGTACACCGGCCTCCACATGTCGCCTCCATCGAAATGCAGCCGCCGCGGCCGGGATTCGATTCCGCGCCCTTCGGATCAGCATCCGCGTGCCAGAACCACTAGACCACCGTGGCGGGGCTGATCTCAGGTACCTGGAGATCGAACACGTTCCCTTGAAATTTTTATCCTCAGTTTCAAAGCTCTGTAGCGTTGCGACGCTCAATGCCATCATCATCATGAGACTACCTACGCAGAGTGCAGATGGGAATTCCTCTCCCATGTATCTCCAATATAACATCTTGTCCTACACTTATTTTTATTAGAAGAGAAGCTTATAGAAAGGTGGAGGCTCGAATCAATGAATAGTTTGCTAGAAATGATGAAGAGGGAGCGTCGCAGGAGCCAACGTTTTGACAAGTGGACTTGACTTCGTCAGGAGGGCAACTGAATTCTCGAGCGTTCGTTTCTTGACGCTTTGCACCCTCTCTCCATCCTCAGAGGGAGAGGAAGCGAAGAAGGGCACTTGCGAACAAAAAAATCGAAAGAAAGGAAAAGAAAGAAATAAGGGGAAGGGGAAATGGCTGGGACGTGCTAGCGTGATTAATGTAAGTGCAAAGAATGTAAAATTGGCATGTTCCTAAAGAAGTGAATGGAATGTTTAATGCCGGTGTTTTCGCCCAACCGCGTGGGTGATCAGCACATGAAAAGGGGCTTTAAGGAAGAAACATCGTAAGCGGCTTCTACAGGCGAAATATACCTTAACCTGCTACCGTCACCTGAAAGACTCTTTTTCAAGTGCTGAGCCCCCATCCAGATAAACAAAAATACCGGCGTTAAACATTCCAGTCACTTCACTAACATGTCAAGCCTTCGTCCTTTCCAGTCACGTTAGTCACGCTAATACCTGTCGCCCTAATCCCCTTCCCGCTTGTTTTCCATTGTATTTTTCTTTTCCTCTATTTTCCATACTTTTTTATTCGCACGTGCCACTGCTCTCGTCCTCTCTTTTTGTGGACGGGCGAGAGTGTGCAAAGCGTACAGAAAAGAATGCTCGAGAAGGCAGTTGCCCTGCTAACGAATACAAGTCTACTTGTCCAAACGTTGGCGCCTGCGACATTCCCTCTTCTACATCGCTTGTGGCGATCTGTTCATAGACCTCTGCTTATTGGAATTTTGCTGCTATCTTTACGGAGGGCTACGGTGGCTGTGGAGCCATTGTAGATATCATGTAGTATTCTTCCATAGCACACATCTACGCCCTTATTCCGCAATAACTGAATGCCTGCATGAGATCCGAGATTTCTCGTAGTCTATAACGGATATATATTGTGAACTAAACATACAACTGGCTCTTGTCCACCCTTCGTCGTCTATGCTCGCTCACCAAGTTTCGCTCAAGACGTATCATTGTTGTCGGCTTCTGTACCCTCAGCAGCTCCTTTCTCTGAAGAATTTCTCTCTCGGCTTGCGGACTGCCTTCGCCGCGCCCGTTTTAATACGGGCATTTCCCAGGAGGTACGGAAGTGCCGCTGCGACTCTGGTGACCTTGCTGTGACATTGCCCTGGCGATGAGGTGTTTCTTTGGACTACAATAAAAGCAGTTGCTCAATATATATATATATATATATATATATATATATATATATATATATTATATATTGAGCAACTGCTTCGTAGCGTGCGCGTTAACTAAATTAATAATCCGGAACTCGGCACGATCTACGATGAACCTCCCGAGCTTCGCCCTCTCATCATCATTCACTCCGTGGATATGCTGTAATTTTTTCTAGTACAATCTACCTAAGCAGCTTCGCCGCCCGAAAAGCGAGGGTTCGATCCTGTCCGCGCGGTCGCATTATTGATGGAGGTGAAAATGCCAGAGGCCCGTGTACTCTGCGTTGTCAGTGCACGTTAAAGAACCCCAGGTGGTCTAAATTTCCAGCGCCCTCCACTATGGCCTTTCTCTCCTCTCTATCTCTTTCACTCCGTTTCCTCCACCCCCACAGATGCTTAGCCGTGCTCCCTACATGGGCTGCAGAAAGTACGGCCCTTTCCTAACCGAACCACAATCATCCCTAAAACGCGTGTTCGATCTTTGCCGCGACGATCGCCTTTTCGGTTGAGGCAAAAATGCCCGAAGCCGTGTACTGTGCGTTGTCAGTGCAGATTAAAGAACCCCAGCTCGACAAAATTTCCCGAGTCCGCCACTACGGCTTTTCCCTTCCTTTCTATAACTTTCAGACCCTTTCCGTTACCCCCACGGATGCTTAGCCGTGCTGCCTACATGGACTGCAGAAATTGGCGTCCTTTTCTTTACTGAACCACGGCCATCATCATCAGCGGCAGCCGCAGCATCATTTATGATGATTACCATCATGCCTGCCGCTCCGCAATGCAGTGTAGCGATCCGGAGACTGCTACCTCTGCACTTTATCTCTCTCACTCTCTCTCTTTCTCTCTTGGACCACGAGCGAAGTGCCTGGAGCGGACGTTCTCACCGCTAGGTCGTCTATACCTCGGGCTGTTTGTTGAGCCACCTCAGGTGGTCGAAATTTCGGGAGACGTCCACTACCGCGTCTCTCGTAATCAGAGGCGGTTTTGGGACGTGAAACCTCAAAAATCAATCAATAAATCAAACCTTGCCCCTCTGTCAAGTTTCCTATGTTACGCTCTATTAAGTCTGGCGTTCTCTCAGAACACAGTGAACGTCTTTCTTTTTTGTTTACTGATACCGCTCAAGATGATCTCGTGCAAACAGTTCGTCCTTCTGAAGCTCCCACTGAGAAATATATCCTATTTCCAAAAGGGCACTATTTCCGGCTCATCCATGTTCGATTGCTTGAATTCCAATGTTTTCTTTGTCGGTTTCCGCCTTTCCAAAATGTACTTCTCTAAGTCGGCCAGAGGATCACTTTTAAAAACTTAATTGGCCGGAGGTGCCAGTAAAGCAAAATGAATGTTAGATACCTCAACACATTTATTTTTTACGTCAGGCGAGGGATACATTCTGTACCTAGAGACTAATCTTTGAGAAAAGGAAACGGCACGGCAACAAGTTGCAATAGCAAAATACTGCTGAAGTATTGAAGATGTTCTGGGAAAGTTTCCACAGTGGTCGAGGAAAAAATACACGCACTGCAGCGCTTAAGAAATCCTAAAGACAAACAGATCCAATCGAATGCGGGCTGCCCCCGAAATGGCACTGCGAGGGATTTGGCTGAAGGCAAGTGTGGCACCACAAACAAGAAAAAAGAAATGTGTCCTGCAGGAAAGTGGTTCGTGTGGGTAGCGACGGCTTCCACTCGATGGCGCCGTTGCCGTTGAACCTGCTCCATCGTGAAAGTTTAATCCAGAAACGGCGCAGGGGCTTTTCACTAAATGAAATCGTCGCCTCTATAAAAGCCGCACGTGGCAAAGTGGACACGGAGCTTTATCATCCCAGATTGCCTTCGCGGGTTTTATCTCCGTCACCAGCAGGGGCTGTTCCCAGACGCCCACTTTCTTAATCCCTTTTTCTTTCTTTGGATAGCGAAGGCTGCGAAATCCCATGAGAAGCGGAGGTGGTGTCTATAGTTAGCTCCCTTCCGAGAGTATGGTTTGGTCCTACTGGGTATTGCACTTTATACCTCTGCCTTCTTTTTTTGTCTTGTATGTGTGGGGTGACACGACAGGGGCGGTAGCTGGACTGGAAAGTAATGAGCTAAGAGAGTACGTGGCTTAAATTTGAGTGAAACGCCTTGCGCTAGCTATGCAGAAGCGTTAGAGAAACGTGATGACGCAAGTAATTGCGCGATAGCGTGTAATCCCTCTTTCTTTCTCTGTTCCAGTCCGAGTGGCTTCGTTTCTGGCGCTTTTCTGCCGCGTATACCTGTTCAAAGTGCATCAATGCCAACTCGCTGCGACGTCACTTCAAATTGTAATGATTTCATCTATTTGTGCTTAGCTGCGCAATAAAATCTGATATATCTAGAGGCCTCTATAAGTTGCACGAAGTGGCATCAGTAAAGTAGCAAGAGGTACTTAGGAGCGCCACCAGTAACGTGGTAGCATCGCGGTTAACGTGTCGATTTATTAAAGAAGAATGTGTAAGTTTGATACCTCGCCGCGGCGGCCGAACTTGGATTGGGTCGAAACAGAACAGCCATCGTTTAGGTATATATTTCGGTCGGTACGTTAAGTAACCTTAATCAAAAGCTACGCACTGAACCATGGCTTAATATCATATCGTGGTGTTGGGTTTGGCCACGCACAATCCCAAAATTTGTTTATTTTTCATGCAACTGGTGACTTTAGCCTAAAGACTCAGCCAACCATTTATTTTCCGCCTAGCGGTGGCTACGGCGGCATAGACAGCCGCCAATAATGGGGTGGTGTCAATATTATCAAAAAGACGACTTGAACGTTTAGGGTTGGAGGGCTTCATGATTGACAAATTAACACTCAGCCAAATCCGAAGTGCAGTGGTAGCCTTTTTGTTAATGCAGGATAGAGTGTTGGGTTTTTTTGTTGTTTTTTTGGCGCTATGTGCCCTTTTTTTAAATTCTGATATATATGAATATCCTCACCATCATCATTAGAGTATAGGTGCAGTAAAAGGTGCTCTAACATTCATCGCAGTTCTTCAGCTTAATACATTGTTTGTTTCCAGCGGCACATGATGGCCCCATATTCCGTGCTGTAGACTGTTCTAGGCATATGCGATTCAAGACACATGACAAATCTCTAAGTAAGTAAAGCGGTAGATCACTCCAGTTGGCTTTCAACTGCTGTCGGGTGTTGTGCACAGATTTGCGAGTACAAAATCCAGCCGGCAAATGATTTTTTTTTTTCAAATTATGTCGCTAGGTGATTTTCGTTTAAAAGCCATGATATCATTATGAAACACGCTCTCAAAGGGGGCATCCGGATTGATTTTGGCACCTGGATTTCTTTATGGTGAAGATAAGTGCAATTTAACTGGTGTTTCAATGTGGATTTTGATGTCATCGCAATGCGGCCGACGTGGAGATACTATGGAACCCATGTCCACCGGATCAAAAACCCAACGTCCCCACCATCATACAGTACAGTGACGTCTTTGCACACTCCGACTCCTCACTGCGACGAATAACGTCTGCTCGAATCGTGGGAGAGACGCAATGTCCTTTGACCAAGCGGGACAGGTTGGAGCTCTTCCTTCTTGGATAGTATTAGCGAGCACTACTTGTTCTCATACTTTTCTGCCTAGGATCTGGTAATTGTGCTTCATCCAACCCACTAAGTCTACTTCTACTAGAAGGGCGCTAATTTCGACACCACAAAAGCAAGACAGAATACAGGACGAGCGCTGTGTCTAGCTTTTGTGTTTTCTAAATTTGCGCGTTTCTTGTAGAAATGTTTCACCAACTAGCCCTTCAAGAAGTACTTCCACTAAATCTACTGGCCCAACAGCGAATATCTCCCAATTTGGTCTCAGTGGTCTCAGATACACCCGGTGTCAGGAAAGAGCGCGGTTTGTACAGTGCCAGTCCTTCACTGATTTTCCGTTACTATCCCTCAAACTCCTAACACATCACCTCCCAGCACTGTAAGTTCCACCCCCGCTGTCATAATTCTCACTCTATATCTTTATATCCAAATGCATGGCTTCCTATAACTGGCTCTGACAATGTAGTGCATCTGTCATCAATACAATAGAGGGAAACACATTAGGAAGATTCTAACGAAACACATACTCCTAGGGCAGCTAGATTGCGTCAACGATACCCCACACCATATCCTTCGAAGGAGCAAGCACTGCGCACAGGTGGTTAACCTATACCATACGGTGCGGGAATGCCAATTGAACTCTGCACCTGCCCCCGTCAAACCCAGTGGGAGGCCTTTCTGCATGGCAATGGCCCCGACCGCCAGCATTCGATGGTCCAGAGAGCCAACGCGGCCTCAACGGCCAGCGGACTGTCGGAGCAGGCAGCCGACCCACATGCTTCTAGAGAAAGTGCGTGGACAAAGGAGGTTACAACCAATACATCGTTGTACCAATCTGCCATTGTGTGAATCAGTCAGCCGTTTGGTAGGTCGATCAATAATTTTCTCAATATGTCTTGTTTTCACGTATTCATTCTTCGATATATTTCGTTCTCGCGAAATGCCTCACTTAGTGATCGCTATCCTGCCCCATTTATCTCTCCAGCAACTCCATTTAAACTTGGATTCAGTGGAGATATTGTTGTTAACAGTAAGTTAATTACTTTTCAATACTTTATTTCAGTGTACTATAAGCTAGTTGCGCGCTTTTACGGGGCTGGCAACACGTGAAAGATGCATGCAGTGCATACAGAGAAGTAATACTGCTCCATGACATGGAGGGAATTAAAAACAGACACGTAAATCGTTTCACAGCTATGCGGGATTCGCACGCAAGAGCTCAAGTTTTCTCTTAAAATATGGCACCGAAACCTCTCTGGTAGAAACATAGCGTACAAGCTTATTCTAGTCTGCAGATTATTTCAAATACATAGTACTCTTTGAAGACTTCCACTGCGCCTTAGTTTGCGCGGCACGTGAGCACGACTTTTGCGCGAGACAACTGCCCTTTTTCTCGCGCACTCCGAGTTCCAATCTTCTACGCATTTCCTACTTCGAATCTCGGGAGCTTAACAGAGGAAAACGAGTCACGCGTGCTTGCTCTTCACGGGCACGTAGCGCGTGGTATATACGACCCGCAGCTGGATTAACACCACCAGTTTATTGCTGGTGTAAAGTGAGACGGCACCGACCGTAGCGGCATCTTATCCTCGCTTGCCTCCGGGCAAAGAAGCCGTCTATCCCTGTGCCTTGCGGGCTTGAGGATCACGTTCTCGTTACATCTGGCTGGGATCTTGTTTACCCGGAAGAATATCTAAGACGCACCTTTTGCGCCTGCACCTGCCTCGCCGGCACCGTCACACGTGATGATGTCGCGAACAGCTGCTTTTGCCTGGAAGCTTTTGCCTGGCGAATACAGCGTGCCCTGTTTAAATAGAGGCAGTACGTAGAAGCACTCTGTGAGAGGGGCTGTGCTGAAAATATTTGAGTGAGATTTCTTGTATATCAGAGATGGGTATTGAACCGACTGTAGGAAGTTCATTTTTGAAATAATCTCTCGAGATTAGTTCAATTCGGATACTATTGAATCATATCAACGTCGCCTTAACTTGCGAAAGAGTTGTTACATGTAAGCAGCGTTGAAGAGCGGAGAAAAAGATTCGTAGTAGAACTTATTTAAAGCGCACACTCATATAAGAGACGACTGGGTATAAAGGACATCACTCATCCATCATTCACCCACATCGGCTACCGTAATCTTTCCGATTAGTTATATCCGTTCTGTAACAGGCACATTCTTGTGGACAATTTATTATAAAGGGCAAAATAACCTTTCATTTGGGTCAACCGCCTGTCTTTTGTTTTTCAGTATATATTTGAAGTTAAATACAGTGCTATTGGCTGCTAACTGCATTTGGTTGTGGAAGCAAATGCTAATGACAAAATAATGTGAAAAGGTTCTGGCGGTACAACCATTATTTCTGTCCTGAGGGACACCATCTACCAAGCAAATCACCTAAAATGAGAGCCGATTACATCTAAGAAGCTCTTCGCAGCAGGATATACCTGTGCTGAGCACATGTAACATGTAGGGGCGGTCAGTTTCTGTAAAAGTCTTGCATCTGACCAACGTGCCCTATGCTAAATGTACAGGTGTGCAAGACTTGATGATGCTACGGCGGCGGTTTCTCTCATCGCTTTATCACTGCACTTGCTTTCCACGAAAGAGAGAAGGAAATACCTACTTTTTACCAGATAAATTTAGTTCTGTTCTTTTGTGTTCATTAAAGTTAATCGAAAATGAAGACCTGGCACCCTGTTGACAAGCTCATCATGTAAGAGACAGGATCTGCTCCTGGTGCATATCTTATAAGGGGGTTGGTTAAACTGCAGTATTTCTTTGGTTAGTCCACTCTAATCGGTAGGATGGAAAATGCACCCTCTGGCGTGACGTCATTGACACCCACATGCGCATGCGTGAGTGTAGTCGGTGCAGCGTATACATCACAAAACACAAACAAAAAGAGCCACGGCATTGCTCAGGTGGCAGTGCCTAGATTTCAGGTAGCAGAAATTTAGGTTTTGAGTTGCAGAAACCGACCCGCCGATGTATTCTTCGGACTGTGGCACCCGACTGCTGACCCAAAGGTCGGGGGACCGAGTCCCAGCCGCAACCGAGTTGGAGGGGTAGTGCGAGTGGCCCACGTAGTGTGATGTCAGTGCACGTTAAAGGTGGTCGAACTTTCCCGAGGCCTCCACTACGGCGTCTCTGATAATGAGGTTGTTTGAAACGTGAGGCCCGAGAATTATTAAGTGCAAAAGTCATATTTTACCAAAATCCTGCCACAGACGCATGTTTCGTCCGAGGATACGTCTAAGGATGCGCTGCGTGAAAGGTAGCACATTACAGACGGTTGGTGCCTTTTCACAGCGTCCCCAGAGCGTCCCCGAGTCGTAGTTCAATAAAGTGTAGGTGCAGAAGCGCCGATATAAAAAATTCAGGAACTATTACAATCTGAACATGGACGACCAGCGACTCTGTAACACATCACATATGGTTAGACAGTAGTACATTCATAAATTTTGATCATTTGGTAGTGGTAGTGCCGGTGCCTTTGTGATTACTGTGATGCACGCTTTAGCTTTTCAACTATTCGTGCACTGAGTTCGCTGATCATTCCTTGACTGTTTTCACATTATTATTATTATTATTATTATTGTCAGAACGAATAAAGCTTTCCGCACATCGAACGCTTCTGTACTACCCCTGCGATCGGTTCTCAGTTTTGGTTCATGGAAACAAAATGGACGAATATTCTGCCATATGTTGCCTACTTCTAAACAAACACAATGAACGGCCAGTTTGAACTGTCACGTGGTCTGTCCTCATTCGCGTCAAGTAAATGGACATGTATCAATGTTCTTAAATGTAGCACGTATTCCCTGTACAAGCATTTCTCAGTACTTCCAGCCCACAGCTGTATACGTCAAGATAACCGCACTAGGTAGAGCTTTTGAAACGCCGAGAATCTATTTAGTTCTACTTCTATGCAATTATAACTATAAGACTTTGGCTTTTGGAAAGCGTTAAATGAACGGTCTAACAGTCTCTTTCTCAAGAAAAATCTGCGTGAAAAGGAATGAAAGCGAGGAACTTTTATGCTGATGGGAAGGTTTGTTTAGGTATGATGGGAGCAAGAAGAGTGGACACACATACTGTCGATCTGAATCCTTCTATGGAAGTGAATCTGACGGTGGTTATCACACTCTATAAGATACACGAAATTTCGCGCCACAAAACTATTTCATAACTGGTACAAAAACGGTGAGCGTCTGACATATCTTCCGGGCATCACCGTTTGTTAGAAGCGTTTTCACGATATAGCCCTCAGCAATTCAACCAGAGCTATACTAATATACCTTGTCCCCTCCGCCCCACGCCCCATTTTTTTTTACTTTTCCGCAATCTCAATTCTTTTGCAAAGCAGCAAGTATCTGCGTCATGCTATCATTTTCGCTTTCTCCTAGTTGATCCCGCTGCGACGGGAGGTCCACACCCACGCTCCTGCACTGGACATCCCATGCTAGTTCGGGAAACACCAAATCTATTCGGGGACAGTCCCTTCCAATGAACGTAAGGCTTCACCGATCCCTCCAATTCCTGACCGGGTCGCCTTCATTGTATTCTCGTTTCGCCCGAATTTACGGCCGGCTGCCTGCTCGCGAGCTCATTTGGCACGCGCCGCCCTGGGCTGGAATCAGCGCACTCGCACGAACACGCGAAAAGCCAACAAGGCGACGCGCAAGGAACTGACGTTGTCGTGCAAAAGAGCAAAAGGAAAGGCCTAAGTTAATGTAAGAAAGTGAAATTGTAAAAGTGCAGCAGGACGAAAAGAGAAAGATCCTGTTGTAAAATTCATTCCTGAAATGGGAAAAGAGAGATAAGGGGGAGGGGGGGGGGCTTGGCTGCCCGCGACCGACTTGCCGTAAAGGTTCCTCTCGGGAGCACCACAGCGCAGGATCCGAACTTCCAATTTCGATCGCACTGACTGCGAGTCTGCTCCTATACGAAGACGCCATTGCATTCGTTTTACTTTGTGCTTCTGGCCATTTACCTTTCGTTTTGTGCTCATCTCTTGTCGTTTTCTACGGTCTCTTCCAGGTTTTTAATACCTTTCTTTTCTTATCTCTCCTAGTTCAAGCTATTACCAAGCGCTCCGTATGTTTCATGCGCATTGACTTTCTTCGTAGGTGCGGGTCTTGAGGAAAAGGTAAAAGAACTAAAGTTCGCTTTCAAGAAATCCCTTCCTTATGCAGTCTTTCGCGACCACCCGTCGCGCTCGGTCTGTTCGATTTTCCGGCAACGAGGAACAGTTAAGGTGTCGGCCTTCGGCCAACAAGTTACGGTTTCCGATGGTACAAATTTTCTTGCCACAGGCTACAATGGCGTACTCCCCCCCTCCATCCCCCCCCCTTACCCCTTTGCGCTTTCCTGTACAGCCATATGCTTACTTATTCGCCTTTCTGTGTTAGAGGAAGTGCGCAGTTCCTGCATCCCCACCTTTCTATTTTTAGCTCTCTCCCTTGAACAGTCTATCTTCGTGATGGTTAGGCCTTCGTATCCGCTATCTAACTTGCCTCCTTCGCCCTATTTGCCTAGATTGCAGGGCGTGATGAGAGCGCCTTCCCAGCTTGTTTTATTTTCCGGTGCTTGCCATTCTTGCTTACTCTTCCCTGAAGGACGAAATGAAGGCGTCTTGGGGAAAAGGAGCATGGGGGGAGGCTGTAGAGGGAAGAAAGGAACTAATTTAACTTAAAGCTCAAACATGCTTACAGTGTGGGTGCACACCACGAGCCGGCAAAGTAAACATGCTTTGGGGATTGACAGAACTTTGTATGTTTTAATGCTCTCCGGCATTGCCGCAACAGCAGCTCCCTAATCAAGCCCAATTGTATTGTGAGTGTACCTGTTTTCTTTTTTTCAGCCATCCCTTGCACTTGCGACGACTTAAGTCACACGAGGAGGAGTTCACTACCGCATCAAATACTCACTGTTGGCACATCATGGAAGTGAATGAAGAATAGCACTAGGACGTAAAAAGGAACAAAACCAGAAAGAGCGCTAACTTTTGGGAGCTAGCTGAGGTTGAAAGGAATCTTAGCTGGTTAATGAATTCACCACTAAGGGAAGAACCCAAGGTGGTCGAAATTTCCGGAGCCCTCCACAACGGCGTCTCCAATAATTATATCGTGCTGGGGAATCAAAAGCCGGGGAATCAGAATAGGGGAATCAAAAGAATAGGGAGAATAAGGAGGAGAGGTCGTTGGGTAAACAACAGGGCATCACAAAAAAAAAAGGAGCCATGTCTGCAGAAAAGTGAAATGCAAATGATGTGTGATACCTTATAAAAGAAACACGACTGTACCCGCAAGAAGAACATGGACACAACTTTCGCAGAGGTGGCAGCTGGTCAATACGTCGTTTACAAGGCAACGCCGAAAATGTCACCGCCATTAAAAAGAAATGGAATCGGGGACATCGATACGGTGTCCAGATATGCGTGTTGAAGCGTTTCTGTTGTATCTGTCGCTCTTTACTGCCGTACCAGCCTCTACGTGCGCGCGTTGTAATCACCATAATCATCATTATTACCAATCTGTATACGCCCACTGCAGGGCAAAGTCCTCTCACACATCTCCAATTATCCCTGTCCTGTTCTAACTATGCGCAATTTATTCCCGCAATTTTCTTGATCTAACCTGCCCACCTAACTTTCTGCCGCCCCCTACCACGCTTCCCTTCACTGTATAGGGATCCAATCAGTTACACTTAATGACCAAGGGTTATCCTGTCTTCGAATTACATGGCCCGCCCACGTCCAGTTCCTCTTAATTTATATTATTATATCCGTAACACGCGTTTGTTTACTGACCAACTCCACTCTATTCTTGTCTCTTATTGTTACACCTACCATTTTCCGTTCCATTGCTCGCTGCGTTGTCCTCAGTACACGCTGAAATCTTCTAGTCAGCCTCCATTTTTCTGCCCCGTAGGTGCGTACCGGTAAGATGCAGCTGTTGTACACTTTTCTCTTAAGCGACAATGGCAAGTTAGCATTCATTATCTGAGAATGCTTACCGAATGCACTCCACACCATTCTTATCCTCCTAGTTATTTCAGGCCAGGTTTGGGTAGTATCGCGATACAAGAGTATGGCGATTGTATTTCAGACACAGTTTTGTGTATCTGTATTGCTGTATCGAGATACATTTGGAAAATTTATTTGTATCTCAGTAGTAAATACTTTTACGATGTATTGCCCGTATCAAGATACTATGCAGGACACGGGTATCTCGTTACTGTTTTTTTTTTCGGGGATGAGCTAAGGCGTGTTTCCAGTGAAGTGTTTACACGCGGTAATTTGGTGCCGTTCCGCTGCTGTTCCGCTCTTTCAGCCCCCGCTTGCGGGCGGCAGCTGTCCCGCCACGTGCGGGACGGCTGTGCGGATAGCGCGTGGAACGGCCCTCACTGCGAACTCCGCAGAGAAAGCTTTTCCACTCACTCTCATCATCATCAGCCTGTTTAGGTCCACTGCAGGACGAAGGCCTCTCCCAACGATTTCCGATCCACCCTATCCTGAGCGAGCTGGTTCCACTTTATGCCCGCAAACTTTTTAATTTCATCGCTCCATCTAACCTTTTGCCTACCTCTGTTGCGTTTTCCCTCTCTTGGTATCCATTCCGTCGCTCTTACTGTCCACCTATTATCCTTCCTCCTCATGACATGTCCTGCCCAGGTCCTACTCCTGTCTGTTCTCTGATCCATTCCGCTCGTTTTTTATCTCTTAGCGTTACCCCTATCATTTTTCTTTCCATTGCACGTTGCGTGCTCCTTAGTTTCATCTCTAGTTTTTTTCGTTATCCTCCACGTTTCTGCGCCGTACGTTAGTACTGGGAGAATGCAGTGATTGAATACTTTTCGCTTAAAGAGAGCGGTAAGTCTCCGGTCATGAATTCGTAATGCCTTCCGAATGCGCTCCATCCCATCCTTATTCTACGGAGAATTTCGTTTTCCTGGGTAGGAGTTCCTGATATTATCTGTCCCAGATATACATATTCGTTTACACATTGTAAGGGTTCATTGCTGATTTTAAATTCCTGTTCCTTAGCTATGAAATTAGACAGTTTGGCATCACGTGGTTGACACGGCCGTACTGTATTTAACCGGCGAGCCGTTGTACAGTAGGCACAGTTCGGCACTCGTGTCGCATACTCTGCAGTCCTGGGAATGGCGACGATGGAAAAAGAAGCTCCTGCTGGTTAAGTGTAATTAACACGCCAAATTTTTTAACAAAACAGATCTTTCTTAAATGAATGTATACTTTCTCTCAATTCGTTTGTTAGTAATTCCAGCGCTTCGCTTGAGCTATGCTGTTTCTAGCATAGCTAATACTGTTGCCGCCAAGTATGCCGGTTTCGGTGTACAATGTGTGTTACTCTTGCTGTGATACAGCATAATTTTTTATTGTAGCTGATATCCGTACATTAGCCGTTATTAAAAGTTGTGTACAGTGTAAGCCTCCTTTGTAATGCCTTAATGGCACTCAGGGTACTTTGATACAATAATGAATAAACTGCAAGTTTCGATGCGCTGCAGCATTTTAAATATTATGCTGCATTTAATAAATGTATTTACGGAGTATGAACATTTCCGACATAGAACAAGATATTTAAGTATCAGTAGTACTGTATCTGTATTGCGGGATACTTGTTTCGTCTTTTTGTAAAAGTATCTCTGAAATATCCCGCTAAGTCAATTCCATTACAAATGTTGTTGTTGTCGTTGTTTTGTGGGGTTTAACGTCCGAAAACCAGCTCTGATTATGAGAGACACCGTAGTGGAGGGCCCCAGAAATTTCGACCACCTGGGGTTCTTTAACGTGCACTGACATCGCTCAATTACAAGTGTATCTCAGTATCTATTTTAGGCTCCCAAACCGTGTATTTCGGTATCTCTATTCCAGAATACTTTTTTTGGGTATCTCTGGCCAGCCCTGTTTCAGCCTCATGGCTCGAGTCGAGGGTCACTACATGGCCTAAGTAGACACATTCCCTTACCACCTCGAACGCCTCACTGCCTGTCTCAAACCGCTGTGCTTGCCCAAGGGTATTGAACATTGCTTTAGTTTACTGCATATTAATTTTCACGCCCACGTTTCTACTTTGCCTGTTTAGGCCTAAGTGTGCGTTGTAAGCCTTAATTATCGTGGTTGTTCTCATTTTATGCCTATCTGCCACAGCACTAGCCCGTCTGTCGAAATACTGCCGCTCCAACGCACTGCGGTCTCGCGCACAACGCGCTTGTAAGGGGTTCTGGGCCCGTATTAAAAAAAAATACCAAAAATGCTTAGGACAAAAATTTCGCAAGAGAAAACTATAGCCAACTGCCGGTGCTTGACATGCCGTAAAAGAAGCAAAGTGACCAATGGTGTAAAGGGCTTACAAAAAGACAAGTTTTGTGTATTCGTTCCCTAGTCGTTAAAGCTCACTCAGATGTTCGCATTCGGCTGAGGCTGCGCAGGAACGGTACGCTTAGTGGGTAATTAGACAGCTGGTCATAATTGCAGGGTCCGCGTGTGTACGTGTAGGGATAGTAATTTCTGGGGTTTTACGTTCCAAAGCTACAATCTTTTTACGAGAGACGCCACAGTTGAGCTCTCCGAAAATTTCGACCACTTGGGGTTCTCTTCGTAAACTGGGGTTTTTTGATACACCGTAATCAAACATTTGTTGTAGCCCAAGTTTTCTAGATAAACATAGAAGTTAAGAGAACACGAACGCTGCACTATTTCTCTCTTCCTTATTGTTTTTTCGCAGAGAAGCTGCTTATGCGAACCGTAAATCTCTGTCGAGCCTCTTTCAACAACGAAGCTGTGTAAGCTAGTCGCAGCTTTTCAGACATCATAGAATTCCACGTGACATTGCGTTACGTGACTTTGGCGAAAACTCCTCACGTGATATTACGTTACGTGAGTTTAGCCGAAATATGTCGCGTGACATTTTTTACGCTATCTTCGTGGGAACATGTCTCAAGGACAATTGCGTTATGTGATCTTTGGCTGCACATTTTGGCTCCATGGAAATGCAGCCGCTGCGTCCGGTACTCGATCCAACTAAATAACGCTCCACAAAGTAATGAACACATTTCAAAGTCGGCGGACGTTTCAGCATTACATTTATGTTCCGTCTGGGCGAGTGCCAACGACCGACTGTTTCTCAAGCGAGCAAAGAGGATCCCCAAAAGAGGCCACTCAACTCTACCCTGTACGCGACAGCATGCAATCCGTAACAGGAATCCCTGCCTTCCCGTGTGCTTCGTTTCTTTTTCGTCCGTAATCACCAGCTTTCGGCGAAAGCTTCCCTTGAAGAGAATTTGCTACTGGCAGACAGATTGCCCGAAGGCGAACGCATCGCATTACTATACTTCCACTTGGCCTAAAGTACTTCATTTGCTTTCAGGGAAAACTTCACGCATGATTGCTGCAATGCGATAAGTGCCATCGTGCGACTACGATTACACGTAACTCGAGATTAAGGAGTCCATTCGAATTGATTGCTTGGTCTTCCTTTTTCTTCTTATTGTTTTCGTCTATTCAGTCAATTTAGAACGTGGCAATGAACGGAGACGGTGTAGGATTTTAGCGACTGCCTTCAAGATGAGTTGAGACTTCGCCTTGGGCTACAAGTACCGCTAAGTCTTGTAGACTTATGGAGTGAGACGACCGTCGACTGTTGAGTGTTTAAGCTAGGCTCAAGCACTGATCTGTGGAATGTATGTTCTTGCTTAAATACCATTGATAGGAAAATAACTTAGATATAAATAGGTAAACAAACAAACAAATAAATAAATGAAAGTAAGAAACAACACAGACACTGGAAGGAATAACAGTTTATATCGGTTTATTTTTGTTCTTACTCATATTCAAAGCAGGTAAAGTGCAAACACCTATGCTTTAGCATCAATACGACAATCATGGTCAATGTGTCCCCACCCAAGGAGGTTAAAAACTAAAAAAATAAAATTCAAATGTTTTAAACCTTCTTATTCTCTACACGCTCCTTGGAAGATGAAACAATAACAATAAAACGAATTCGCATACTTTATAGATAGATTCAATGCGTGCCCATTTTGCCATTTCTAATACTTACAAAATAACTTCAGACTATTTAGGGTTTGCACAAGGTAAGTCTCAAAAAGCACGCGTCCTACGAAAAATATTTTTCTTTGTTTGAAAACCAATGATGTAGCAGTTATCTCACTTGATATCTGTTGAGCAATTTTTTTTTTCACTTACACATTGCACGCCAAATATGAGCCACATGCGCACGTGCGCACATCGTCTCCTACACACAGACACGAGCATGACTGCAGCTTCGCGGTCTCTCGTCCAGTTCGCAGTGCTCTCAGCCGTGTCACATATGGAATAACGGTAGTATTGAATATTGATCGATGCGCTAAGTTCTAGGGAATGCTCTCTTTTTAACATTTTGTTATGGCGCGTCACACGCTCAATTTGCTTTGCCATTTCTTTTTTTCCGGAACTCTCAAGTTTTATTTAGGCATTCGAATCTACGGCTTCCATTTCGCTGTCACATCCTTCAAAGCCAGGCGATTGCAATATTGTGACCATCTTCTGCCACGTTTGATTTCTTTCCGGCTGGAGATAAATGTGACAGCAGCTTTAGAAAACTCACGGAGGCTTGCGAAAACTTCCCTCCTGCATTCTTCGCTCTAGTTCCGTCTTGTTGAAAGCCGCTCTTATCTGGCAGTTCCTATTTCACCCCGGAAAGTTCGTCCACATTCGATCCCGACAGCTGGTATATTACTCTTGCCCCAGGATGACGGGTGTGTGACGGTCTTTTCCCGCTTTGACCAGGAAATTTCGTCGACTGCCTCAGCGTTTTGGAGATTGAATTTTTCGCGAGTGGATACACTCGAATTACGGAGCAGCACCATGGATGGCGATAAAAACTAGAAAGATGGCCGGAAAGAAGTGCTTCCTGCTTCCCATGCGTCGCGCACTTCTCAAATCCGAAGGATCTCTTGTTCGCCGTAAAGTGGACCGTCTATCACAAACCTATCATCATGATTACTTCTGGTCCCTATGAGTGAGCGTGCGCTTGTTCTATAATGACCAATATGCGGCGTTCGCACGTGCCTTTTTCTCTTGCGCTCATTCCTCAGCTCACTACTACGCTGGCAAAACTGCGGCTAGCGGGCGCACGTGATGCGTGTGCAAGCAGACAAAGACGACAAAGTGCACGTCGATTTCTCCGGTAAGCCGTACAAACCGGTACAAGCCGTAATGCTGTTTAGTCAGCACTGCATAAGTCTATGGAAGCCTCCGGAAGATTACGCTGCTAGTGCTGTCGACCACAAGGTTACGTTCCCACTGTTTCAATTAGTAAATTCTAATTAGTATTTTTAATTAGAACTTCTCCCTTCCTTTTTATTTTTTCTTAGATTTTCGCCATGGACTTTCAATTAACCCGTTCTCTATATCATTACCTGTACTGTGGCCAATCCTCCTCGAGGGCGTGTGCCAATTATAGAGGCCACAACAACAACAACAATTTCTGCGGTGCACAGCGTCTCCAATAGCTTTGCGTTTCTGCATAGCTTCGCGCCACAAGAGCATCCGTCTTCTAATGGCGTGTGGTGTAGTACCGTACCTCCTCGAGCCGAGGCAACGCTTGCCGCGCCTGGCACCGTCTGTGGTTACACGGTTTAAGATTAACTTAATGAGCAAACAGGCAATGAAGCTTAGGAAAGCATAGGGGATGTCGCTTGTGGTATTGTAATTGTGGAGAAAGTAGGAAAGAATTAAAGTGGACGAAAAGACAAACCTACCGATGCTCTACCAACTGAGCTACGAAGGCGGTCGTCCCTCCGTCCACTTTATTGGGTATTTGCGTAGTTGTTTCTAACAAATAAAGAACGAGCCCTTGACCCCTTCCCTTTCGTTAGTTTAAGATTAAGTAATTTTTGAAACTGCAGGATAACCGGGATCCGCAGCATTGGCTTGGCCTCTACGGCGCATGATGGCTGCGAACCACATGCTTGCGTGTGCGATGCCGGGTCATAGTTGTCCCATGCCGATGTGGAAGAAATGAAAAGATTATCGGTGCAGATAGCTTTTGGTGCGTGTTGTAAAGCACGAAGTGGTCAATAGCATTGGCTGCCCCCCTCCGCCCCGTTTTCCGCCTGCATGCTGCCTCGCATAATGATGAAAGGTGAAAAAAGGGGGTACACCAACCAAATTATAATCATCAAAAGTAACATTTACTCTTAAAGATGACAAAAAACCCGACGTTTCGGGTCCCACTCGGACCCTTCTTCAGGGGTGACTGGAGGGCACCAGAAAGCAGCAGTGCTTATAAGGCCTTCTTTTTCTTGTTTCTTTCTTTTCCTTGTTCTTTCTTCCTTCCTTTCTAACTTTCTCTTTTTTCGGTTCTTCAAACCGAGGGGGGTCATGCTAGTGTTGAACCAGGTGCCGGAGTCCGCTAAAATAGACACTTGGCATCGCACCTGCAGACCGGTTCACGTTACCAGGTGTACCATAATAATGTATCTCTTCTAGCATGTAAGACCACATATTTATTCTTCTCGGGAAAACGTACATTCTAAATATGTTTTTTTTTTCTTCTTACGATACTCAGCTAATGTTTGGTACCACTTCTCTTTCAATAGCGTATTCTGATTTTGATGGTAAGTAGATTTTTCGCGGGCTTGGCAGACTTCTGAAATCATTTGTCGTGAATCACTTTTTCCTAGCTTTTATCGTGAATCGCGTCCTGAATTTCATTTTTTCCCTACGTTTCCTGACAACACTCACTTCGTTTATCCCGAAACAGCTGTCCAGCATAGTTGTGGGCCAATTTATGCAAAAGCCTCCACCAGATTTCTGGCAACCTGACTGCGACTCTGCCGAAGTAACTTAGCTTCTAGTAAAAGCGGGAGCACATGCGCACGACTCGTACTGCGAATCATGCGCATGTGAGCGCACGAACACGGTTTATGAACTCATAATTTCATCAGCATGAACTTGTGATCGCATGAAGATGGATCTTCAGCGTGCACCTAAGGCTAAGTGCACAGATGTTCTTCCATTTCGCTTCCATCGCTTCCATCAAAATCGGTCCACCACTTCCGGAAATTGAACCGACATCTTGGAGCTTCGTAGCACCACACTTTAATAATAATAATAATAATAATAATAATAATAATAATAATAATAGTTGATGGGAATTTACGGCACTAAACCGCGATATGATTAGAGAGACGCTGTAGTGCAGGGGTCTGGAAATTCAGGAAACCTTGGGGATTTTTATTCATGAATAAATAATAAATAATAAGTATTATTTTTAGCTCTCTATTTCAGGTGGCAGTGTCTCGGATGCAAGAGCAAAATGCAGATGTGCTATGCATGACGGGGAACCCAGCACCCGAATGGAGCATTTAAGAAGAGAAACAGCATTATACATTATTGATACATACGGAACGCATTTTTATACAGAGTGAGGAAGGTTCGCAGATTTACAACAAATATACATTGATGTAATTGTAAATAAGCAAAGCTGAAGCACTTATAAATTCTGTGCATATGGATTGTGACACTCCGCGTAGAGGAGGGGGAGGGGGGGGGGTGCTCCGTATACATTTGATAACCTGGGATTCTTTAATATTCACGAAACTAGACTCATAACCTCTTTGATGGGCACACGACGTACTCCGCCATTTTACTCCAAAGATGTGTATTCAAGATACAGAAGCGCTGACAGCTCCTATAAGTATTATCAGAAGCTTGATGTTCACAGTATGCCTCTCTCTCTCTCTCTCTTTATTGTTTACATTGCTTTTATTATTATAAGCCTTCGTACACTCTATGGTCTTTATGAGGCGAGCGCAGAACCGCAGCCAGAGCCCCGTTACTAGACCCTTTCGTCCTTGACGAAGTAAAAAATAAACACAATAATTTCGGTGCTCAACTGAGCAAAACAAAAGAAAAAGTTCGTAGGGCCTGTCGCTTTTTTCCGCCCTTAATTCTGCTTCGCTCCTGATGCACGCCGTTGCAGAAGCATGGCTTTTTTTAGGCGGTGCCTTTTTCTCTCTGTTACTTTCATTGTCTCTTGAAAACTTCGTTTTGATAAATTCTTTTCTCAACCAGCGTGCGCTCGTGGGCCAAGAGCCGCGTGATTTGACGTACGAAGGAAATAACAGGCTATAGAGAAAGGGGCTTAAATTGTCGTCTAGGCAAGGACACTTCATCATATTACGCAATAGCTCTTATTTTTTTTTTATCTCTGTGTTCGTTGTATATAAGGAGAGTGAGATGCAGTTCAAAAAATTTATCAGCGTAAATAAAATGCTCTGATCCCAAGCACCGCGAGAGTCGGTGTCATGCGAGGCAGTTACGGCGACATTGCCTATGATAAATTTTACGTACGAAGCACTTTTAATTATGCTCTCACGCTTTCGGCTTATCCGGTCGTCCATCACGGTAAAGCAAGCACTCCAACTATGATAAAAAAGCAAGAGCACATTTGTTCGAAACCGGCTGTGAATAAACTGATATGCTAGTACTAATATACTAATACTAGTTGCTAATGTACTAATATACGCAACGAATGCAGGTGTGTGCTTCTTTTTCGTCCACTTTAATTCCTTTCTACTTACTCCACAATTACTATACTGCAATTAAGTAACTATAATAAATGCCCCTGTGTTTTCCTAGATTTCGTTGTTTGTTGACTCAATGGGTTGTTTCTAGCAAATAAACCGAGCGCTTCGCCGATACCCTGTCATATTTCATATTTCATATCTCATTCTATATATATATATATATATATATATATATATATATATATATATATATATATATATTCTCCCACCAGAAATGCACGTGCTTTTACATAAGCTTGAAAATGAAAAAAAATTAAGTGGGTATCGATATCGTTTCTGTATTCTTGCATTACCACACGTGGTAATGCAGTAATTTAAACTATATGCTGAAATAAATACAAATAAACCAGAGCAATCGTCCTTATAACTGTTCTTATTCGAATATGATATTGACACCCGTGCAAGAGGGTGCGGGATCGAGTGCTGGCAACTGTGTCAATATTTCGGCGAGGACTAAATGCAAAATGCACTAGCGAATACTCAAAATTATTTTCTATGTTGCAACTCGAGCTGGTTGAAATTAATGCGGATTATCCCAACGCGGCCCGACTCATAATCATATCGCCGTCTTGGCACATGGAAACCACGGCAGTTATTATAACCATCATAACTCGCATATCTCGTGGTTTTCACTCGTCGATTTAGTGTGCCGTTCTTCAGCCGTACTTGCGGTTTCATAACACCATTGCGTACACAGAACTCTCTAGTTTCATATGCAACTGTTGCGAAAACCTGCGCTCGCGGCCGATATGTGCATCCTAAGCTATGCAAATACATATTCCGTGAACGAATACCACAGTGACCCAAAAATGAGCTACAATGCATTATTTCTTTTCAAACGCGCTGCCCGAATGTTCTGAATGGCGAGCGCCCTATTCCTTCAACAAGATCATCGCACACCCGGGCGCCTATTGCACCACTGAAATTTCTTCCCTATGCGGCCTCCGCTTCAAACTCCCGCCATCAATTCGCATTGCAAATCCCTCGCAGGATTTCCTGTACTCAACCATTTTTTTTTCCGCGGCGCAAATTCAGACGGGAGCATCGACAGTTCCACATTCCTTTCAAGTTCAAGGTTGGAAGGCGGGGCAGCGTGACGTCACATTGACGTCAATGCCGTCCCCGGGACCCGGGGACCGCTTTCCACAGTTTTTTTTTATTGGGAAAGCTGTATCAGTTCTTTTTCTTCGTTTTCTCGTGATGTCTTGCCAAGCCAGAGACCGCGCAGTCATTTTGTAAGGTTTACAGCCGCCCGATATCGATCTATGTTCGCGATGAGATTCTGCGTTAATTCCTTGTCCTCAGCTGAATATCGTGTGCGATCATGCATCCAGTACATGCAGCACTAATTACCGTGAGATGGATATATACGTAATATCATAGTAGCTTGGAGTGCATGAGCGCAGCTGCGTCTTGAGTTTCAAGAATCATTGGTCATTTCTTGTCTTCCATTTGTATATTTCCTTGTCATTAGAAAGTGCCGCATCGGTTCGGATCACACAAAAAGGAGCTTTTGCAGGTGGTGGGGTTGGGAAAGTGGACCGGTATTATTGTCGATTGCCTTTGTTCCTCTCAAAGCTCGTTTGCTTTCCTTTGGCCGAATTCTGGGCCGAATATTTCGTTTCAGCAAGATTTTCGTGTCAAAGTCGACTCCACTGTTAATTCTCGTTAACCTCCTTTCCTTTCCTTTTCATTCTTATCTCTCTTTCGCGTCTAGATATGAAGTGCTTGGCAACGTGGTCCCCGCGCTTTAAGTAGGAGTAGTAGTTGTAATAGTAAAAGTAGTAATCTCCATTGTCAACGACAATCCGCAAAAAAGCTGACCACATCGCCTTGTCGACCACTTCCGTAAACTCCTCACGAAATAAGAAAGTGGGTCTTGAAACGCTGCAACTTAACCACCAAACATTAACCAGTGCTGTTTTTTAGAAGGTAGGTGTCGGGCTGCTAAGAGCAAGAATTCGGGCTTTATTTTCCTCTTCGGCGACCGCATGCTCATGGAGCACAAATGCGAAAACCCTCGTGTACGTGGAAGAGCCCCGGGTGGCCGTAAATTGATCCGGAGTTCACGACTGCGCCGTAAGTGTTAGCCGGATTATGCCTTTGCGAGGTAAAACACCTTTGATAATTAGCCCTAAGCTTTCGCTTGTCCCAGTTTAGGCTCGAGGATCACTGCAACCGTACATGCTAGTGTCGGCGATGGGTTACACATCGAATGTATTTTCCTGTTGCGAGCAACGCTGGACCTCGGGCACGGTTAATCTTGTCCTCACAGATAGCACAGCACTGGACCTTCGGTTATTCTTTTCCTTATATGTAACATGACGCCCAATGCCAGATGCATAGCGGGAAAGCGTAATTGCTCAGCATACCCGGAAAAAACTTGTGAGACATGTCGTGCAGGATACCAGCTTTGCGGAGGCCACATGTATGCACTATTCTTATGGGATAACCCATCGCTGCCAGGGTGCACATGCGCTCACGCGTCTGAGCGCACGTGCGTTTCTGTGTACTTGTGTTGATTGTTTGTTTTATGGGGTTTTACGTGCCGAAACCACGATATGGTTTTGAGAGACGCCGTAGCGAAGGGCTCCGGAAATTTCAACCACATGATGTTAGATGCTTCAACGTGCACTTACATCGCACAGTACACGGGCCTCAACATTTTGCCGGCCGCGGCCGGTGTGTGTGTGCGTGTGTCTGTGTGTATGTGTGCGCGCGCGTGCGTGTGTGCGTGTGTGGTTCTACAGTATGCTCATGTGTGTAAATGTCTCTGTGTACATCCTGTTCCACACATATGTTGAGTACACTCTGGTCTCTGCGCCGCTACTTCATTAAGGCCTCTCAAGAAGGCAATGAATTGTCTTCACGCGCACGTGCACTTTTCGGGTTTGTGTGAGTGCGTATGGTTGGTGTGTCATTGTTAGCACTATAATGATGGTATTCATCTCGAGGGACTTCCTGTTTCCTCATCGCGCATGCATGTTGTAGCACTGTACGACTCTGATGTATATAGCGCATGCTGCTGCAAGAGTGCTTGCAACACGCCTGCGCCCAGCCGAAGTTTGGCCACGGGTCACAAAACGTTCAACTTGCACAGATTTGAATTGTCTTGTACTGACATGTGCGGTACATTGTGTGGGCATATCATTTACACGTTAAAGCGCGTATACTACTACCTGCAGTGAGTTTCCATGATGTGCGGAAATAGCTCCTTGCGATAGCCTGCTACGTCCACACGTGCCGAACTCATTATGTGCACTGTGTCAACACAAATGAAGCGACATGTGAGAGATAGTGTCACATCCCCTAGCGGAAAGGATGTTCTTGTAGACACCCATGCCCGTATTCGGTGTGCATTAATATTTCTTCCACGCCTGTCATCTCTGCCACTATCGAGAGCCAATAACGGCGACCACACAGTGAGCCTTTGTAAGTAGCAGGCCGTGCCTTAAATAGCGGCAGTACGGCACGCGGCCTTCTGTGCAAACAGGTTCCGTTGGAAGCACGTTGCCGAAACGATAACTTTCATTAGCACAGTGGTAGACGATGGCAGCGGCTGCTATGTGATCTGTCGGCCTGCGTTTTACTGTTTGATATGATCGAGCCCCATGTTGTTTGTCGTCTATTAGATAGGCAGGGTTAAGGGGAGATAAACCATTCAGTGCGGCCTGCATAAACTGGCTAAATGAAGTCCTTACATGTGTAATTAGACAGAGAAAAGAAAGTTAAATGGAGGTACAGTTAAAACGGCAAGCTAAACGAGCACCCCAGCGTTTCGATACATATGTTTACAGCGCGCTGCCGTGACGTATCGAACTCGGCAGTCAGTGGCTGCAATTAGAACTCCTGAAGTCATGCTGGCTGCAAATGAAATTGAACGAAATATGCAATATCATTATTTTATATAAACAAATATGCTGGAAGCATTGCTGCTAGGTGGCAGTAGGCCTAAAGGTTCCGGCAAGGCTGCGCGAGTGCTTAATTCTTGTCTTATATTCAACCGCAGGTGGAGCGTACAATTCTTTCCTCTGTACATCTGTTGAGCATGATACTGCGCAATGCGGGCACAGTTGCCGCAACACTTTCTTGTTTCGCCGTTTCACTCGTCCTCCAGGCGTCCCGCACACGGTGGCTATGGTACTCGGATGGCGATCCGAGGGTAGCGGGATTGATTCCCGGCAGCGGCTGCTGCAATTCGATGAAGACGAAATGTTGAGGCCCATATGCTGACAATGTCAGGCACGTTGAAGAACCCCAGGTGGTCGAAATTTCCTGCGACCTGTACTACGGCGCTTCTCATATTCAGCGCTGGTTTTGGGACGTTAAACCTCACAAATCAATCGATCAGTCCTCCAGGACATCAGTGATCTCAACAGTGCGCTCACCGCGACCACCAATGCGGCGAGGCTGATGTGACGACTGTGTTTTACGTCTTCGACGCCATTCGCTATCTTCCATCTATGGCGATGTCATAAATAATGTCGCGATATCTATACGCTGTTACTGGGACACCTTAGCTTGACTATTCGCTATGCTCAGCCGCCCTTGATGTCATCTCCTTCCATGCAGTCACAGTTCCAAGTACATGAGAACTGAGAAATCGCAATGCACTAGCCTAAACAAGTAAATAAGCAGCACTGGGCTGTCAAAGCTTCTCGTTGCATGAAGACACCGGCTTCAACAAGAAACTCTTGTCTGCTCATATCTGCACCGTTATTCTTGTCCCCCCCTGCACCTAGCACGGTTATCTGCTTTGTTTCTTTTTTTCTCCCACTGTTCTCATCTTACCGCATACATCACATTACCTTCGTAAGTTTGACGTCTCACATTACAGTTAGTTCCAGGAACACTTTCTCACCTGTGTTCTGCTCAGTCGTGTTGCGTAATGAATGTTAGAATTTTGCATTTTCTCTGCTTTCTTTGTTCAGACCTGTGAGATTTTTTTCCTTTTGTACTGATGTTTGAAGATCATGAACTTGTGCCCAGTTGTGTAACTCCTGTTTTTGCATGTATGCCAACAGTACGAATAAATAAAAATAAAGAAAAGAACATTAGAAAAAAGATGACAATTATAAGAACAGTGGAATTACGCAACATCACGGTGCTGCTAGAGCAGACTGTCGTATATTATATTCCATGATTCTAAGATGAAGTAAGCGTTCACTAAGCGTCAATTTTTTAGTCGTCAATTAATCCACGGATAAAGCACGTAGGTCACAAATGCGGAGGGAGACACTGAGTAATTAGCGATGCGGTGAGAATGCGGGAAGCATCAGCTTACCTCTTGCATGTTCTGGATCAATCCCACGGTGTTGCAGAGCTTTAATTATAAGTAGAAACAGACCGTGTCCGTGTGCGAGGTTGTGTGTTTGGGAAACAGAGAGAGAGAGGGATGAGTGAAAAAAAAAGAAGATTGCTCCTTAATAAAGCTCTGCTGGAAGGTATTCCGATGCAGGCATCTGCACAGGAAGTGAAAGTGGATACGAAATGATCGAATGAGGGGATCGCATCGAGGGGAGGGGGTGGGGTGTGGAGTGGGGTGCAACAAAAAATTATACGAAGGCAGGCACATAGCTGAGGCAAGTAAAATGGTGCTGATATAAGGGGAATAAATATTATTATTCAAAACACGTGGAAGATTTTAGAGCCAATGTATGTTGAAACGAAGAATCCAGAGTCCACATATTCACAAGAACACAAGACTGATGGTCAGTTAGATCGGCGGAATGGAAACCAAGAGTAGGTCAGGCGGCTGTGAAAGACAGCTAGTGCGATTAACGATAAGAGCAAATTAGCTCGCGCAGGGCAGGTGAGAATGGACGTCTTTGAGAGGAACAGTGTTCCTGCAGTCGCCATCAGCTACGTTGACAATGACACACACACAGCTCAGGATAGGAAGTAGCGTTGGCACTCACCTTAGTGCAGGCGAACCTCTTAAGCGTCGTTTGTTCAAGTACCTCAAGGGAATCGACCAAATTTGGAGGAATGCATGCCGAGTGATAGAAAAACACCATCATTATTTATTGCATTGCCATTATAGCGCTTAACATACACTAGGCGAGCAGTGGGTGTTGCGGAAGCACCATCTTCACGACTGGTGCCAATGTGTTCATTTAATGTATGGACGTGTAGGAGCAGCCGCCGTAACTTAGTGGTAACGTGCTTGCTTGGCACCTCCGCAGCGCAGGTTTGGTTCCCACGCCACTAGAGCGTACTCTATAGGCTGCCTCGAAAATCGCACCGGGTTCCTCTGTGTATGTGTCCTTGTTTCTATACATTATGATTGCGAACTATGATAAACGATACGCCTTTTGTTGTGTGTGAGCGATATATGTTTATTTCAGTTGCCCTTTGACGTAGTCCTGCATAAAATTCAAATACTTTATGTCGCAGCCACGCTTGCCATGGACACAGCCCTACGAGTATGAGCCACACGTGATTCCAGCATCGTTAATCATGATGTACACATCGAGGATGTCACGTTAGGGATGTAAATATTAGTTATTCATATTCATCATACGTTCGTGCCCTATCATTCAAATTTTGGTGTATACCGGGTTAACTCGACGACCAACAGAGCACCGAGACTTGGGCGGATAGATAGATAGATAGATAGATAGATAGATAGATAGATAGATAGATAGATAGATAGATAGATAGATAGATAGGGTCAAAGTGACTCAATTTTGCCAAAAAGATGCTTCGGCATTTAAAACAACGAAGGGCGTGTATTGAGCATCACAAAGAGAGCCGTAGTGTCATCGAATCCTTATCGGAATTATCAGCATGCGCTAATGAATAGCTTCGCTTCACCATCATGTCATCTATGAAACCTTAATTAGCCTCGACGCCTAGTACCAGCCAGGCCGCCATGCAGCACGCTAGCCAAGGTGTTTTCCGTTTCCTACTGTGCCAACATGAAGAAACGGGCTTACAAAGCAACGCAAAAGAGGCGAATAGTGTTGGGCCTGGACGAGATGTAGAAGGAATGAATAACAGGTGCATATAGGGGCATGCATATATGCAGGCACACTTCTTTCGACAAAGACACAGGAAAGCAGTTACTCATTTGTCCCTTCATTTGCATTTATACAAGCGCAAGCCTGAATCGCAGTGTACACAATCAACTCGGCACGTGCGCGTCCCACTTTGCGTCCGCACTGCCTTCGAAACTCATTCTCTCACATCAAACGAAACCTCGGCCATGCAGTTTTTTTTTTCGTAGTACAATGAATGCCGATACAATGTATACGTTTGCCCACGCTCACTCTGATCCCTGCCTGCTAATGCAGAGCCATTTCGAAAATGAATGTTTTGTGAGCAGCTGCAGTGGAAATGCTGCTCGGCGCGGGGTCCTTTCGAAGCCTTTCGGAACGCTGCAGATAATATTGTGTAGACGTTGAAACTCTCGTGCAAGATGTGCAGATAGGAGCCTGCAGGGTGATAATTATTATCAGTTGGAGTGCGAATGTGCATCCGATAGCAATCAGCCCTAATACTAATGGAGAAAGATGAACCCGCATACGAAGGCTACTTCTTTACTTGTTTGGAACATTGAACAATGGGCGAAGAAGCAGACCACAAGAAAAGAAAGAGTATTCACGCGGCAGCACCAGGACAGGAGCCTTGTTCACAATAAATGCAAAGGAAGAAATTCTAAAATTTATGCCGACCGACACACTTCACGTAAACATCCTGCGCATGCGGGGGCCGTGTCCCGACCAGTGCTTCGGCACTAAGACGAAAAGGAGGGCTAGTTGGTCTGGATTCGTATTGTAGCAGCGCACACTTAACGGACAACGCAAACACAGAAAACACAGGACCAGCGGTGACTTTCAACTTAAGTTTATTCTTGACAAAGCACAGAATATATACATGTATGTATCCTCAAGAACATCGTCATGGATGTGTGTTCATGCGCACCGACCATGACGATGGTCTTGATGATGCATATATATTGTGTACTTTGTCAAGAATAAACTTCAATTGATAGTCTCCGCTGGTCCTCTGTTTTCTGTGTTTGTGTCATCGTTAATTGTGCGCCTCTACAATATGCAGTGAGCGCCGCCACGGTGGTCTAGTGGCTACGGTACTCGGCTGCTGATCCGAGGGTCGCGGGATCGAATCAGAGCCGCGGCGGCTGCATTTCGATGGAGGGCTAAATGTTGAGGCCCAGTGTGCTGTGTGATGTCAGTGCATGTTAAAGAACCCCAGGTGGTCGAAATTTCCGGAGGCCTCCCCTACGACGTCTCCTATTATCAGAGCTGGTTTTGGGACGTCAACCCTCACAAAACAACAAAACAAACAATATGCAGTGCTTCAAGTTAGGTGCTTTAGCGTAACCTGAAGCGTAACCTTTCCCTCCATCGGCTTTATTGTGATCAAGGCTACCGTTCTGGCTGCCGAAACGTCGGCACATTATTTCTCCAATTGTAGTCGACATTCGGGTCTTCTATTGAATGATTCTTTGAGCCAACAAGTATCCGTCAGAGCCTTAATTTTCTTTAACGTAAGTCATGACTGGAAACGTTGGCGCATACAGTATTTTAGTGCACATTTAGAAATATGCAAGTGCCGCACGTGGGTTCTCCTTACATAAACAAGAAGAAAAACTAGTGCAGTGCTCAGCGAATGAATCGCAATACGCGGAGTGCACGGCCGCCGATAGTTTCTGCGTCGTCTCTTTGCGCTAGGGCATACCGAGCTGGTTCTTTGTCGTGCTCCATGCAAGCGAGAGACTCCTTGAAGCACTGTGATTCAGGTTACTTCCTCTGTGATCATGCAGGGCACTCTATAGTAGCCCAATATGCGCCGGCTGTCATCCGGTCCGAGTACATGTTCATAGACGTGCGGACAGACACTGAAAAATATGACGAAAGTAGGGTTCTGTGTATGGTGCCCGAGACACAGGGGAAAAAAGGGTAGTGCTTTGCGAATTGTATAGTAGAGTAGGCTGGAAGTGGTTACGGGAACACATCAGCTTACCGGTCAGAGACCGAAGTTCCAAGCCACAAAATTGAACTATAGAGTAATATGAGTGAGGTGGAGCGCATTCCGGAGGCATTCCCGGGTCGACAACGACAGTTTACTAGGGTCCCTCAATAGTGAAGTGTATGCCAGTTACATCTTACCGGTACGCACCAAGGCAGCATAAATGTCGAGCCTTCCGAAGAAGCCTCAGTTTTACTTCCAAGCAGCGCAATAAACCAGGGGAAAGTATACGATAAGCATAACGCTAGGGGCAACAGAGGAGCGGGGTGGGTAAGGGAAGAAAGGCACGTGACTGGTATCTCAGATGAAATAATAAGTGGTAGTGGACAGGGGCTGTAAGAAGACCGCAAGATAACCGGTATTCATCGAGAGCAACTCCGGTGATTTTACAGTGCCCACGACCATAGAGTTTCCTACTAAATACTAGAGGGAAATGTACCGCTAGTAACTACGGGAGTTTCAAACAAGGCGGTTGAGCCAGCATGGGAATGATGGGTATGACATGGATTTGCCTAGTCTTCGTTCTTCTGGCTTCATACGGCTTTGTGACTTCAAAAGTTGATCGTTTACGACAAAATATTGCACTAAAACGGAAGACTTTGGAATAATTATGTGCTTGCGCAGGTACTAGTTGCCTTTTCGCGGTTAGAAAAGTACTTAAAGCTCAGAAATTTAGCAATATTGTGCGATATCGCAATGTTGCCTCCTCTGCCTGTGGCCAGATTTAGCAGCGTCCATAGAGGTTTAAGTTCCAGATGTAGTTGTGTTCGAACTAAAAATAATGATTTTTGCTCTTGTAAGTGACGTGCCGACATTTTCAAGTATGTAAAAGGTAGATGTGTCTTCTAAATAGAACAAACGGGCTTTCGCTCGCTTCTTTTACTGTAGGGCAAGTGCTCCACTATATTTTTACAAACTATATGCATGGGACAAGCGCCTGTGTGAGGCCGTAGCAGGAGCGCAGTATCGCCCATCGCTTGGTGGTTGGTTTTGTAAAAAAAGGCAGATCCCACGTGCAGTGGGAATCAAGCAAATGCGAAGCACGCATCAGGAACGTGAAATGGATTTCATTCTCTCGTTATACCGCGTTTGGTACATATGAAGTTAACGAAACGGCAGCAAGAGCACCATGACTGTGGCATGTAAACCATGCCGCTCATACACGCATGTCATGATTCTAACGTTATGACCTGTCATTTACATTCGTCGTGCAGTCGTGTTTTGCCATAGCAATTTTGGTATACATCCCATTAACGAAACGAGTGGCATGTAGATCATGCCGCTCGTGACATGCATATCACGATTTTCATGTTATGACCTGTCATATATGATCGTCCTACAGTCATGTTGTGCCAAATCAATTTTCGTATACATCCCATTAACGAAACGGCAGTTAGCGCCAGGACCATGACATGTAAATCATGCCGGTCATGACATACAACATGAAAACCATGACATGCATGTTATGATTTTCATGTAATGACCAGTCATTTATGATAGTCATGCAGTCGTGTCGTGCCATAGCAATTTTTATATATTCCATTAACGAAATGGCCGCAAGGGCACCAATGCTGTGGCATGTAAAACATCCAGCTCATGACACGCGTGTCATGATTCTAATGTTATGACCTGTCATTTACGCTCGTCATGCAGTCGTGTTGTGCCATAGGAATTTTAGTATACATGCCTTAAACGAAACGCGTGGCATGTAAATCATACCGCCCATGACATGCATGTCATGCTTTTCATGGTATGACTTGTCATTTATGTTCGTCATGCTGTGATGTTGTTACATACCAATTTTCCTATGCATCCCACTTATGAAACGGCAAAGAGAGCACGAAGACCGTCGCATGTAAATCATGTCCCTCATGACATGCATGTCATGATTTTCGTGTTATGACCTGTCACTTATGATTGTCATGCAGTCATGTTGTGGTATGCCCATTTCACTATACATCCTATTAACGAAACGCGTGCCATGTAAATCATGTCGCTCATGACATGAATGTCACGATTTTCATGTTACGACCTGTCATTTCTGTTCGCCGTGCAGTCATATTATGGCATACCAATTTTCGCATACATCCCATTAACGAAACGGCCAGGAGAGCACCAAGACCATGGCATGCAAATCATGCCGCTCATGACATGCATATCATGCTTTTCATGTTATGACCTGCCATTTATGCTCGTAAGGCAGTCATGTTGTGCCTTACCAATTTTCGCATACATCCCATTAACGAAACGGCCAGGAGAGCACCAAGACCGTGGCATGCAAATCATGCTCCTCATGACATGCATATCATGGTTTTCATGTTATGACCTGCCATTTATGCTCGTCAGGCAGTCATGTTGTGCCTTACGAATTTTCGCATACATCCAATTAGCGAAACGGCCAGGAGAGCACTAAGGCCGTGGCATGTAAATCATGCCACTCATGGCATGCATGTCATGCTTTTCATGTTATGACCTGCCATTTATGTTCGTTAGGCAGTCGTGTTGCGCCATACCAATTTTCGCATACATCCAATTAGCGAAACGGCCAGGAGAGCACTAAGGCCGTGGCATGTAAATCATGCCACTCATGACACGCATATCATAATTTTCATGTTATGACCTGTCATTTATGTTCGTCATGTAGTCATGTTGTGGCATACACAATTTTCGTAAACATCCCATTAGCGAAACGGCCAGGAGAGCACAAAATCGTAGGCGGCTAGCTAGATAGATAGATAGCTGGATAGATAGATAGATAGATAGATAGATAGATAGATAGATAGATAGATAGATAGATAGATAGATAGATAGATAGATACGCTCAAACTCGCCGAACTTCGCTAAGAAATGCTTCGCATTTAAAAAAACGTGATGTTAAATAAACAACCGCGCCGTTAAACTCCCTCGGAAGCTGCGCATGAGCAATCTGAGCTGACTTTTCGAGCGTAGTCCGCAGGCGCGCGTCTGCATATGGCCCAGTCGGCGTCTACATGCACACGATAACTGTGCGCCTGCTTGGCGCGTTCGGTCGGCATTGAATTCAGCAGACAGCGGAATTGAAATGCCGCAGCACAAGATATACGAAGAGCCTTCTGACAAGGGATGTCTGTCAGCCGCGAAAGCGACCCTACGGTTACAGATTCTACCGCATCTTATACAAAAGAAAAGAAAGAAAAACAGCAAAACCGCATTGATAAGGTTCGCGAGACGCAGCGCGAATTAGGTAAATGTTGGGTAAAATACTGCTGCAATAGTGCGTGTAGCCATCCATCCACAACACAACAACGAAACAGACTACATGACACTTCATCAGTGCAAACGGCTTTGGTACACGCGACAGCCTGATGATCTCTAGTAGTAAAACGTACACTGCAGCCGCTGCCTTCGTCGCGTAATGAAAGAGTGTAGCAATGTCACTCGCGTCGCTCAAGTTAACAACAGGAATAAACAAATCCACCAAAGCGTTTGAAGCCGCAGGCACGAAGACTAGACAAATCCATGTCATACCCATCATTCCCATGGCAGCTTCACGATTGCAGCGCCAGTTTTCCCTCTAGTATTTTAATATGAAGCTTTATGCCCACGACTCTCGAAGAAATTTTCAATGTTTGCTCTTGTCGGTACTGTATTAATATATGCGAAGCCAGGCGGTTTATAAAGTCATATAGATTTCCAGAATGTTAAGTTAAAAATTTTCAATTTTTTAGTGGATTGCCACAACGGCCACCCTGTGTATTTGACGTCATTACATTCAACGCTGCCTACCCCAGCAGGCCGACTGTGAAAAGGAAAACGGTGGCACTTCAGCGATAAAATCGTCGCTGTGAAGTTAAGAAAAGCTGGCATAACTTTCCATGCCACCACGCTCATTTTTCTCTCATGAGCTCCGCATTTCTGATGGCAGGGAGGCTGCGACTTCACCAGCATAGGCTGCACAAAGGGTCGATCAATTTCGGTTCGAACACATCGTTCATTTAGTTATTTAAAATTATTGGTGAGCCTTTGAACAAGTTGAACCACTTTGCCACCTCAAGGACTATCAGTACCATTAGAAAAGAACGATATCGGAATGTGGCAAAAGATAAATCGCCGGATTTCCCCTTTCAGGCAAGCAAACTCGATTCCAAGTGCATGCGAGTGTGGAAATCGCGGCAGAAAGGTAGGTGGGCAGGCGAGATTTAATTTGGCCCAAAAGTTTTATAGTCGCTCTCATCTTGTTCTAGTTCGCATTTTGCAGTGATGATGGGGCTTGCCCTTTCGAAGGTTTATAGCGGCGATCGTGGTCTGGGAAAGAACTGTGAGCAATTCGGCAATATCCCGGAAAAAATCGGGAAAGTTCCAGGTCGCGAGTTGCTATGATGTTGCGCGCAGTGGGAAAAGTTTAAAGAACATAAAATAAGCACTTCACACAGCCAACTGCCCTCCCCCTCCAACACCACCTCCCCCTTTCAGAAAAAAAAGAGAAGAAAGAAAATCAGACTACGAGTAACGGCTGAAGGTAAACGTAAAGTGTTAAACATGGCGTAAGGTCCATGATGCCTTGCTTGTGTCGCAGTTACTGGCACTGCAGATTTTCGTTTTCAGTACGAGCATGACGCTTAAGTAGATTAGGTGGAATTAGGTTCACAGTGCAAGTTGAGCAATCCCTACTCGTCAAAGTTTCAGAGCCCTCACATACGGCACGCACATAATGATATCGTGTTTCTGAAGCGCAAAAACCGAGCAGTTATTTTTAATTTACTGACGGCAAATGCTTTTGCGGAGCGTCACTATTGTTGACTAGAGCAACGATGCTAATAAGCATATCTAAGTTCGGGTGTGCTCGGTCTCCGCTGGGTAGTTAGAATACTCAATGAGCATACCCAAGTTCGGGTATGCTTAGAACGCGTTTATTATGCTAAGCACCAGTCAACGACTGCTGAGCGTATACTCTCTCTCAAAAAAAGAGCGATTGAGTCCTCGAGGGAAGTATGCAACGAGAGATTAGCTCCACTCTAGGGCACATATTTTTTTCAAGGGGGCGGCGGGGGGGGGGGGGCCGTTTCCTGTTTACGCATTACAGCCCGCATTCGCTTCCGCTCTTAGTGAGAGCACCGAGACATAAAAGTGACTTGTAATGAGCGCGCGCAGAACTGTTCCGGCGCTTATCACTTCGCGACGGCAGCAAACTCTATTTTGAGCGAATGTTGAATTTCGAAGCGAGCGCGCGGCACAAGGCACGTGCGAGGGTGGACACAATCGATGCGGCTTCTGCTTATGGCTCACTTTAAAATACATACGTGCTCTGCGCGAACTCACAGAACGCATTTCGACATCTGGGATGAGTGGCGTGCGGAAAAGGATTACCGCACGTCGATGTCCTGACGACGTTCGCGTGAAAAGTTTTTTTCGCAATAGTTCCGGATGTGCACTGAGCAAAGCGTCATTCGGATGCGCAGCTTCTGCGGAGCGACGGAAATTTTATTGAGCAGGCAGGCCCTGTTTGACGCATTAGATGCTTCAACGGCTCACAATATCGGCAAAGACACATCTGCCCAAGAAGTTTAATAAAACCACTTTATGAGAAACAAAACTCTCTATATGTATAGCATCTAGTACTGTAAGTGAGGTTTCGCGGAGAGATACTACATGTCAGTTTTTTTTTTATGGATGAGCGATGCTTAATCTAAAACTTGCTCAAAAAGTACAAATTCATAGAGAAACTTCACTAAAAACTTCTTGTTGGGCAAGTTGGTTCGTTCTTGGAACTTACAGGAACCAGCGCAAGCAGACAGCCACAACAAGAGAGACATGGACAAACAGGCGGTAACTAACAGCTCATCTTACGCCGTGCCTGTGTTGTCCGTGCCTCCCTTCTTGAGGTTCCTATAAGTTGTGGAGAAACGTTCTCTAAATCACTTCAACGCTACACATCATGTGTGGATTCACATGTTTTGCGATGATAACCATATTTTACTTATCGAATCAATTCTTGTTATGTGGAGCCAAAGCACTATCCACACCTATGAGCACATTGGACTGAAAGTTTTATAGAAGATAAATGGACCTGCTTTCAAACCATTATGCCAACGCATTCTATTTTCTATTACGTTTGCTGGAGTAATCTTGATCTCTGAAGGCGGGGCTTTGGTCCTGGCAGTAGTCCTCCCATTTCCGTTGCAGGCGAAAATGGCAGAGGCTCGTGTACTATGCATTATCAGCGCAAGTTAAAGAGATACCAAAGTGAAAAGGTGATGTTGTTAGGAAGGTAACTTCTATTTCAAAGATTAAACGTCTTTAATCTCAGCCTTTTATGCTCAATACTAAAACATAATATGTATGTCAAGTTTTATTTTGAAACTCATGCCGGAACTTCGGGACGTAATGGCGTCAGAAGACCAATTTCTTTTAGTCTTTTTTTTTTCCTATTCTCGCCAAATTCGCTTTATCAAACGTTCTGAAACTCCCCGTGTTAAATCTCTGGCTTCCAAGGAACGCAATGCCTGTCGTTCTTACCGAGAAATACTCATGTGGGCCTTAGGAGACGCCGTCAAATATCTGTGACGTCACGTGTTTTAGTGCTCGAATGCCAAAGCAGCGTCGCCACCCGTACTTTCACTTTGCCCGTCTCCTAGAATGTACCAAGGCATGTGCTCGTGACGTCAGATGGGTTCCGCTTCGTAGCACCCCGTCGCATCTCCCGTGGGAAGCGGCGGTTTAGAACGCTTCGAGTCGAGTCGCGTCGATCTCTCAGGATGGTGTATTTAAAACTTTGTAGTAAATTACACGCTTAACGCAGGGTGCTGATATTGTTACGCTAATGATCAGAAGGACTCGGGCTATCGGTGCAATGCATTTGTACAAAATCACCGAAATAGTTTGAGGGTCCCTTTAAAGGCGAAATTTACGCGTCCTTTAAGTCTTTATTTCTCCATTTTTTCTCCCCATAGCACTTGCACTTCCTGCATTGGACACTCCGAATTGGATAAGTAAGGAGAGTCACACGCCAGAGCTAGTACCGCTGCAGTGGCAAAAAAAAACCAAAAACGAAAAAGTAACGTGTACTCCAAAACCAACGTAGAGCACAGAATAAGAGGGCACTACTGCTGAAGCAACGAAGACCAACGAAGACGGTGCAAGGAGAGTTACAAATCCTTCGGTCACCGCTGTAACCCATCACTCCCGTATTTTTCCTTGGAGTATCTGTCTCCTTGCTAAGCTATTGTCCCAGTGTAGTGCTAGTTAGGCTTCGCAGAACTGATAACAGGTACATCGTGTTCTGGAAGATCTCACAGAAATCTGTTCTCTATTAAGGTATTATTGAACGCCGTAAGCAAGTTATTGTTTCGTATCACGAGATGGACGAATTGGCAGATCAAAGTATCAGAACACAAAGATAGTTTATTGGTGTCCACTTGAAGCGCATATCAAATTTAATGTTGTTTTCCGTCTTTTAAAAGACGTTTGAGTGCGACTGCGACTATTGTGGATCGCCTTTTATAGCTTATATTTTATATCGCTTATTGTAAGGGCGCCGAATATTCCTTCGCGTAGTTATGGCGAATTAGCTTTTCGTGGACTGTGGATGAGAAGGAGGCTCAAGGATAGAATAACTTTTTTATATAAAAATGGAACCAGGTCCGAAAAGTTGCAAGCGATAGAAGAAAGGACGCCGTGTGTATTGTATTCTTTTGCTTGCGCCGGTTTTGATTGACTTATGAGGATGCATCAACATGCCGAATTTTTGAACGACAAGGAAGAGCTGCTGACAAAATATATTGCAGATTTTTTGTAATGAAATGCCTTGGTGAGACTGTGAACAATTGATCAACTCGAAAACGAAATAACGAAATATATCCTGGCTTAAAGGCGCGCCTTACCAAATATTGGGCACCCTTCATCAAGCAAGCACGGCTACAATGTCATTCAGCTGTTGCGTCCCAAATTATCAAGAAGGAAAAGAACGCGCCCACTCTCCTGTATTGAAGTTCGGCTGTATGCTCGCACCACAGGCGTTTCATAAATGGCTAACGCGATCTATCCCGAGCTATTGGCTGTCTGCGTTTGTCCGCAGTGCCTCAAAACCTGGTCAATGACCGTCTGCCGGAGAGCACACAAGCAGCTTTTTCTTGCGTGTTCAATACTTATGACAGATATCGAAAGGTAGTACCTTGAAAACCAATTTAATTTATCACAACTCCTTTATTAACGCTGCAAACTGGATGGGTCATTAAAGATCTACCGAAACAAATCACCGAAGACTAGCACAACAACCATCCGCCATTTCTCAATCACCCTTAGAAGGCAAACACGGTATGCTCATCGCGATTCATTCTTTTACTAGCAACTGCCTTAACTCGCGCTGATTCTCCAAATATAGTTCTTTCGATCACGTAGCCTAGTTCCTTTAGGAGGACATTTTTTTTTTTTTGCCTGAAGGAGCCCAATCCACAAACCGATCGAGATTTCAGTGTACCACGAAAACCATCTAGGTTTATTTCACTTCAAAAACGCCTAATCACCAAAATTGAAACTGCCACGCACTAAGTTTCAGGTCAGTAGTGAGTGAAATATTAAATCTATTTAACTCAAAACGTGCCAGGTCCACACTTGACCATTTGGCGTGCACACCTTCACGTGGCTGAATGACACTTTGCCGACTTCAGTTTCACGCTAAGCTCCGTTGTCGAGATTTCTCATTCCAAAAAAGGAGGTAAAGGGGGAGGATATTTATGCGATTGATCTCGTAGCAGAGCATTTGCGACGTTGTTCATATTCACTGCCATTTAGATTTTCCATCGGGCCGAAGCACGAACGAAGCCGAGCACTCGAATCGCCGTGGGTCAAATGCAACGTTCGCTCCTGAATATTCGCTGCACGAGGTTGTCCACATTTGAACTAAAACACGAATTCGAGCCGTTTTGAAGACATAGGCTGCTTTACAATATATTTCTTGCAGCAGGCTCAGCGGTCTCTTGTCTTTTGCTCGATCCTGTTTAAAGTGGATGTTGATGTTTCGGAAAAGAAAAACCTGCTCCTAGTATACAGCTTGCGGAACCATTGTTTTCGGTAAATGTGCATCAAAGTTGTCAACGCGCAAATACACGTTGCGTAGTTGTAGTTCTCCGCATATTGATTTTTGATGGATCAAATCAGGTGAAAGAATGTGACATGTGCTTCGACTGATCACAAGTGTTTGGTTTAATTTCATTGATCTTAATCAGTGAACAGGTTTGGGTTCCCCTTTCTTGACATATGATATAAATACATTCTGAAGAACACCTGTTCAAACGCAGTTACCAAAATGTGCATACCATTAAGAACAAATAACGATGGCTTACATCATGTAGTAGCATAATTACAAGTCACGCCACCCAGTGGGCGCTACTGGAAGACAATCCGTGTAATGCCTCTTTCGCTTTTGTCTACAAGGGACATGCAGATTCTTAAATGTTAATTAGGCCACTTGTCACTTGTAGTCTTCCTTTGTTAGGTCGTTCCGTATTCAATACACGCATTCTACTATTCAACATATATTTTTGAATTTATTTCATTATGGCCTAGTAACAGCTTGGTAGTGTGTAATATATGCTATAACGTCATTTAGAAGAACGTATTGCTGTAAAGAGAGCGCAGAAACATTTGTGCCATGTTTTTATCGTTTGCGTTTACGAGCACTGGCGATGTCATTAATATGACAATATCTGACTTAAGAAGAATACTGCGATAAGTCCTAGCTTACTGCACCTTATCTGCTCATAGAAGGAAATTAGATAATTCGATAAAGGACTCGAACACGATCTACGACTTATTGACCTGTCTTGGAAGGCACTGGGCCTCCAGAATGAAGATCGTTAAGGATTTGACACGGCAGAACAACTTTTATGAGGAAACTGCAGATGACGACAAGAAGAGAGAAAACGCTAAACGGCAAAATGACTAACGCCCTCTTTCACGGCCTCTTGTCATTTGCCGGCCCTGTCCATTGCTCACTGACACGCATCGCACGCGCTCATAGCATCTTGCAGCGTAATACAGGGTTCATGGCACTGCCAACCGGACAGTCAAAGATGTTCCCGAACCTTCTGAAGTTCTGCGCCGATATGTCTACGAGTAGTCGCGGTGGCACCTCCATGAAACGTACCATCGTCTGTTCCCTCGCGCTCGCTTGCGCTGCAACGTGATCGCGGGCCAGCTGAAATAACGTTGCCGCCTGCTCGCGAAATGCTGGGGCTGCCTCGTCGCATTGGGTCAAGGCCCAGGCAGTCAAGAACATCTGGTCGAGCGCCGAGTCCGTCGAGTTGTCTTCCGCGCTCGCCACGCCCACCGTCATCGAAGTCGTCACGTTCTTGTATATCTGAAACACGTCGTACAGTAGCGTCACCAGTGTGCCGAACTCGACGAACTTGTTGCGAGTGACGTCCAGAGCAACGTCCTGCTTGACGAGGTCCGTCATGCCGGCGTAGTACTGTTCGAAAAGGCACAGCCTGGTCTTGGCCAGCTTCGTGTTCGTCTCCCGATGCCTCATGTATCCCCGCATAGCCGCTGCCGAGTACACCGGCGTCGCCATTCCCATGATGATGTAGGGGAGCACAGAGGGCATGAGAAAGATGGGCGCCATGGTAACGGCCGTGAGAAGCGCCATGCTTGCGGGAGAGATCCAGACACTCTTGTTGGACTCCCGGTACTCGTACCCGGGAACCAAGCTACTGGCCGACATCCTAGTGTCGATATCCAGGTTTTCGTCTCCCGACGCCCAATACAGCTGGCTGCTGGACTGCTGTAGCGTTAGGAAAGCCTGGAACGGAGATTGGCTCGCAAGCGGCACCGCTAATCTGGAGTAGTAGCGAAGCAACGTGGACATCTCTTGTTCCAGGTCATGCTCAGTAAACACGCCCATGGCGTTGACCTTCGAGAGTGTATTCTCGAGTTCCGCGGGCATCATCCACTCTTGTTCCGCAACGTGGTCTCGCAGAACTTTCTTGCAGGCCGCGGTGAGTGCATGAATGGTCCTCTGCTGTTCCTTCCACGTGGCTGGTTCAACGCTCTGTCGGTTCGCATAGGACGCCAGGAACCACATGGCGTAAGGGTAGATGTTCTCTATGGAATGAAGACAGGCCAGGGACCTGACCGGTACTTTAGCTTGGTGGTGCTCATGACCCAGTGGTAGCAGGAATTGGAAGTCCTCGGAGAGAAAAGGGGCGACAAACACGACGAACCGGTAACGGACGTAATCGAAGAGCGTTCGCGTATCCGTCTCACCGATGACGGTCGACAGCCGCTGAAGGAGGTCGGCGGGCTTGACCAGTAAGTGAGACATGCGGAAGCTCCTGCGTTCAACCATGAGCGTGGTGAAGTACTCGTCCCACTTCCAGAAAGAGTGGTACTCCTCCCATATGTTCTGAACTGGAACCTGCGCGAAATAAGAGAGTTCGGATGTCAATGCTTAGAGATTGAACTTACACCCTCATTTGTGAGCTATTGACCGAGTAAACTTCACAAGCTTAAAACAAAGGAAAGTAAGCGGTCTGAGCACCACAATGTACCTGGTGCCTTAACAGACTACTTTTCAGGACACTCTTAATATGAATGGAAAAGTAATCATTGATTGACCAATCATGGATAAAAATGAGCTTTCGTAACACAGAAAGTTCAAAATTTTATAATACCTGTAATTTTTGTTCTAGAGAATCCTATATTATTACGAAGTGCTCCATAAGGATTCTTGCCAATGTCACTAATTAGCTACGGTACCTAGTCAATAAAAATTGTTTAATATATGTTGGCATAGTACGTTCTGCTGATCTGCTTGTATGCGTGTGTATACATGAAGCTCCAACACAACTATGAGTTCGACGTTCTTTTTATTCATTATGGTTAGTGGAGGAAGAGTAAGCTATTTTGATTTTGCCACCTATTATATATGACACTCTATTCGAAAGCACCTTATGGCGTCTACCAAGTGTCACACGAAGTCGTCGCTTCACACACATCGTTGGTACACTAAAGTAAGCCGCTTTTTTGGGACGAGTATTACAGTTTTATACTTATGTGGCTCCAAACAAGACGACTGCTTACGCATGCCATGCATACAGCTCGTCTTTTCATACACACAAAGGATATGACGTAAGCGAAACGTAATGTTGAGAGAGGAAACTCGAACGATGTCCTTGCTTTTCGAAGTTACATACCTTGAACGCTCAAGTATATGTCGACATACAAAGCGTTACCTGGCAGGAAAAAAATAAGGACGCTTAATTGTGCTCACTGCGACCACGATTTGATTACGTAGGAGTAACTCAGGCCTTTCTGGAATAAGAGAACTGGCAAATCAAGTGCATGTGATATTAAAGTAATACAGGTCTTTCTTTATGGTTTACGGAAATGCTTTCGTGGAATTTTCTACGCTGGACGAAATTTATCGTTGACATATTTTTGAGCTCTCGCAATCTTCAATTTAGAAACTACTAAAAGCAAGACAAGGACATCCCAAGCGCAATTTGAGAAAGCTTTGCGTAGGTTCATATTAGAAGATATAAACTGACATTCCGGGTCCGGGTATCTCCTACTTCCATAGAAATTTGTAGGATGGTAATCTAGCATAACGACATCAAAAGCAACCCCTCATGCTGGGCAGTAATTCCTATAGAATGGGGCTTAGAGGTTCCGTGAGTTCACGCAGTGCGCTCTAAGAAGAGATTTCCCGGAAAGTGCCGATGTCGCAACACGAAAAAGTGAAGGGTGCTTTGAGAGGATGCGATTTGGGATGGAAGAGTGGATAGATGGCTTTGTTTGATGATATGAGAGACAGGCGGAACGCCCTACAATTACGGAGGATATTCGCTGGAACTCCCGTCCCTTTTTTAGAGATAAGCTTCGAACACTGCATTTAACGATAACTCCGGAAGACGGTCGTCCTGCGTGCGTGAGTCCTTAAAAGTGAGTGCGAAGAAAATTGTACTTTTTCCTTAGGCAGGTGTCAGATAGCCCCGTAATGGGCAGTGACGAAATCTACACTGCCGAAGCGTGAAATTGGGCGAAAAGCACGTGTATTGATTGAAGGTGCCAAAAATGCGGCGTCTGTGAAACTCGAAGAAAAAAAAACTGGTTAAAAAGTCAAAGTTAAACACGTGTGTCAGTGCTACTCGGAACGAAGGCGTTAGAGGGATCCAAGCGTTGCAGGCTTTTGAACGTTATTACAGCGGCCTGTCACCGTCTTTCTGCGAACTCGGATCAATCTTAGGATTTCAAACAAAAATTAGTGGGATGCAGAATAGAGATGACCTTTGATAACATTGCGAATATGCCAGCGCGTTAGGCATTCCAGAACGCAATCGATTCCATAGTTGATCTTGTTAATAAGCCTGGATATTGCCACTTGGCGAGGCGTTTTCACTTTTGTATGATGTCGCGGTCATCTAGGCGCATGAATATCGGGTGTTCGTAGAGCCGTGGATCAGTTCCGGGTCACAGTGGCGAACACGCCTAGGTAGATCTCCAACAAGGAAGATGACAAACGCTTATTAATGCGTGTTGACTAACGCTATATTTGAAGTTCATCTTCTGATAGCATCGCCTTATGGACATGAGGAGTACCGAAAACATCTGCCGATACGCGGTGTTGGCGGTAATGCATTACTCCTAACTGCGTTACAGTTTAGTAACTCAGTAACGTAACAGTTACTATGTTGGAACTGTAACGCGTAACGTCTTTACGTTAACTTTGTTCGCCAACTTAAGGTATCACATTAGTCGTTACCATTTACGGCATTGCGGCTGGCCCGAAGAATAGAAAAATCTGCGAAAAATTCAAATTCCTTGTGTGTCCACCACTTAAAGATTGGCAAAATTAACATTGCAGGGTACGGATGTATGATAAATAATTAATGAAATGCTCATGTACAGCTTGATTAACGATAATAGCATAGCGTGCGACGCATTCCCGCATTCGTCGGTAGGGTAGGAGTAGAAGTCGTGCAAAAAGTTAAAAACAAAATATCACCCTTACAATAAGCTTATGTGGTAATAGTTCATGGCTGCATTTGATGGAGGGCATAAACATGAGCCTAAAAAAAGTTTGTTTGCCTCCGCCAATATGCACTAACAATTACTTCAGAACACCGGCGTGCCACAACAGTGGCCGAATCTATTTTTGCAAATATAGCTGGTAAGATCGCGTTTGGCAACCAGCTAGATCGTCTGGACGCTTATTAAAAACCCGTAGGACTTCCACACCGAACTTCTCACAATATAAGTGTAGGGGTGGGTCACGGGTGGGTTGCCCCCTGTCCGCTGCATACAAAAGTACAACCATCCCGCTTCGTATTCAAATGGATACTACTTAACAATGTAGCATAAGACTGTCACAGGCAAGCGCTGGTACCTCACTGAAAATATGAATTAGGCCATCAAAATTTTAATTCTTTTTGCTTATCTCAACATCTCAATATCTCCCTTTTTCGTAAATAAAAAAAAGATGACAGCACCTGAGGTCTCAAAATAAAGAAAATCTAGCGGTGTTCTTCAGGAGAGTTGCTGCTACAATATCGTCAAGGACATGATCAAGCCGCCATTCAAAAACACATAAAATAGACAGAGCACACCGACAGGACACGACGTGCCCAAACCGCATATCCTGGTTTGGGCATGTAATAACAATTACGCTCATGAGTTCCATGTTGGAATGCATGGCTATGTGTTGCCTCAAATTGCGAAGTCTCCTTAGAGGCTGCATACAATGCGCGAGCGGGAAGAGCTCATGGGATGTTTTGAACATCGTAGTTTTAATTTTCACCTTTATCCCTCTCATTCCACTTGTATTCCACCTTAATCCTGGAAAGGTTTCGCACTCGACTACAATCAAGTTGGAGCAGGTCGTGGGTTCGAGTCCCATAAAGTCGTAGGCGCGTGTACCATGCCATTTCGGCCCACATATAGTAAATAACGAATAATTAATTATTTCGACAATCAGTTATCGTCCCTCATATACCAATCACATGCTTTGTTTGGCTGCTGGCCTTATTTGGGTCGAACGAAATTTTCCACATCGTCTTCTGTGCCTTTCGTATTGATGCCAAGGTTGTTCGAAGACGTCTTCATATGGGACTTACGATGCTTTCTCTTTAAAGGGACAATAAAGAGAAACATGAATTAGTTTAGGCCAATAGATTATTTCAGAAGCCTGTTTCCGTTGATTTCGCCACCATAGGTTCATTATTAAAACAGAAAGCTAAGGTCAAAACCTCATTTTTCAATTTCGCGCCCAAACCTAGGGACCCGAACGTCACCGTGACGTCACGGATTTCAAAGCATTTCCTTCGTACTTTCGGTCACATTCGCTCAATGAAATTCCATGAAACATGCTACGTTATGTCTCAGACCCTCCTACAACATAATGTGGTTCATTTTTTAGCGGAAAAGAATTTTGCGTGCCAGAGCAGGCGCCTTCAAAATCTATGATAACACCGATAGCTGGTGCGAGAACATGGAGGTGTCGCCACCTGTAATTTCTCCTTGTGCGTTTTCTCCCTAAATAAGCGCTCTTTCGTGGCTAAAGTGATGCGACAGAGGAATTTAGTCATACGTGATAAAATCGTTTTTGCTCTTTAGAGTCCCTTTAATACGGGACATATTCATAGTCAAGCCGACATGTGGATTTCGCATTTGCCCCTGCCATCTATACCTTGTGGTGACGCGAAGCAACGTTCGAAATTCAAATGCTCACCGGTACGGACTTCTGCTTTCTGAGCACGCACGAGGCCTGCTATGGAGCTCTGCAGCTTTCGCTCAAAGTCGTGCACGTTCTGCGCGTGCTTGCGCACATCTGCCTCGGGCTTCAAGAGCGCCATGGTCTGTGCCACGAGTCTTGTGTAATCTTCGTCCGAGGGCTTCTCAGCTGACAAGAAGTACCTGCGACGTAAACACGTGAACAACTGCATTGTTCGATATGCAGGTGTTTAACCAGCAGTGGTGGTTTAGCGGCTAGGTGTTCGCTCGTGAAGCTCAATGTCACGTGATTTAATCCTGGCTACGGCGGCCGCATTTAGATGGCGGGAAAACGAAAGAAAGAAAAAGAGCTGTGTGCTCAGATTGAGGTGCACGTTCAAGAACCCCAGGTAGCCATGATTACTCCTGTGCCCTTCACTACTGGGCATGCCTCATAATGATCGCTGGTTTTTGCACGTAAAGAGCAATTAATTATCATTAATTGTTAGTGTAGAGGGTGTTTCAGTTAACGTGCGACGAGGTTTAAACATATCCACGTACGTGTAAAAGGAGGCACACATATTGTTATATGGGTGACCCCCACATTTGCTTAATGAAAATACATTTCCGGGCACCAAATCGCATACTCTGCAAGGTTACTATTAAACACATCGTGATTAAAGACACCGTATAATGTCGGTTAATTAATTATTGTTTGACGTGAGAAAACTCATTCAAAGTAATAATTGCCGCAGGTCAATACGCCAGTAAAGTACAAGTTTCAGCGAGTTGGTAAGTCATTACTTGTGAGCTCGTAGCCCTGCTGAAAAAGAGCGAAAAAAATGAAGGGGTAATTGAGGGGACCCTTCTTGCTCTGTCCTCTTGGTTAACCCTTCGTCCTTCTTTGTTTGGTCGTTTCAAGCAGCACTACGCGTTCACAGGTCACAACAGTAATGGCTACCAATATATTTACATCCTTCTAACCCGCACCTGGATTTTATAAACTTTGGAGCAATGTATCGGAACAGTGTATTAGTAAAGGTTGCTTCCATGCACCTTTTATTTCACGTCAAAAAAAGAAAAATATAGGAAAGCGCAATTTTCTGTTCATTGCCGGGCCTACATATGATATGTGCCTTTTTGGTATTTATTTATTTATTTAATTGACGGCTACGCGTCACTGGGAGGTCGGAACAAATCTTCTGATTTCGCTCAGTGATGTCACACGCGATAACGATAGGAGCGGGCGTCGAGAAAGTGTGCGCTGAACAAACAATTGGTTCAGTGCATCCGTGGAACGTTGAACATGTCGCCAAGTATTATAGTGCTAGTGATAGTGGCAACATTCGTCATTACCCGCCATACTAAATAGACCAATCGCACAATATTTGACTAGCTGAATGTTACGTACACTATGGGCGTGTGTATCTTCTTTTTCTAAGTTCCACAGACATAATTGAATAATTGAATAGGCAATTCGCGTCAAATAATAATTTCTGGGGTTTAACGTCCCATAACCACGACATGAGTAGAGACGCCGTCGGGTAGGGCTCCGGAAATTTCGACCTCCTGGGGTTCTTCACAAATAGCCCTGACATCGCATAGTACACGGGCCTTCACATTTCGCTTCTATCATGATGCAGCCACCGCGGCCGGGATTCGATCCCGCGACCTCCGGGACAGCAGCCGAGTGCCATAGACACTATCGACCACCGTGGCGAGACAATTTGCGTCCCCGTGCGGATGCGCCATGAGTGAATTGATCAAGAGGGTATGCAACAGTGATTCAAAATTTTAATTTGAGCCCTCGAAAATCATGCTCTGATTGACAAAAGAAATAATTAACCTTTCTTATTTCTCATTTCAGTCTAATGGTTATGAAGAAATTAACTTACTCGTACCGGTGTTACAACCGCACGTAGTCGAACGCTTTGGGAAGAGTTTGTACTTGTTATTGCTTTTTCCAATATACGGGAGAACGGTAAAGTACAATTCTTCACTGAATGGAATCTGTAAGTCTTTGCAACTTAACACTGGTGTATGGCGAAATATATAAGGCGCGCGCGATATTTGAATCGGCAACAGTGACCCACTCGAAATGTGTACTTGGAATTGAGGAGTAAGCAGCCTCTTCGTATATTACATTTTGAATAAACGTAATATTAAGAGTTCAAGGAATGGGTTGCCAGTATCTCACTAAAACAATGCAGAAAAATAAGCGCTATAACTATGAGCAGAATAGTCCATTGAGGTTATAGATATTGACACTGACGGGCCTTTACCATTTCCGCCCCGTCGAAAGTGCATCCTGTAGGCAAAAGCTGTGTTGGGTATACTGTTAGTAGAACTTTGCAACTTCTTAGCAACGGCGTATTATTAGTTTCTCTTGATTCTTCTACGAGGCGCTGCAAGAAAGTATTAAAAGATAACAAAACGGAAGGCGTCAAATTCTAAACCGCTGCTACCTTAACCACACAATTCGTGATTCCTTTTCCTATCTCCTTACTAGATCCTTTTCCTGCTGCCAATTTCGGTTGCACCCTGCTGTCACTTACGATGAAGCTTCAGGCTAGATGAAATGTAAATGTGTCCCGCTACTCCACGCTGCCGGCATTCACATTAAAAATCCATTGCCTTCGTCGGCAAGGTTTATTGCCCACAGCAGTAATCAAGTATTTTTTTTTAATTGATACTCCACACTCAAGCGGCGTGCCCGACACTTTTAGACCACGAACCCGAGCATGAGGTTTATCAGTGCGACAGAGGGTGCTCGACAAGGAGGAAGCGAAGGGTTGCTTTCGAACAAAGCAAGCACAAGCAAGCCGAGTGGTGGTTATTGCGGTGGGACAGAAAGGATCCCCGAGGGATTTAGCTGTTTTCCATAGTATTGTTAACCCTTAAAGAATTTCAAAATTACTTACAACTCCACGTAGGGCTTAGCTGCCGGAAAAACACTATGTCGTTGTCCCAATTTTTCTCCCTTTTTTGCTATTTTATTCTAACGCGGGGTACTTTCGCGAAACATCGGGTGTGGAGGTTACCGTAAAATCTGGGTCGCAGTAAAATGAAGCCGTTCCTTCTTGTCCCCGGACCATCCCCCGCCCGCCGACCTCTTTCGCTCACCACCGACCGAGGAACAATGGGAGGCCCTTCTCTCCAGCACCGACAGAGACATCCAGACACGGGTCCTGGAACGTGCTGAAGAGGTCATTGAAAGGCACAGCCTTGCAGACTATGTGGCTTAGCCTCCATCACCCCTCGCCCCTTCTACGAATAAAGTTGCTACTCACTCACTTCCTTCTTGTCGTAAACAGGGAAGACCAAGAACCTTTGCCAAAGCTAAAGCCATCCCGCTACCTTGTCTTCAAATGCTCAAAAACGTTGGGAGATCTCTATAACGCCGCCTGCTCCCGTTGTAATTATAAAAGTTGTCGTTCGCTGCTTTCCAGCACCAGTGTTGTTTAGAGCGATCCTGCAACATTTTCAAAACGTAGCTATAAAACAGTTCCCTTCAGTCGCAAAGGAGCTTGCGAAGAAGGCATTATTGATTTCCCAAAACTACGATATGATTAGGAGAGACAGCGTGGTCCAGGACGCTGGATATTTCGAACACCTGGAGATTTTTAAACTGTCCACAGTCCACTTTTCGCCTCGATCAATATGCACCCGTTGCGGCCGAGACGCGATCCCACGAATTTTGGATCAGCAACCGAGTGCCATAGCCACTAGACCTTCATGGCGGGGCTGTGAAGACGTCAGCCAAACATTATTGCACTGCAACGCAGCCTCCCACTGCTCATCATACGGAATGAGTTTTTAAATGCGGAGCATTTCTTAGTCGCGCGATGTCGCGCTTCGGTGTCGGCGGCGCCGTCAACACCCCCACTGCGCATGCTCGGCTCGTCTCGTGGCGGCCCACCGGGGCGTTCAGCAAGCCGAACATGCGCAGTGGGGGTGCGGACCTCTCCCCCGTACTCCTCTCCCTCGAACGCGGGCAGTGTGTATATAAGCGACGGAGCGCGCGTTCGGAATTCAATCCATCACTCGGGCAGCGCGACGCATCTGCGAAACGGCAACGCCGAGCTGCGGATTCCGAACTTCGTGCACGAGAAGCAGCGGCGAAACGGGAGCAGAGAGCGTTAAGACCCCAGGTACGTGAGCGAGAAGCGGCGTGCAAACGTCGTCAACGAGACGTGGCTCCGGACGCTGCTCGTGGACGCAAGCGCCCACCTTGGTGCCGTCCAATACGACGACGGCACCAAGCAGGCACACTTTAACTTTACACTCCTTGCCTTCGCTTCTCCTCCATTCAATAAATAAGAATAATAAAGACGAAATAACAATTAAGCATTCCCAAACTATACCCAATTACGCAACATTCACGCGATACGCGATACTCCCCCCCCCCCGCCCCACTCTACGACGCATTTACTCGAGTTCCCTCCGTGGGAAGATGCGGGCGGAATTTTTTTAAGGGACGCTGGAAGGGGGTGCATAGAGCTCCCCCACATGATGTCGTTTCAGTCTGCTCTAGGACAAACGCACAATTTGCAAGAGGGAGAAGAATAAACGGAGGGAAGGGGGCGGTGGAGGATGTAAGGTGAGGGAAACGTACGGCATTCCGGAGGCAATCCTGGAGTGGGCACAGGTAGTTCCTTCCTCTCCCACCCCATCCCCTCTGTGCCCCATTGCCCCTTCCCTTCAATAGGAAAAATAAAGTTTTCACTCATTCATTCATTATTTCACTGCACGCATCAAGAAATTTGCGGTTTGATTTCACATGCAGCGGGAAACCGCCCGCTCTCCTTTAAACAAATGACATCTCCAGGAGCATTTGCCTTAACTGTCTTTGTGGCTATTTAGAGTGGTCTATGTTTTCGACGCTCTTTTACAGAGAAATACAGGGAGCCCACTTTCTTTTATTTCTGTGTTGAACTAAATACGAGCAAGCCCCGCAACGATGGTCTGTGGCTGTTCCAATGACCTTGGGATCGCAACGTCGCGGGATCGAATCCCGCGCCACGGCTGCTGCATTTCGATGGTGGCGAAATTTTGAGGCGCATGTACAGTGCAATATCAGTGCACGTCGAGGAATCCCAAGTGGCCTAAATTTCCGGAGGCTTCCCCTACGGCGTCTCTCCTAATCATATCGTGGTTTTGGAACGCTGAAACCGCGGATATCAATCACTTAAACGCAAAGAAATGAGGAATTTGGGACGAGGTTTCTGATAGTTCTGGCTCGAGTGTTCTACTCCGTGGTCTTTCCGTCCTCATGTGTTGAAAGAAGAGCGGGTGCTTTTGAGCTGCGTTTGAAACATAGTTGCAAATTACCTGGTGCGGGCAGCGTAATAACGTGGGGGTCAAATGTTTCCCACGGGTCCCCGCGATTGATCGCCATGGTCTTCTGATTGTGTTCGAAAGCTGTTGCAGGCGCGATCGCACTGCCGAGCGAAAGAGATCGCGCGACCGAGTTCGTCGCATGACCCTCGCAAATGGCGCCAGCCATAGCGCAGAGTAGTAGAGCACTGCATAGGCCTGGTTTTGCAGCTCGGACGTTGAATATTAACTATGGCCTGGGGCAGCATGTGCATATGCATGTGCATGTGCATGTGCAGACCAGTCTGGGGCACCCTGGAAGGAAAATTTTTTGGTGATGTCCATTACTGTTGCCTTAATTGCGCTTTCTAAGAAGTGATATGACTGTAAATACGTTGTGTCCATGCTTGAAGGTGTTCTTTTTCTAGACCGCGGTGACGCAACTTTTAGGTAAAGGGCAGCTTACGCTTATAAGTGCAGCCGTTCGATCCCTCGCAACCGCGGCCACATTTTGGGAAGGGGTTAAAGAAAAAGCTAGTGCTCTTATATTTAAGTTCATGCTGAATAACTTCACATGGTAGAAATTAGTCGGACTACGTTCTTGCACGTTATGCCCGTTAATGTTAATGAAATGTAGCTTGTGCGAAATACGAGGAATCCTTGCAAATAAAGGTATATTGATTTTGAAGCACGCCAATAATTTTAGTGAAAGAAGTTGTTTTCGCATTTAATAACACCTTATAGTCCCCCTATTACAGGGTGGCCAGGTTTTGGTCGGCCTCGGGAGAACTTCCGTGAGCCACCTTCATACGTCACGGCATAGCTAAGAAACTCCGTTCAAGAAAATGGAAGGTTGGGCAGATGGATGTGGGGGTCGTTAGGCGCACAACGTTTGACTGAGTGGCGGCTAGAGCCTCCAAGCTAGCTTTTAGTTCACTCTATGCGCTGCTTCTTATATTTTACGCTACTAATTGTGGATTCTGATCTGCGTCTATCCAGGGCCATGACGTCGAATCCCAGAGCAAGATATCAGCTTCTGTAGGAAATTTAGCAGGTTTTTGGAGAAGGTTAATTGTTCCGACCTGTTGGCCGAGCTTACTAACAAAATGGTAAGCGCTAGCAAATGACCAGAATGTTGTGGGCAGGCGTAGCGCGAGCGCTCGTGTTAATGCCTCTCTCCAGTAGTCAACTTGAGCTGCTAAACCAATCAGACGTGCGAAAACTTCACGACGAAATACTTGTGGCAGACGCTGAAGGGTACTTTACGTGGCCATTGTTTTACGAGCAACGAAACAGATGTGAGCAGAGATTTTTTTTATTTAAAAGGACAGAAAGTTGAGCGAGTTGGTAACAGTCCATAATCAAAAGAAGAGGCGTGCAGGACACGGACACAAGGAGAGCAGTGAACAACACGAACGCCGGCGTTCGTGTTGTTCACTGCTCTCCTTGTGTCCGTGTCCTGCACACCTCTTCTTTTGATTTTTTATTTAGTAATACTGTCAATCCCGTCAGGGATTTTTACAGGAGTGGGTTAAAGGTTCTACATACATTATGGTACAAAATTATACAATAGTTACGTAGGGTAACAGAATCATAATGAACCTATGTTATTTAAAAGATACAAAAATAAAGAAGGCGGGCACATAAATTATCAAGTTGAAAACAATCACCATCATTTTGTCACAAATTTCGTATGTACAGAAGAAAAGGACAAAATCTACACAACACCAATAACTCTTCTAACGTACTGCTGATAGCGCGCTTTCACCAGGAAGTTCAACAAATTTGTCGATGGAGGACTGCGCGACCACCGTCTCAGCTAAAGTGTTGCATTCCCGAATAGAGCGCGGGAAGAAGGAAAAACAAAATGTATTGTTGGCGCAAAAGTATTCCTGGAGTGTAAGTTTGTGCTTATGACGGATTTCTCTGGTAGTGTTGTAAGAAATGTGGGTGGTTCGTTCCAATTTATCCTTGCTATGTATGATATGGTACATAAATTTGAGGCGGAACGACATCGCCAGGTTTGGCTAACGTGTGAAGACCGATCTCTGATAGCATTTGCGTGGGCGAGTCAGTGCGCCTATATCTGTTACAGATAAAACGCGCGGCTTTGCGCGGGGCAGCCTCGATAGTACGTATGTGATTTCGGGTATACGGAAACCATGCCACGTTCGCCTACTCTAAGACGGGGCGTATAACTGTCACATAGGCCATAAGCTTGGCTTCCCTTCTAGAGTATCGCAGCGACCGCTTTAACAACATAAGCTTTCGCATTGCTTTGCTTGTGACGTGTTCCACATGTGCCGACCATCCTAAATCTGACGATATGACGACGCCCAACTACTTATAATGAGGGACGGTGTTAAGAATAATGCTGTTGTAGTCGTACGGAAAGGAAAATGTGAATTTCATTCTGGTTACGGTCATTGCTGTAAACAGGTGAAGAGCGGGGCGCGGACCCCGTGAGAACATCGCTTGCGGTTGGTATCTAGATGGTCGAAAATGGCGGACTTAGCCAGTCGCCGGTGTGAATGCTAGCTTACGATTTTCTGTCAAGGGCAGTTCTAGCATAACATAATATCATAAGCACTGTGCTTGATTAACAGTGAATGTAGCAGTGGTTCTTTCTTCAATAAAGTTTTCCTAAGATCTCGGAAATAAGCCATAAACAGCAAAATAAACATATTTGCTAATCATGCAACGCGGATTGCAGGGGTGAAAATGCTACACTCCAAAAATGCATACGCTAGCGCAAGTGAATTCTGTTTGCGAAAGAGTGTACTGTCACTCCGAGGTAAATTTTTTGCATGTTGTGGACTGATCTGGCCAAGTTGTGTTGCTTCTCATGTACTTGTTTTCTGGCACCAACAACAAAACCAAAAACTATCACAAATGTTATCGCGTATTTGAAAATTATGGCGTAATCAAAACTAGGCTTATTCTCCAAAGGAAACTACGGCGAAATGCCTAGATGGTCTGCAAAAATCAGTTGGTTTTCGAGAATTCCATTGTTTATCGCTTCTCCATTGTATTTTCGGTGTAAGAAAAATAAATTCACGTCAAAATTACATTTTTCCCGCCCTATGCATAAGCACGTGCTGCGAGAAACAACCTATGTATTTTTTCGCATTGTAGCCAAAACCGCTTAACATAATTTTCTAGCTTCCATACAACACAACATGCACATTGTTTCATCATCACCATCACCAGTATCATCATCATCAGCCTACTGTAAGTCCACTGCAGCTAGAAAGCCTCACCCAAAAATTATCGATCTGGCCTATCCTGAACGCGTTGCTTCCACTTTATGTCTGCAAGCTTCTAAATTTAAGGATAACTAATTATGTAGGCCCTAACAATCACCATCGAAATATTTGAGATCAATGATATTAGTGCAAGAACCACAATGGGTGTCATCTCCCGTATTTTCTTTCTGGGCATTTTCTAAATTATGGATGGCTTTTCGTGCCTTGCAAAGGTAATCTGCTAATGGGAGAAAAAGATCGTCCTCCACATCAGCGCCCCTTTAACAAATAGCCAATGCTCACTGAAAGCAGCTGTCAGTAAAATATTACAGAATTTAGACGCTACTGGATGTATGTAATGAGTGGGCGTAAACATATCGCCATCTGCGTTATCGAAGCATGTATAACAGACATGGCGGAGTGCCGCCAGGCATGAAGCAGCGCAATGGACGTGCAAAGCGAGCCTACATTGTCTAGAGCACTTTCCGAGTAAAAGAGCGCCTCTTTACTTGCAATCTGTATGGCGAAACAGCAGCACTAGCATACAACAATTAATAAAGAAACGATCAGACCTCCTTAATATTTCAGTCTCTTTAATAGCTCCAGAGGCCAGAGCATTGTGAAACTTTTATTGAGTGGGACAGACATTAGGCGAATTCAATCTATTACTCTTGTATACAAAGCGGCCAAGAGCCACACTTGATTTGAAATGCGGAGATTTTCTTGTAGAACATGAGTCGCTTTGGCCGTATCTATCTATCTATCTATCTATCTATCTATCTATCTATCTATCTATCTATCTATCTATCTATCTATCTATCTATCTATCTGTCTAGTCTGTCTGTCTGTCTGTCTGTCTGTCTGTCTGTCTGTCTGTCTGTCTGTCGACGTCCCGACGATCTCCTCCTCATGTCGCTCACTTGGTATACACCGAAAGTGACATGGTATGTCATAAAACGACCTGCCAAAATGACCTGCTTGTCATGTAGGCCACGATTAACGATAATGCAGTCATGTGTAGCTCATAACAATATGCCCAGGCACGCACCACAGGTAAGTGAATGTTAACATTACCGCCCCTCTCAATTAAACTATAAATGTAATATTCCATTAAAACACACCTTAAAGAATAGCGAAGCTTGCGGTCAGTCGCGCGAGGCTCAAGCAAAGCGAGCGTGGAGGATTTGAAATTTTACATTGTTGGGGGCATAGCGTAGCTGTTGGTGTTCCCCTTCACTTTACCTTCCTCCATATCCTTACATATATTTCTCGCCTCTTGCTAGCTATACTGTACAAAACTATGCTAGCCTCTACTTCTCCATCCCCCGTCTTCCCTCCTCCTCACACGCACCATTATTTCAAGGGCACTGACGTAGCCAGGAGATCATTCGATGGGTGTTTTACGATGCGGCGTGCAAAAATAATTGGTGAAAAAAAGGTTGAAAGTGAAGGGAGAGGGTGGTTGTGCAGCAATCAGAATATATAGGTGGCTCTTTTGACACCTGTGAAATATAATGACTACAAGAAAATAGTGAGAGAGCACACATTAAAACCTAACTCTAACTGCTGCTGTTCTGAGTCCTTTGCGCAGGCCTGGGAGTTTCTTTGTGTTCTTTTCACTCGTGGCTCCCACCTGCGCATCCTTCACTCATACCTTCATGTTGACAACCCGCATATGGACAACGTCATCTTCCGCTGCGTTCAATGATTTTGGATTATCATAAGGTCTGACTGGCCCCTCTATGCATTAGACACACGCTGCAATATCGCATCTGTCCTACTTAATCTGCACCGTTTCGTCCCTTTGCTACGAATTACATGCATTGATGACAATCTGTGGTATTTGGTGACGGGGCCGCGGTCGTTTTGTGGTTATGGTTTCCGGCGGCTAACGCGAAAATCACGGATTCGGTTCCGGCTGCTGTGGTCGCTTTTTCGATGGAGACGAAAATGCCAGAGGCCCGTGTAGTGTGCGTTGTCTCTCAGTGCACGCTGAAGAACCGAGGTCAAAATTTCAGGAGCCCTCCACTACGGCGTTTCTGTGTTCTGTCTCACTCCCTTTCTCCTTTACCCACTGACGCTGAGCCATGCTCTCACCGTGGGTTGCAGGAAACAGCGTGCTTTCCTTGACCGAGCTACAGTCATCATCAACAACATTTGGAGAACCTGGTGTGCTATCGTGTACACGGTCAAATTCCGCCATATCCTTAAATTCTGCCATCTTGCCAGCTATCATAGGTGCGGAAGGCATGTACAAGCTCCCTAACTAGTTCGTAAATGACGCCATTAAACAATTTGAAGAAATGGCGAAATTTGACAGAGTCTGTGATACCACACCTGATCTTGCTAAAGGAGGCTGCGTAGCAAGGAGCATAATGCTGCTATATGCTAGGGACATGAGAGCAGGGCTGGTTCGCGAAGCAGGCTTCCTATCAGAACCGAAAACGACATACCTACGTACCCTCGCTACCCGGTAGCTTCACCACCGCCAGCTCTCACCTTTTGAGCAGCGTCGTGGACGGGGTTACGTGGGCGCGCAGTGTGTCAGGTGCCAAACTCACGGTCACAAAGGGAAACACGCGCAGCTCTCGGTCCAGAGAGCCAAGCAGGCTGGTTAGGTTCTCGTCGTGGTTTGTCTCGTGGATGCGGAAGTCTCGCATTGCATCCTGAAGGCTCTCACGCTCGTTTTTGCCCTTGTACTCGATGATGCAGTCCATGTACAGGTTGGATACCTGGTTGAGAGAGTGTAGTTCGCTCGCGATCACTCAAGATATGGTTTTTATTGCGAGGAATAACAACGGTTTCAACATGGAGTACACTGTCTTCGCTGGTACTCCGTCGCAACATCAATTGTTTTACGTGTTTTTCAATATGAACCCTTACAATGCAAAGCACACAAGCATCCCTGCATTCCACCACGATGGCAATAACGTGCTCAAAATTAAACAAAAATAATTTTTATACATCCGCGCAGCTTACCACTATCAACCCTACTTATTTAATCTAAATGATTGCGGGGACTCTTGTTTAGCCGTTAAGGGTGGAACGCGATAGCGTTATCGTGCCTCGTGCGCATTTCCTCCGCATTTGCTTGCCCTTGAGTAACATAACAGCGTAGGTGTCGTGACACAATACATTCTTGTATTAGTTCACACTCGGCCTCCACCTGGCATGGCCTAGCTCGGTGTCAAGCTAGGTCACGTCGGGTACATGTTGGCCGGGCTCGGGTACACGTTGAAGTAGAATGTCCGAGCAGTATTGGCCGATGAGGAATACTCCACAGCCCGCCCGCCACCAGAACACGGTGCAAAATCCATCTTACGAACATGAAGAGCGAGAGCACGGTGGCGCTTATTACCACGATAGCGTTAAGGAGTTCATATCGCAGTCCGCCGCGCTGGTGTAGCGGCTATGGTGCTCGGCTGCCGCCCACAAAAAAAGCGTGGGTTCGATCCCCCGTGGTTGCATTTTCGATGGTAGCGAAAATGCCCGAAGCCCGTGTACTGTGCGTTTGCAGTACGTGTTAAAGAACCCCAGCTGGTCAAAATTTCCGAAGCCCTTCACTATGGCCTTTCTCTCCTTGCTATCTCTCTTTCAATCCCTTTCTCCTACCCCCACAGACGCTTAGCTGTGCTCCCGGCATGGGCTCCAATAGCAGCGGCCTTTCCTTAACCATACTACCACCACCATCATAAGGTCGTACATCAGAAAATCTGATGTTGGTCTCGGCGTTGGCGTTGGCGTCAGGCGGATATAATCATGTCGAGCTGCTGCTACCGCTGTAGCAAACCGATGCAAGCCATCCTCCATGGCGCAGGTGTTTCAATGACAGAATTAAAGCTCTCAAAGTAAAATAAGTAACAAGAAATCGTAAACTGCAATAAAATTAGTGTATCCTGTTGGATATCGAATTTTAGCGCAAATAATTCGAAAATGTCGACTCAAAAGAAGGAGAAGAAAACCACCGGCGAACCACTGCGCCACAGCAGGACAACCGTACATAGCCCGATGAATTCCCATAACACCGGCTGAAATTAAGACAAAATGGATCGAGATTCAGAATGGCCAAGAGAAGTCGGCTTAGTATAATAAAATAAAAAGTACGCCAAAAGTGCAAAACATTGCACAATGAGCTCAAATTAAGCGAAAGTAATTCGAAACCTTCGGCAATAAACAAATCCCAATCACAACGAAAACTTAGGGGACTCTCATGTCCAAAAATCGTAGAGCGTTCACAGCAGGGGAAGCGGCTTCGAATTTTTACTTTCCTCATCATGAAATAATTTGGGGCGGTCGTTCTGGATTCTCGTCCGTTATTGGGACAATTGTCACAGCTATCCCAAAAGCGCGGCTTAACTGCCCTAAATAGCTTAGACTCGTTGTATAAGAAAATTGGCAGATCCCACGTGCAGTGGGAATCAAGGAAATGCGAAGCACGTATAAGGAACGTAAAATGGATTTGCATTGTTGTCTAGCTATACCGAGTTTGGTGCACATGAAGTTAACGAAACGGCCGCAAGAGCACCAAGTCTGTGGCATGAAAACCATGCCGCTCATACACACATGTCATCCTTCTAACGTTATGACTTGTCATTTACGTTTGTCATGCAGTCGTGTTGGGCCACAGCACTTTTGGTATACATCCCTTTAAGGAAACCAGTGGCATGTAGATCATGCCTCTAATGACATGCATGTCACGATTTTCATGTTATGACCTGTCAATCATGGTCGTCATGCAGTCATGTTGTGCCAAACCAATTTTCGTATAGGCTCCGTGCAGTCGAGTTTTCCATGTGCGACATCAGCGCCAAAATGCACTGCCTGGCGGAGAGAAGAAGCAAAATTGGGCAGACTGTGATAGGAAAATACGCGAACGCTTTGCGCGTCTCCAAATATATAGCAGCAGCGACCGCCCGTCCCACCTTCTTTCGTTTTATTTCCTTTGAGACGCGCGCTCCAAACCTGCGGCAAACTGTTCCAAAGGGCGACGCCGCGAGCGTTCATGTGGTTCGCAGCACGCCCGGAAAGAAGCGAAGAAACGCACGCGTCGCTGTCGCCTCGTTTTCCACCGTGCTTGCGCGTCTCATACGTGTGACCCAAGCGGCCAATGTCAGCGATACTGAGCCGTCCGACGCGGGCTACGTAGCACCCTCTGGTCAGTAGACGGAGCCCATACATCCCGTTAACGAAACGCCAGTATAGCGCCAGGACCATGGCATGTAAATCATGCCGGTCATGACACGCGTGTTATGATTCTAGTGTTATGACCTGTCATTTACGTTCGTCATGCTGTCGTGTTGTGCCATGACATGTAAATCATGCCGCCCATGACATGCATGTTATGCTTTTCATGTTATGACCTGTCATTTATGTTCGTCATGCAGTGATATTCTTGCATACCAATTATCCTACACATCCCACTAACGAAACGGCCGAGAGAGAGCACCAAAACCGTGGCATGTAAATCATGTCGCTCATGACATGCATGTCATGATTTTCATCTTATGACCTGTCATTTACGTTCGTGATGCAGTCATCTTGTGGCATGCCAATTTTCGTATACATCCCGTTAACGAAACGCGTGGCATGTAAATCATGTCGACCATGACATGCATATTATGATTTTCATGTTGTGACCTGTCAGTCATGTTCGCCGTGCAGTCATGTTGTGGCATACGAATTTTCGTATACATCCCATTAACCAAACGGCCAGGAGAGCACCAAGACCGTCGCATGTAAATCATGTCACTCATGACATGCGTGTCATGATTTTCATGTTATGACCTGTCATTTATGTTCGCCATGCAGTCGTATTGTGGCATACCAATTTTTGTATACATCCGATTAACGAGACGACCAGGAGAGCACCAAGACTGGGACATGTAAATCATGCCGCTCATGACACGCATGTCATGATTTTCATGTTATGACCTGCCATTTATCTTCGTCAGGCAGTCATGTTGTGCCATACCAATTTTCGCATACATCCCATTACCGAAACGGCCAGGAGAGCACCAAGGCCGTGGCATGTAAATCATGCCGCTCATGACATGCATATCACGATTTTCATGTTATGACCTGTCATTTATGTTCGTCATGTAGTCATGATGTGGCATACCAATTTTCGTAAACATCCGATTAGCTAAACGTCCAGGAGAGCGCAAAATCGTAGGCGGCTAGATAGATAGATAGATAGATAGATAGATAGATAGATAGATAGATAGATAGATAGATAGATAGATACGCTCAAACTCGCCGAAGTTCGCTAAGAAATGCTTCGCATTTAAAAATTCACAGCATAACCACGGAGTGAATGATGATGAGTGGGCGAAGCTCCGGATGTTCATCGTAGATCGTGCCGAGTTCCGTATTAATTTAGTTAACGCGCACGCTACGAATCCTATGGTTCAACTACGCACAAGTGAAATCTCCAACCGGCACTTCATTGCAAGTCGAGATCCAGTGCATATATATATATATATATATATATGGGTTGCCGGTGAATGCTTCTCCATCGCGAGCAGTCGGTATTTTTCAATCAAGAAACTCGCTAGAGGACGCTGTCTGCGCCAACGTCGCGCGTGAGGGCGCGTTCTCTTCCTTTGCGAGCTGGTAGAGCGTTCATCGAAGAGAGAGCGTTTCCATAGTCAACGCGCGCCTTTCGCTCTCTCTTTCTCTCTGTCTCTCTCTCTCACACAAGACAGCAGATGGAAGAGTGAGAGAGCTCGCGCGCCGGGAGGCACGCGCCCAGGGCGAGCGCGAGCCTCCCGGCGGCGCAAGGTGGCTACGTACATACTACTACAGAGGAGGGGACGACCCACACACTAAGGAGATTCGCCCCTAAATATCCACGCATCCCCACGCAGTGAACCATGACGATTGGGTGAAGCTGAGGACCGTTCTGTGTTACCGTAAATCGCCCACGAGATTGCCCACTCATGCATGTAAACGAGTGACAACAGCGTGGGCACATTTACACATGCGTTGTCACTTATGCTCCTGGTTTTTATGAGATTCCTGCGCTCCCACGTCGTAGATCGTGCGAGTTCCGGATTAATTTAGTTAGCTCGCACACTGCGAATCCTTGTGGGTTCAACTACGCACAAGAGAAAGAGTGTTTCCACAGTCAACGCACGCCGTTCACTCTCTCTTACGACAGCAGATGACACTGTCTTGGTTCACTGCCTGCGGAAAGACCCACACATGCACAGATACTCTGACTGCACTCATGACTGCTGCTATCGAAGAAAGAGATCGCGCGCTGAGAGCAAGCGCGAGCGTGGCTACGATTGATTCATTGAGTGATTCTGGTTCGGTCAGTAAAGGACGCTAATTTCTGCAGCCCATGTAGGGAGCACGGGTAAGCGTCAGTGGGTGTGGGGGAAAGGGAGTGAAAGAGGTAGAGATGAGAGATAGGCCGTAGTGGAGGGCTCGGGAAATTTAGATCACCTGGGGTTCTTTAACGTGCACTGACAACTCACAGTACACAGGCCTCTGGCATTTTCGCCTCCATCCAAGATCGTGGCTACGACATTACAATGGCAGCCAAGCCTATTAACGTCATCTCCTAACCGAACCTCGATCATCGTCATCGTCATCATCATCATCGTCATCATCATCATCATCAAGCCTCGACCCTGAAGAGCTTCGCAGCTAAAATACCACAAAGCTCTTTCACATTATACGTTATGATGTCGTCTTAATCGCTTACTTCGTTCTAGACACAATATTCAAGCTGGCACCACCATACAGCCGCACTGTCGACGCAGTTCCATGTTACCGCGTATAAATCCAGTGCTCATCGTCCCTTCATTTGATACTGTGCGACACTTCGGGGTCTGCTCACATCTGAACAATGTAATTGCAGGCATTCGCTCGAATATGTTCCGAATGCGATTATCGCATGTTCCACATCGACCGTTAAAAAATGCCTTTTAAAGATAAGTGCGAAGGCATCTTATGGAACATCATGCACCCCACAAATTCAAGGAGAGAAGAGCTTCATCTGATGATAAAATTTTATTCTGCAGAGTTTCTGGAGAAGACGTAGTGTAAACGATGGTTTCCTCGGGCCTCACCGGGGGTTTATGTCCGTAAAGTTTCCCTGAGATATATATTCGTCGTCTTGTGTAAGGGTACTTGGCCCGAGCCTAAGAAGCTTGTCAGCCTGGCTGCGTTTCGCAGGGATCAGTCAGCCGCAATGTGGCAATTACGGTCCGCTAGCGCTCTTCACGGTGATTGGATTGTACAACGCAGCTTCTTTTTTTCCCCCGAGAGTGGCCAAAGAAGGGGAATACACGCAAAAAAGGGAAAAGAACTAATGCTATGAACAATCCACCAAACCCTTTAGTAAGCGTTGTTATAGCTCGTGGTTAGGCACATCGATTGTAGCAAGGCTTTTGAGAGACAATAATGATAAGCGCCGAGTATTTAAAACGCATTTTCTTTTGCTTTCAGTTTCTGTTTACAGACATGTTCACTATGAAACAGAAAATTAGACGTGGGTATGCCACTGGAAACGGCAATTATCAGCAGAGCGGCAAAGCGGCACCTCCTTTCGGGGTCCTGTGTTTCTGCCGCCCATAGCATACGTTACCTCTCCTCCCTCTGCCTTTACTGATATATATATATATATATATATATATTCTTTTCAGTGAATATTTTTGCGGATCCAGACGCATCTGAGCAGTGGAGGAACGGACGACGTGCAAACGTGCAAGAACTTTATTTCTTTCCAACGCGTCTGCCGGTGACCTTCGTCAGGGAATACTGTGGATGTGGCCATGTGCCACTTATATTTCCATGACTATATGAGGGGGCCCCAAACACGTCACTGGTAGCATTCCTATCGGACGCGCATCGGACAACTGAACACTCGTGCATCGTGATTACATTATGACTACATCAAAACAGATAAACAGTCAACGTTGACAATGATGCAAAGTGAAGCGTGCGCAATGACAGATCCTCATTTCACAAGTGCGGATACGAACGTGTGCACACGAAAAGATGATGCGTGTCTTAACAACTGTGAAAATGTATGGCATATATTATACAATGCAAGCGAAAATGCAGCAAAAGAGTTAAAACAAAGCGCTGTAGCAATGAGCGTCACCAGTTAACAGAAAAGCTGGACTAAAACAATGAGGACAAGTGTAAAATATGAAAAAATTTATCAGCGATTAATTTCATGCCGAAAACACGAATGCGACAAAACAGCTGAAAGAACATACGTAAAAGGACAAAAGTCAGCATTTAAAAGAATGGTGTCGCACAACGAGAAACGATATCTAGCAGAAAAGAAGTGTAAACTATAAAACCCAAAGAGGCGCGTCACAATATAAAATATGTAAGAGAGCTAGGATTCCTCTTATGTGTTGTACGCACAGAGTAATTTTAATGACTAACTGTCAGTGATGCAGCAGTCCGCTACCCGGGCAGGAATGTGAGTTTTCCTGGGCTCTCATTTGTGGCAGATGATACATCCGTATATTTGTAGATTTGGAATGATTCGCACACTTTTCTTTCGTGGTGGGATCTTACACCGGATTCTAATATGTTTTTTGTTAGTGTGTCCAGCGAATGCCATGTTATGGTGATGTGCTGAGACAGGGGCAGATTGGACAGAGCAGTGACATGTGCCTTGGGACTGTTGTAACGTAATCGAAATGACGTTTCAGTTTGTCCAGCGTACTGAATCTTGCAAGTGGAACAATGAAGCATGTATACGCAGTTGCAGGTGTCACAGTCGAAATCACCTTCAACGTGCACCGGCATCGCGTAGTACACAGGCCTTTGCCTGATTAGTATTGTAACTATCACTATATCAGTCAGTGCTATGAGCGCGGCCATCACTTTTCCACCGCTCGCTGCAGTAGCAGCTTTCGCACCTCCCAACCTTCTCCTGTCCTGCCGACGATGGGGGAGACGGCGAAAAGCGTATCGAAACTAACGCTTCCATGATTAAACAGCTATCGCCCTGACGAAAACTTATCGACATCCAGGCCCTTGAAACCGATGAACAACGGCACACTTCGCCGTTGTTCATCGGTTTCAAGGGTATCTTCATCAATTCATAATCGTATTGTGATTTTGGCACATGAGACTCCATCAATTATACTGTCACCAACCTGGTGCAGGAAACGTCCCTTGAGTTGATCCTGGAAGGTCTGCTTAGAGGTTTTGTTGAAGAAGCTGTGCAGGTTGGCTACCATCGTTCCCACGGCCAGCTGCCGGAAGGAGCGTGTTCCGAACGGGTATTCTGCACTGCCCCGCCACTGGTGGTTGCACGCGTGCCCGTAAAGATCCGTACACGGGTCCACCGTGTTCTGCTCGCGGTTATTCAGGTAGAGCGATACCCATCGACAGTCTGGATGCCTGCATACGGGCTCCTCCGTAGACGCCTGCGAGAAACCCGCATTGTCATGGCATCTCGACCGAGCAATACGGAATGTAGGCAGCAACCGAGTCAGTAGACAGCGACTACAATCAGTGACAGATTAGCAGTTGTCGAAGATCACTTATCTACGAACTGCATCGTCAATGAAAATTGAAAGAATTAATCGGTATGTTATCATTGCGGAAGGCAGAAAGACGGGGCAACTTTCATGACAGACACCGTGCCTTGCGTCTGCAGAAGCTAGGAGGAAATATATTGCGGCTTCTCAGAAAGAGAGCTTCCCAGTTGGCGAAAATTTCATCCTGGTCAGGTGTCTGAGCAGTTACCCTTCCGGGGCAGTCGGTCTACCACTTCAGTTAACCACTAGGTTGGCAATTCGCAGTGCAAGGGCAAGCTTATCCATAAGTTGGAGCGAAGCACTGAATATGACAATGAAGTGTCCAGCTTCGAGTTCTCGATTAATTCGAGCTCGCACTGCTATTTCCTAGCCACCCATTTTGCTCGGTCATTAGAGCGCCAGCCTCGAAAAGACCTTGGTACTGAGTTCGAGCGCCAGACCAGGAAATATTTTTTCGTTGTCTTGGTGGTTTTCACCCTAAAAAACTAGTACGCATTCCGTCGCAGCTCCAACTGCAAGCACACGTACGCCAGTTTCGTCATTCAAAGGGCTCCTCACCTTAGCCAACGCCAAAGGCTTTTTTATGTAGCGGCCGCTATGTGCAACAGTCTGCAAGGAAGGCGAACCCACAAAAATTTCTTAGAGCGATGCCGTGATAGAGGAGTTACAGAAGTTTGATGATCGGCAGAGAAGCCGCCGATCGTCTCTTACTTTTCTTCTTTTCCCCAGCCTTTCTCCTTACCGCGATTCTCTGAGCGCCACGTGAACGCCACGTCACTGGGCAGCACCATGTTCCGCGCCGGGACCCGGGGTCGTCTTGCTATCTTTGCAAGATACGGCGTCTTTTTCGTAGTCATGCATCACTATGAGCGACACCATGGAGGAAAATGTAGCATGCAGCGTGAAGTGATTTCGCTACCTTCGGTTAGCCAACCTCCTCTGACGCCTTGTGCACGGTTCCTCCCGGGCGGCATCAGGCCCCGCATAGTTGCCGGACTGCTCGATGTTGTTTGGACGCGATAAATATTGGTGGCGCTTTACCGTACTGTAGTCTAGCGCTTGTCTATCACGTGGACGAGACTTATTGCCCACGATTCCCTCCTTTAAGCTTTTTGTGACTACGCTTCATTATTGTGACGTGACGTCATCTCCCAGCTTTTTCTTCCCCTTTTCCCATGGGCGACACATAGGTGCAGCACGCGTGCGTTATCCCCGTTGTTTTGGAGCACGACGCCTTCTAAAAGTTGGGAAAACGGCGTTTAGTATGAAATTTCGACTCTTTCCGCGATACAGCTGGGAGAATCCACGGCCATGAGCCAGCAATGTGTGATTGGGCTTGGCAGCTCAATATGTCTACACCTAGTGAGGACCCTATTTAAGGGAAAACGTTTTACACGGGCGCACACGCACGCGCACGCACCACATAAAGACCCGCAGTCGTGCAGTGGTAAGCACTGTGAAGCCTTTGCAAACAGGAAGAGGGGCATGACACTAGAGTTTCTTTTTTCTTTTGGTAAAGGGAAGCGTCACATTTTTGTTAGAATTTTCGGCAGCACACCCCTTTGTCACAACGCAACTGTTGTACATTTAAGTGGCAGTGGTTGACGATGAGCGACATCAGTACTCTAATGGGACGACGAAGTCCTGCATGTCGCGGCAAATGAGAGCATTTCTTGGATTCCGGGAACGCAGCAATCACCTGACCAAGTCCTTCACGGCTCTACTATAATTCTGTATCAGGTCTCCGTATTGTCTTGTCTAATCAAATGCAATAACCTCGTACAAATTTTTCCCCAATGTGTCCCCTGAGTGTATCGGAAAATAACCGCGGCCATGACTTCATTACCAGCCTTCGCTACAGGTACAAAATCAAAATTTACGTTCACGAGTTCCACATTGAGATGGTAATGCAGTGTGCAGGGCTGCTGCAACGCCGGCGTATCAGGGGTACTCATGGTATCAGTGTTCGTGTCAGACGGTTAACAGCTTTATGAATGGTAGAATGAATGTATGAGAGAAACCCCACCAACTTGTAACACAAAGCTGCAAAGGAATCCGTGCGGATTTCTTAGAAATTGAACCTTATGTCAGATGAAAAAAGTCATCCTGGTCTGGGGGGATTTGAACTCGATACGAACGCTTGTCCGGCGCGGTCGCTCTGCCAACTGAGCTAACCAGGGGGCTAGGAACTGATAGCATGAGGGTGATAGCATGAGGGCGAAAGCTTAAAGCACATGGTCATGAATTGCAGCGTAAAAATACCTTGTTGCAAAATGCTAGGCGATAGGAAAAGATGTTTTAGGGCCGAAGTGCTGCAGTTACTGCATTTTACTGGGTGATTGGCCCTACTCCCAGGGCACTTTTAGAGTTCAAGTCCTGTGTTTAGGCTTAGCTCTCCCTTTTAAATGAGATCCTCATGCCACAAAACCCTACCTTTGAATTATCTGCAGTTCGAAGTGCAGTGTGTGATGGATTTAATTGTACTAATTGAAGCGGGTGCACATCTTCCCTGCGAGCAAAGCGAGGCACTTCAATCACAAGCGGACGTTTAACGCGGTCGCGGCGCCCAAGACATGTGGCGTACTTTTGTTCGGGTACCTTGTCGGCTGCCTTGGAGCGAGGTCCCAGCACCTCGTTGAAATGGGCGAGGTCCTGCAGCAGGCCCTCTGCCGTGGTCTGGCTGTTGATCTGCTTGAGCCGATACGGTACTCGGCGCCGGGGGTCTACCGCCTGATTTCGCACATTGTTCAGGTGCTTCGAGGCGGTCACCAAGGCGGCGAGCATCAGCAGGAAAGTCACCTAAAAATAGTAGTGTAATGAACCTAGACTATTTATAACTAGAACCTTAGATCTCTGCGTTGCAAGATCGCATTGAGAGTTACAAGAAACCACATGGTCCTATGGAAATGCCTACATACATCCACGTTTGCCCATACCAGCATATGGCAGGGACCCAGCTCGCGTGTGTACAACGCGGGATTTTACATTGAGAGAAAGCGTGTTGCATCTTGTATCATAAGATGTAATATACAAATATAACATATAACACAGCACAACGTTCATCAGAGAGCTTGCCGGGAAGTTCAACAGCAATCCTCCAGAGCCTTCATTGCGAACTTACGTGGCAGGTCTTCACAGCGTTCATTACAATGTTCAAAGGCAGATCACCAGGTAGTCGAACACAACTTGAAGAACAGATGAACTCAAGGTGGAACAAAGCTATCATCGCGTTCCCGCGTTGATGTGGGTCTGTACGGCAAGCTCCTACAGTGATTCTGAACGAATGTTCCAGCTGTAGCATACCTACTTGGCGTCTAGTACGGAGACGGTCGAAGCAAACATCACTTCACCGGTTCTCACATGGAATGACGCCATAATATATATCTGTCAGGGATTTATACAAGAACCGCCTTACATATACGTTCCAGGTGCGCCTCTCCCTCCCGAAGTTTTCCAGGTAACCTATAGCTTCGTACTACACCCCCCCCCCCTTTGTTCTGGTAAGAGTATGAGCAACCCACTCTCCTCCCCCCCTCTTAGAATCGAGATTCTGGATCCCTGTGCTGTGTTATCACATTGTAATATGACATGTGTAAGAAGGACTTTGCAAGGAAATTCTCTTTAACGAGGAAGGTTGTGGGACGCATTTCAACCAAAGTTAACCAGCCATTATATGGCGCCAAGGAAGTAAACGGACGCATAGTCCCAGCAGACAACTAATCGGACTTAAAAAGACATATTTTCTCAATCTTCAGCTTTGAACCGTAGCCAGTAGTGCACAGTAAACTTCCCAGGTGTACCTACTCATCGCCTAAGAGACGAAAGGAAAAAAAAGGTCTGTAAGGTCTCTTGTATAATCATTCTACTTAAACAATCTTAATCAAAGCCACTCTAGGGCACGACAATTTGATTATTTATGAAAAATGCTGATTATTTTTCTACAACCACTACTACGAATTAGTAATAACACGATAATTATCTTTGTGAAAAAATAATCTCCTGTACACAATTTTTGTCCTTTCCCCTTTTGGCCTTCCTTTGGCTGAGCGTTATTTCTCGTACCAGTTTCCGTTCTGTTTCTAGTCGACGCTAATGACGTTAAGAGACGCCCTCCCATTAAACATTTCTTCATGGAGTGAGCAATGTAAATGCGGCACACCACTCACGCCTGCCGAGATGAGAAAGTACTTCCGGTTGCCAAAGGCCTCAGTCAGCTGCCGCAGCACGGTGTCCTCCCTGTCGGCGTGCATGCTGGCCCGCGATCGAGCACCGCCGACGGAGGCCAGTGCCCTGGCACTCCTCGACGTCTGCAGTAGCGCCCGCGTCTTGGCCGAGCCGGGCAAGCGCGGAGCTCACCCACTCAACACAACAGACGGGCCGGGCTCCGTGGAAAACCCGCTTTCTTCTTTTTCTTCTCACTCACATCAGTCGGCACGGTAATGAGCTTTCTACTTATAGTGGGTACCATAGTGGGACAACTTCGTAATGAGATAGTGGGTAGAGCGATAGCGGGTACCGTAGTGGGACAAGCTCGTAATGGGATAGTGGGTAGGGCGATAGTGGGTACCGTGGTGGGGTAAGTTCGTAAGGGGGATAGTGGGTTGTGCGATAGTGGCAGTTCGTAATTAATGGAAATAAAGCCCTTGTTCAGTTATTAGATCCTAATTACTTATTCCATTATTCTCTATACCATTGATTGATTGACTAGGTTTGTAATAGTCAAATTCAACATCAAAGGACGACTAAATCTTCCAGGTAGCATTACTTAGTAAATTAAACTCAAATCTGCCTGAGTCTTGGCTAATCCCCCCAAGTGGGTCGATGCCAGAATTGAAGGATCACCATCATCATCATCATCATCATCATCATAAAGCCCTGCGGGCAGGGGCCCAACAAGAGGGCAACGTGTTAAGTATCTTTAATATTTAAAGTCGAAAACAATTAGGCCAGTAAATTATTGATGTTATCCACCGCTTCCGAACATAGGTTTCTGAGCGAGAATTTCCTAGCCTCGATGAGAAATTATCCGTGTTGGAATTTAGACCAACATACTCGGCAACATATTTGAGAACTTATTCTGCGCCGACAAATGTCGAGCATAGTTGCACCTCATTGCAGAATCGCCCTGGGTGCATGCGTGCATAATCCGGGCTGGTGCAGTGGGACATTCGTAATAATAATAACAATAATAATAATAATAATACTCTAATTGTGAACTATACCTGCCTTTTATTAATATTCTGTAGGTTACTACACCGTGTGTGTTTTAATGCTTCTTACGGGTCTACGTACGACGGGCCTTGAAATGTCGAGATTTTCTCGGTCGACAGATCTGTTGTTAGTGCGTCAGACACTATTTCTTGTGCGGTTGCGAGAGCTTCTTGGATATTTTTTTGCACGTGTGTTACAGTTGGGCTATATCAGCAGTGGACTCTTTGTGATGAATGACTCTACGAACGTCCATTCAATGACTTCAATATTGATTGCTCTGTCAAATGCTGACAAGGGTTGACGCGCTAAATCCCTGTGTGTCGCTAAATGCCTGTGTGTGTCTGGTTTCTCTCGTGCTCTTATCAACATTTGACGTCGCGATCATTCATGAAGTCTTGACAACTTGCGACCACTGAGGCTTTACTAGTACTAACTCAAAGACGATAGATATGACCATATAGAGAATTTTACAGTTTTAACGCACTGAAGTAGCCGCACGTAAAAAAATGTCATAAATAAAAAAAACATAAAAGACGAGCGCTGATTCCGCTTGAAACATTCAGTACCCGAAATGATTCTTTCAAAACTACAGTACAAACCTTAAGAGACCCTCGGGACACCTTGTGCTTGAGCGCAAGTTGTCCCAGAGGGTTCCTTAAGAATAGAAGAAGTGCAAGAAAGTATTACAAGAAAATAAAAGCACGCAGAAAAAGATAATATAACAGAGGAGAAAACCACTCTCTCTAAAAAAATCTAATGTTCCTGTTTCTTTGCGAACAATGACGTTGGGAGTCGAGGTATGCATTCCATGGACGGAGTACTAATGTGGGCTACTTTCACAATGGCCAGCTTCGTGCACTTACCACACGGTCCTGGTAAAGTGGTATGTAACGGATGAAATTTGAAATATTACTTTCGGACAATGATAGCGCCAGTTCTCCTTCAGCCTTCGTAGTACCGTATACTGTTTTTATTCCATGAAGTAACCACGGTTAGCGGTACACGTGAAAATTATGCGTGAGTTTTGATTTTTTTCTTCGGGAAGTTCGGCGATCGTGCTGATTGACAATCATAAATATTCGCGAAACGTATTGACTAGGATAGTTGTTACTAAAGTAAAGGCAATATGGGCAACAGTCTTTGTTTTCTCAATATCAAATGAAACAAAAATAGTGTGCCGAGCAACTCCACAAGCGCTTCGAGAGGAGAAAAGGGGTACGGTACAACATAAGGTGTATTGATGCTTTGCAGATGTTCGCAGACGTGTGCAGTCATGCAAAAAAAATAAAAAGAACGAACATGCTCCGTCTTCATGCGTTGTTGTCCTCAATATCCTAGCGTAGCTCATCGTTATCATCTTCTTCGTCATCATATTCGTCATGTTCTTCTCCCTCTGCTTTTTCTTTAACAAGAACCATGTCCACTGCAGCACGAAAGCAGGCCTCGGTAGACTCCACTGTGTACCTTCTTGCATGACGTGATTCGATTTTCTGCCTGCAAATAACTTAATTTCAATACACCACCCAACTTTCAAAGGTCTGTGCCTCAGAATACTAGAAGCGTTGCTTCCTTTTACATCTTCTGACGCGTGAACAAGCGTGTTGGCGGCACATAAATTTAAGTTAGGAAAACGACACTTCTCATAAAACACCCTCACAAATTCTCGATCAGAGCAACCAAATTTCCTCCATGTAACTTCCAGAGATTTCCCAGTTGAGTACTTGAAAACGCGGCAGAGAACATTTGCCGAGTGTGTTGAAAGAATGGTAAGCCGGTAGCAACCGGATTGCCCATTGTCCCCAGCTCACAACTTCCCTCTGGGATCAGAAGGCGATTTCTACAACAGGATGAAGAAACAGCACCGACGCGGAAAAAAAAGGAGCGAACTATGGGAGAATAGCTGAGAGTTTCGGCATGCAGGCTACCCTGTCGCCGTTTTAACGATAGGAATTCCCTTGGGTAGTGAGAAACAACTAACCTCGGATATGCACCGGCAGGTTGCGAGCGAGGATGCCGACGAGTCAGAAGGCCGGTGTTCGTGGGAGAACCGGTGAAATTGCTCCCCTGTGGGCCATGACGAGAGGTGAAGGATGGATACATCCTGTTCGACGGTTCCTCACTTCCACAGCTGCGTTTTGTTCACTACCACGTCCCCAGTGGCGCGTTGGTATCGCCAAAAAAAAGTAGACGCCTCGGTTATTTCTAGAACATATTTTAAAATGTCCTGCTGACACTCTGGACTGCTGTCCCTATATTTGTGTGTCTATTGCTGTTCGTAGAGGAGTTAAAATCGCCAACTGTTTGAACTAAATGGTGGTATTCAATGAATGAGAGACAGAGAGGCTCTTTATTGAGAAAAAAACAGATTTTTGCCGGCGTGTGTATAATCGCGGGCGTGCCGCTCTGTTTAGGGATGGGGAAGGGATTTATTTACTAAAGGAGTCCAGAGGAGAGTGGAAAGAAATAATATAAATAGGAAATAAAAATGAATAGGAGAGATAAGCCTGATGCGAATATTTGCAGGCGAGATTGGCGGTTGAGGATAGGCTTCTCTATGTGAAAGGGCTAGCACTTAAAGTGTTCCATACTTGCCAATTTCTGAGAAGTATTTAAATAAATCCAAAAACCCTTTGGCTGTCTTGAAGCGAGTAAGACTATTGAATGAAACGTAAATGATTGATTTCTTTCTGAGGTCTTATGTCCCAGAACCACGATATGGTAATGAGAGATGCCGCAGTGGAAGGCTCCAGTAATTTCGACCATATGGTGTTCTTTAATGTGCACTGACATCACATAATACAAGGGCATCAGCATCTGGCTATTGAATTAGGCATTTGTTGCTCCTTGATCCCACGCAAACTGTACCATACAGTAGGGGTTGGGCCTCGACATTTCGCTATTGAGTGAAACATTTGTTACTTCGTCATTGCAGGCAAGCTGCAACATACACTAGCAGTTGGGCCTTAACATTTCGCTAGTCAATGAAGCATCTGTTACTCCTTATCATACGCAAACGGTAATATACAGTAAAGGTTGATATTTCATGGCAAGCAAACTGTACTTGAAATGTGACCGAAAGATATGCCGTAAGTTACGACGCCTGATGACAATGACAGTGTCCACTTATACGGGAAGCAATTGCTTGTCAAAGAACGCATGCAGTGGAGTGAGGTGCACGTTCAGAAAACTTTATTACCAGCAGACGAACGGAGGATTATACAGAAAATTATATGCTGACTTGAAGGACAGAGTCAGAAAGAAAACGCTTTAATGAAAATTACCGTGTGAATATCTGCGAATCATAGGGAAGAATTGGATCTTTGGTTCGGGCACCGCCATGTGGAGGGCGTGCACTCCCTTAGCTCTGTTGGGAGGGCCCACAGCTTGGCTGTCCAACCATCTTTATTATTTTGTATTTGAGTGAAATAATAGCAAAATCGAGAAATTAAAGGATCCGATTAGTATGAAACGTGCTTCTACTTGGCAGGTGTCTACAGGTCTTTGCGCAAGAGGTGGTATCTTATGATAGGTTGAGAATGTTTTCTTTTTCATTTACCGGATCGTAAGTCAAACTGCTTTGTCTCGTCTATGATCAAAGACCTTTTATTGGCTTTTAGGCTGACAGGATTATAGCCTGTTAGCCTAAAAGCGAAGGGTAGTTCTATTTAGGCACAATGGTTAATGAATTTTGGTGTTTTACTTCACAAAGCTGCACTATATTTATAGGAGACGTCGTATGGGAGGGCAATGGAAATTTGGATCAGCTGCGATTCTTTAACGTGCACTGACATAGCATAGTAAGCAGGCCTCGACATTTCGACTCCATCGAAATACAGCCCCCGTGGCCGCGATTCGATCCCGCAACCTTTGGATCAGCCCCGAGCGCCATAGCCACTAGACTACAGTGGCGGTGTCCACTTACGCACAAGGTTGGCTAGTATGCCTAAGTTCCTTCTAAAGCCACGCTGCATTGAGCATAGGCTCTGCAAAATCATTATTTCCTTACTCAATCGAAGTTTGCCCATCCCTTCCCAATGACCTGGTAAATAACAATAGTTGATGGCATTTGAAGTCCCAGAATCGCGATATGATTTTCAGGCGCACCGCGTAGGGTTAGGGCTCCACAGTAATTTTTGGCCATCTGGGTTTCTCAGACGTGAAATTAAATCTAAGTGGCGGAGGTTATTTTCTTTATGTAGCTATGAGTGTAGGCCAAGGTGTTGAGAATAGACGCTGTTGTAGAAATCTCTCTCTTGTATCACTTTTTCACGCTAGTTATACCTTACGGATATACTTGCATAACTATAGCCAATGAGCAGATGTTTTCCGAAGAGATCTTTAAGGGTGTCATCACGAATTACCCTGGGTGCGGAAATCCAAACTAGAAGAGAAGCTCAGGGGAAGATGGATGCTTGAATCGATGAACAAATCGCAAGGTACGATTTAAAACAGGGAATGTCGCGGGAGCCAACGTTTCGACAAGCGGACTTGTCTTCGTCAGGGCGGCAACTGCCTTCTCCAGCGTTCGTTTATGTACGCCTTTGTATCTTAAAGTTAAAAGCACGGGAAGTGACTATGTCCATCATGTAAAATCAAGTTTCACTTGCACTAGTTCGAACGTTATTTACATGTTGGAATGTTCACTCTGTCACAAGCAGTACGTCGGCGAAACTGGTCAACCAATCAATGTTAGATTAAACGGGCACCGCGCGGACACCGCGAATAACCTGCCGAAGGCAGTGGCGCAGCATTTTAATATGACAGGTCATAATTTCGATGAACTGAAACTCTACATACTCCAAGGAAACTTCCGCTCGCCGAGGGACAGAAAATACAGGGAATCGTATCTCATATACAGGTTCAATACTCTCCAACCTACAGGCATAAACCTTTCAAAGGGAACTCTTGAGTCCATTAGATACGGAAGAGTGTTAACAAAGACGACAAAAGGTTGAGGTATGCACAAGCTAACAATGTTTCTCCCAGAAAGTCTACTTTCAGGTGCTGAGCCCCCATCCGGTTCCAGGAGAACAAGGACGTTAAACAGTGTAGTTACCTTTTTTTTTAGCCCCATGCTTTCCATGAAATGCATTGTTGGTGCGGGGCAGGTGGTACGGGGTGGAGGAGGGGGACACATGACATAGGAGTAACTTCTGTTCCGAGCGTGTGTTTCCTTTTTTCCACCCTGCTTTCTAGCCCTGTGCACACAATGCATGTGCAAGATATGTACAAAGAGCGGATTCTCTAGAAACTTTCGCTCTTGCCATTTATAGTAGTCACGCTAACACCTGTCACCCAAATACCCTTGCACCCAACCCCCCCCCCTTTTTTTGTGTGTGTGTATGTTCGCACGTGTTGCTCTTCTCCTCCTCTCTTTCTGAGGACGGGGGAGGGTGTACAAAGGCGTACATAAACGAACGCTGGAGAAGGCAGTTGCCGCCCTGACGAAGACAAGTCCGCTTGTCGAAACGTTGGCTCCCGCGACATTCCCTGTTTTAAATCGTACCTTGCGATTTGTTCATCGATTCCTGGGTGCGGAGTCCTTCGATTCAGCAAGAGAACTTCTTACGTTATATTCACCCAGAAGTAAGATTGAGAATTCCTCTTCACCTAAAGACATTGTATTGTCGCCCTCGACATAATGAGGCATTCACGAACAACTATCTACACCGCACAGGGTGTACCACTAATCCCTACCGTGATAACTATGGCTCCTTAGAGACCGTTAAGGATATAGTACTTGAATTTTCCGCGTACCGCGACGAGAAGCAGCTTCTTGAGCAACAAATGGCCATGATTTACCAAGATGCGTTAAGGTTGTGCAGTATATGTAGGCCAATGTCCAGCCTTTCAAAACAGCGCCGTCTTTTTGATGTATTGTTCAATTCCCTGTCAGAAATTGGCCTAATCAAAAAGCTTTAGCTTCACAATTTTGTATAAAAAAAAAACCTATGTTTAAACAGTCATCTCACCTGCACACTGCACTTTGGTGTTTCACGTCTGCTTTTATTCTCTTTTTATTCCTTTCCTCTCCTCTTCAATCTCTGTATCCCCTTCCCCATCACTGTACAAAGTAGCATGTCAGCGGTAGTTATACACACGCGGGCAAAAATCGCTGTTTCTCCAAATAAACAGTCTCTTTCTCTCTACCCTGCGTAATTTACTCCTTTCTATTTTAAGAATTAAAATCTAATAATATCTAAAATTTAAACATTAATATCGAGACTGCGATTGCCCACTTTCGTCACGAGCGACTACCTACATCCAGCACTTACGCGTACTACCCTCGCAAGAATGACTACTGAGTTATCATTGAGAAACAATTTAACACTGGTTGATTTAATGAATTTTGAACTACGCTTCAGGAGTGTTCAGTTCCCTCAACGAATGCGAAACTAAAATACCATCGGAACATTTCAACGATAATTATATGTTGAATGACGTGTTGATTAACTGTTGATTTATTGTTGAGCCGGCGTTGAACTCAGCACCTAATTGAGCGCATATATCAATGGGAGTCGCCAATTTTCACAGCACAGATTCTATGATGGGAACTTCTACCGAGTTCTTAGTACATGATGACGCGGCTCCACATACAAATCAACGCACCAATTAGTAAACGCGATGCAGCACTACACGCGTCATGCATGCTGCTTATGTAGTACATACGCTTGACGCACGATGGCTTTAATGACTTCTGTGTGACTCCAGCCTGAACTATTATTACGGTTGATGCAGCCTCTTCGCCCTCATCGCTTTTGAAACTTGGCGTTTCATTTCTGTTACGAAGCTGTCGACTCAACTTCCGTGCATTCGATTTTCAATATCCATTAAATTTTGTACGAGACCTTAGTCGAATTTCCGTTGCTTCGAATTCCATCACTTTCAGTTAAGAATAAACCATTGGCTCTCCATTCATTTTTCATTGTAATGTCGTGGTCATGTGCTCGAGTTCTCAAATCTGCCCATTTCTGTTCCGATGGTGGCCCAAACACACATTTCAGTCCGTGCGCTGGAGCCGGTTTGGCTCGGACGACGGCTTTGTGCGTCCGGCCTGAAATCTTACCGCGGACGATGCAGCTTCTTTGGACGCGCGCCCCTTAGAAAACAGGGTGTTCAATTTCTCCTGCGGATTTGCTGAGCTCTGATTGACCCAACTCGTATGCGTTTGCTTTTTACTTGCCAAAGACTGGCTCAGCTATCAACTTTTCCGCAACCTGATGCAATGGATTTTTGAAATCCACTGACCTTGAACAACTAGGCCTCACACACAGTTTCGTTTTTCAATTGACTTTCAGTGTGCTTTTTTGGCCATGTACTCAAATCCGGTAAAGTCAATTTCGGAGGGGGCCCACGCTAACATTGTGTGGAGTTGCATCCGAAAAATTTAGCGTAATCTCCCCTGGGGCCGTCTAATTGTGCAAACTGGTGCGACACATGCTACTTCAGCCTGACACATTGTTTCTTCCCAAATAACCCGGTATCGTGATCGCAAGAGCACTACTGACGGTGGTTTATAAATACACAGTATATTAATACATGCTTTTGGATTAACAGGTGCGCGTATCCTAGCGATAAATATAAAATGAATCTATCATCACTTCTTCGACGTAGTTATTAAATAGACAGTGTTAAAGAAACAGCCTTCGCTAAAGCTTGGAGGGTCCTAATTCAGGGTTTATATAATATCCTCGGGGCGCTTCGTGCAAAAGCGTATCCAGTGTGCATGCGCAGTTCGGTTCCGGGTATGTTGGTGCTCTTAGCTGTAGCTCGTGGTTCGATGTGTTTAACATGAAAAATGCATCTCTACAATACGTGTATTCCTGCAAATAATAGGAGGGTGTGGGTGTTCGGACACGCCGATTTCGCTAAACGCCCACGACAGTGTGTCGCTACTTTTTATTCGGCATAAAAAAGGTGTATACATAATATTTTAGTGCTGCTTTATTCTCAAGCTCGATAAATATCCGACAAAAGCATCACAATAAATTTTAGAACACAACGTACTTTCAATAATAACTCAGTCGCAATTCAACAACTTGCTCAACAGATTTTCAAACGATATATCGCTAACGAATATTCAAAAACTGTAAACATAGAATTCAATGATGCTTCAAAGGACACACAATGACTCTTCAGGAAAATTCTCAACATGGACCGGCCGTTCTTTAACGGTTTCTCAACCAAAATTTTTGTAACGGTTATGCGCCCAGCATATTGTGACCCCATCTCTAGCCTTACCGCAGTTATCTTGATCTTTAGGCATAGGATAACTTCAGGCGTTCGCTGCCTAAATCATCGCGGGAAACGTAATGGAAGCCAATTAGGCGCCTGAGGTAATCCGCTATCTGCCGCCATTTTTCCACGCCTTGCTTGTCAAGTCGCCTTTATTTAAAACAAAAGGGCGTACCATTACATTCAAATGTTCCCATAGTTCACTATTTTATTTTAACTGCATAGGCATTTCTCGCGAAAAGAAAGGAGGTTCTGTCACAGCCAATGCTAGGCTATACAAGTTAGAGCCGTATAATCATGCGTTGAGCTACCCGTCCTTTAGCAAAGTAAAGCGCGTATTTCCTAAAAATACTGCGCTCCCTAAGCAGTGTTTATTAAACTACCCCTTACAAAAATGCCATATATGGCGATATCAGGAATTGGGCAAATGTGGCTATATATGGCACGTGCCCGTATGTGGCCGTATGTGGCCGTATTTGCCCAAATCGTTTTAGAAACATATGTGGCAATGAAAGACACACACGAGGAATGCCATGTACGACACTTATGCGTATTGGACAAATACGGACACGTAGGCACACTTGCCACATATAGCCAGATATGTATATATGGCCATATGTGTATATCTGGCTATATATGGCACGTGTCCGTACGTGTCCGTAATTGCCCAATATGCATCAGAGTCTTACATGGCATTCCTCGTGTGTGTCTTTCATTGCCACATATGTTTCTAAAACGATTTGGGCAAATACGACCACATACGGCACGTGCCATATATAGCCACATTTGCCCAATTCCTGATATGGCCACATATAGCATTTTTGTAAGGCACGGTAATCTTAGGTCTACCTGGGCGACGGCATTCATACGCACGATCTGCCAACGCCCACTTGCCCTTTCTTATCACGCGATACCTAAATTTCATGCATATGGAAACAACATCGCATGTAACAGCAGCGAGAATAATTGAATACGCATCTCGGCACAAGGCGCGGTTCACAACCGGGCGCGAAATGACGTCTTCTCGCTCATTAGTGAAGTAATAGCTTTTCTGCGGCGAACTTTAATGATCCCAGGGAGAGCCTCCATGTGCACAAATACGTCAGCTGGGTGTAACCTTTCGAGGACGCAACAGTATTCCCATTATGATTTACGAGGACAAGTGACGCAAGTGAAACTGGCACCAAGGCGAGCTGCGGTGGGGTGTCTGCAAAAGGTCATCATCCGCAGGAGACCTACCGTAATAATTGGATGTGGGGGCGAACAAAAAAGCCAGAGTAGACTGACCTGAGCCCTGAATCGCGTACTTGCAAACTTAATGCGGTGCTGTCCTTGTCCATGACATTTTCGCAGGTCGAGGAGGCATGCGTTGCTGAACCACGCTGTAGGAAGGAGGTCTGCTTTTCAGGGAGTCGTTTCCTCTAGTGAGGCGAACTTTTTTACGACGCGGTGAAGGTAACGGTAGCAATTTCAGTTTTCATAAGGTCGAAACGTGCGCTGCTGCCGATTTTGTAGACCCACAAATTGCCCGATTATGATCAGTTGCGAGTAAAGATGAGTGTAGCTTTCTGCTTTCGGCGTGGTGAACAGATAGGATTATGGCACTGGAGAGCTCTCCCCTCAGAGCTGTAATCTCATTTAATGTTGGAATTGAAACAATGGATAAAGAAGACAGTCATTTATATTGTAACAGTTCTTGGTACGGAGTGATGAAAGGCCTTTGGGTGCTATTTCTGCCCACAGTCTCTCTCTTTCTTTCTTTCTCTCTTTCTTGATTTCTTTCTTTCTTTCTTTCTTTCTTTTCTTGAGCACACTAGTCGATACTAGGACGAAGTAAACGTGACGAAGTTCGAGATGAGCGCAGCGGCCAGTACGTGATCGCCAAGTCTTAGTGGTGGACCGAGCGAAAACAAGTCGTCTTCGCCGAATGCAATTACGTTAGTGTTTTAGTTGTCAGTTGATGAAGGTTCTTCCTCTGGAGGACACAAACAAGCACCCTGCTAGGTTTGCAATAATATCAGCGCATTCGGAGAGTGAGGGGGGGGAAGTCTTCAAATATTTAGGATGGTCACTACACCGACATGGAAATCTCATTCGAGGGAAACTACGCCTGTTCCCGTAAACGTCCGCTTTGCAACCATCCATGAAAATGGTGTACAAAATGTTGAGTGCAGGCAGCTTATGTCAAAGAGGCCCAGAAATTAGCCTCATCAAGAGAAAATTTCTTGCATCCTGTTCCCAGCTTGCAGTTCTATCATAAGGCAACCCATTAATAGATGCTAAACTCTATAGGCGTTTAAGTCGGGGTTTGTGTAGAGAAATATCTGAGATATTGCACTGAAAATAATGAATGGTGTATCCACTCCGATAAAATTATGACAGTCCGATGAATCATTTTTATGGAGACAACAGAAAAGCCGCGTTTGGTTGCGTGCTGTCCGTCTGCAGTGTCTAAATTTCAAGAGCTACTTGGTGGAAAACACGACAGAAAAAAAGAACATGTAGTTTAAGTTATCAATATCATTGCCACGAACGAAGAGTCTACCTTGTTCAACACTTGGGAAGTTCTTAAGTCTCAAAATAACCTAAAAGCTTTGCTCCTTTCAAGACTTGGGATTATTATCTTAGCTAACTGAAGAAAATGAGTTCGAATACGGTAGTGCACCAATAGTGACGCTGATATAAATAGCTTTGTAATTTTAAGACTAGGATAAACGATTAAATTTCGTGCGTTAATAATCTTGTTTCCACGTGCGAAGAAGTCGCCGCAAGTGTCAAAAGAACAAAGGGCGATATCGTTTGTCGCCTTCAAACACCCCTGCTGAGCATCTTATTTTCAGCTACCATTCACGGTCCACGAGAATACAAAAAAATTGTTTCGAATTATTGCTGCGTACCATCATCACGAAAGTACGCAGGGTTCGTTGAAGTGCTTGCACGAACTCGCTTCACTCAATGAAAGGGCAAGCGCTCTACTCACACATTTTCAGAACAACACAGTAATCTTCTTTGATTGACTGACTGAGAGAAATGAAAATTTTGCAACAGTATAAAACGCACAGATACTCCGAAACGCTCCACTTCCCTGATTAGGCCGCTGTACAGTTCGTATCCTTTTTCGGTATGTGTCACCGCAAGACAGAAATGAGAACATGGTTAGGAACCACTTAACGCGCGAGATAAAGAAATCAAGTGCGTATTTTCAAGTATTCCAAGTGGTTTTGTCCTTTCCATGTTGGCACAGTAGCGAGTAATTATGAAAACATGCTATATAATAATTTGCTTTCCTTGTGACTTGCGCCCCGCCACGGTGGTCTAGTGGTTGTGGTACTCGGCTGCTGATCCAAGGGTCGCGGGATCGAATCCCGGCTGTGGCGGCTGCATTTCCATAGAGGCGAAATGTTGAGGCCCGTGTGCTGCGCGATGTCAGTGCACGTTAAAGAACCCCAGGTGGTCAAAATTTCCGGAGCCCACCACTACGGCGTCTCTCATAATCAGAGCTGGTTTTGGGACGTTAAACCCCACGTAACAACATTCCTTGTGACTTGATGATTATGCTCTCAAAACTGCGCCCTACGTCATGAAAAAAGAATTGTAATTGAATTCTACGCGTTTTCTCACTTTAGATATATTTTAACTTGCAACCAATGTCCAGAACGCGAGTGCATTAGATTCCCGCCAATTTGGTTAATAACTACCTCATTTAGAGCTCATCAGCCCAGTGTCCTAAAGCCGCTAAACCATCGCTATGCCGCGTTTGCCTTTGCGCTTATTTTTTGACAGGCATGCGCTGACCCACATTATCAGTTACAGCAAAAAAAAAGCCACATTCCAAGGCCGCAGCTAGAGTTTCAAACGGCTCACCGACATAATGGGAACACCCCCTGTACTGTAGTTTTATCTTGTCAAACGTTATAAGTGAAAGGTATTGTAGTTATGCCTGCGTTAGCGCACTTCCTGTTAGTCTCAACCAAGAGAAATTGTTTTGAGAATGGGGTAAGTAATTCATATATAACTAAGGATGCCGCATGCAAGTGACTGTTCCTATACATACTATGTGAGGTATAACGCGATGGGATGGTTGTTGTCATTCCCTGAGAAGGTTGTAGGGAGGAAACTTCGAAGACTTGTCCTTGAGCCTCCCGCTACGGGGGACACCTTTCGATAAGAATTCAGTGCAACGATTGCCGTTTATTTAAATTGAAGTGCACATGGAATTTATTTACAGACACTAGCACCTCACGGTTGAGGAAAGGAATTAGTGGTTACGAGAAACACACAGAAAACAACAAAGAACAAAATCTTCAAAACAAAGGACTTTGGTTTTGATTACTAAAGTGTGCATGTGGTAGTCGTCGCAAATAACTGTCAAGTTTATTCCAGGTGCCAAGTGTGCACGGGAAACAATTATACCTATAACAGCCAATAATGTCTGGAATGATACAATATTACAATGATCGGAACTGCAAGTTGCATTAGTAGTCACGTGAGAACGTGGCGACAAGTGAAAGAAATGAGATTTTCTGTACAAGCAGGTTTGTGCATAGCGTTATGTAACACGAGCATCAGGTTATCAGAATTAACCAGGAGGCTCCCACAACGGCACGCCTCATAACCATAACGCGGTCCTGCGCGCACGGCCACAGAAAGCAATTATTGCCAACCTATGAAGACAGAACAGGCGCTGACTTGTCTTGGCTTTCTTACTCTCTTACGCCTCGCTCGTTGTCGTTGATGTGGTTGTTCTCTGCGCTGTTTTAACACCGAAGTCCTACGAACTTCCGAACTTAGCCACGCGTCTGCACCACACTTGTACATATTCAAACAACTACAGGAAAAATGGAGACTCGAAAAGATGAAAGAAGGAACTCCTAGGCCTGCGTTACGGACGCACTGCAGTATCAGCATAAGCTACACTTTCCTTAGTGCTCTCTCATTATTCCCTTTCAGTCGAATTCTATTTCCGCTTGTTCCCGCCCCCCCCCCCTTCTTTTTCTTCCTCAATTGTCTGACTTTTCTGCTTTTTCTTCGTCTTCATCATCCGCCTCCCCTTTTTCTTCGTTTCGATCGACTTCCTCTTCGTCATCTTGTTATTGTACAGCGTCTTGTTCGTCGTTGTTGTCCACTTATTAGCCGACATTTTTCTTCTTCTGCGCAGTCGTTGCCTTGTTCCACTTCAGGGTAGTTCTTCATGAAACCACAGCCGGTGACTAACAGCATACAATGTCCTGAAACACCACCATTTCATAACTGAGAATGCAAGATGGCCAACCCAGCAGGCAAGGGTCAATCAGGGGTGTAGAGGCGCCGCACCTGTAGAGTTCCTGTACAGCTCGATTGAGGTCCTCACAGGCATGAAGTTCTTTTTCTTTCTTTTTTTGCGAAGCATTTCTTGGCGGAGTTGATCAACTTTGAAACTATTTATCCACCTTGCCACCTACGTCTCGGCGCTCTCCTGGTCGCCTTGTTCACATGGTATACACTCATATTGGCATGGCTGGGTACCAGCGCACACAAAAGCGAATTGATCTGGGCATCATTAACATCACACACTTGTGATATACGTTACGATTATTGATAATATGATCGCGTGTGGCTCATGCCAGCCAGGCTAAGCCCGGGATAGGCTGGTGTACACCACAGGTGATGAAATATGAAAATTTCAGCTTATGTTCTTCAAGCACCACCAGATTAGACACGCAAAATATTTTCAGAACACACTTTGCGTGTTTTAAACAGGAGAAAGACACGTCGTTTGCTGCAGCGTCAAACATAAATGTGCACATAACGAGCAGACAGACACAGGCAGGTGTGCTGTAATGATAGGAGGTACGCTTGTTCGGGCGCTACGTGGGTAGCAATCAAACACGGGTCCCCAGGGTGGCAAGAAAGCATGCTACCACTCGTGCATGACAGCTTCTTCCAGGCGTTACCACCTGCCATTACCTATGAAGCCATCGCGTCAGCAGCTATGTTAAATGACGGCTTTCTAGCGTGGGTTGCCGTTGTAGTGTGTGTTAACGGCTGCTATCCTAATGTAAATGACAGTTCACACGTAGTGCTCTCACTCAATATGCTTTGGAACAGCTTTGCTCAACCTCCTAGGAATACTTCAGAAAATGGTGCTTGTGACATGCGCATAAGTGCATGTTGCAAGTGTCATTTCCCGTCAGTTACCCGTAGAATAAAATAATTCTTTTTCACCTGTGTTCTGAGGACACTCGATTATGGCTGTATCTGTTGGAACCAGGACACAGCTGATCTCACGGAACAGCTCTAGAAGGTTCAGAACAAGGCAGCGAGTTTCGTTCTCAACAATTATAGCGGAAAATTAAATATGACATAGTGTAAACACTTACGTCGTTGTTGGAGGCATTAAAATACCACGAAAAAAATGTTTGAAATTACTTTCGCGCTGTTTATCATTCTGAAACCGGGATCAGAGAAAGTTGCCTAAAGTCGCCTACCTCGTTTCCCATTGATTGATTTGTGCGGTTTAACGTCCCAAGACCAGCTATGATTATGACAGACGCCGTAGTGGAGATCTCCGGAAATTCCATCCACCTAGGGTTCTTTAACGTGGACTGGACATCGGGCAGCACACGGGCCTCAACATTTCGCCTCCATCGAAATGCAGCCGCCGCGGCCGGGATTCGATCTCGCGACCCTCGGATCAGAAGCCGAGTACCATAGTCACTAGACCACCGTGGCGGCGCAATAGTTTTCCAAGATAACGATGATTATTGTGGTTCGCTTAAGGAAAGGTGCTCATTTCTGCAGCCCATGTGGGAGCACGGCTATAAGCGTGCGTGGGAGTAGGGGAAAGGCACTGAAAGAAGTAAAAGAAGAACGCCGTAGGTGGGGGGCAACGGAAATATTGACCTCCTGGGATTTTTTAACGTGTAATGCGCATAAAAGCCGCGAGTTTCCTTTCCAGAGTGACGTATTTCGCTATTCTTCGTTTTTGTGACAACCATTAGAGCATGGATCGGTCTTCCGCCTGGACTTGTTAGTATTGTAAATGAAGATGTACTTTACGTAGTTTTAGCTATGTGATATCTTGTCTTTTCCCATCTATTGCAACCGCCCCGCTGTAATGCCCAAATGGACAAGCGGGTATGGAATGAATAAATAAATAAATAAATAAATAAATAAATAAATAAATGTACCAGAGCGTTAATTTTAAAGGTAGCTGTTAGAACCTCTCTAGGTTTCTCACATTGTCTGCAGCTAGCAGTGGGGTTCAGTCGCGGACAGCTTTGCATGTGAGATCGATTCGCACAATTCGTGGGATCCGCCGTAGTTTTCTCACTCAAGGAGACACCGGTTACTCGCAACCGCCGTGGCCATGGTGTTCAAAATCGCCTCGCATTTCAGCAATTGCTATGAGCCCATAGCAGATTAGCCTATAAAAATCCATGAACAGGCAATGTTGCTATGGAGCCAACGTTTCGACATGTCGTTTTGTCCTTGTCAGGAGAGAAACTGCAGTAGGCAAGTGAACCGGTCGAAACGCTGCTCCAACGACATTCCCTGTTCATCGATTTCTTTGTTCGTAATATGCAAACTTTGATTTCTTGCGCAGTGCCATTCGAAATGCAAAGATATGCTCTGACGCAAATGCTGAATCGGGAGCATGCGCGTTGTTGTAACTGTCACTGCAAAACTGCCGCGTGGAAGAATATGCTGTAGGACGCTTATCTTGAAAAGAGATCGCGATGACAGTTGTATGCCAAGACGTGTACGGCATATGTCTAGGCGCATTTCAGAATCTACCCAAGCGTGTTACGGAAAGACAATTGTCTTTCGAAAGACATCCCTAACCTGTACCAAGTACCACGAAGACGAACTGAACCCCGGGTTGCACCACCCCACCGGACGGGAATGGCTTCGCTACCCTACTGAAGGCGTCTCGCTCCGTATTCTGATTATTCCCTATATAAGTTACCATATATTTGCCATATAACATCCACATATTTAATGGTGTTACGGAAACATATGCAATTATCGGAACGGTCATATTGAACATATCAGTAGGGTATAGCGACTTTGTCTACTAGCATCAGCCTATACTATGTAAACAAACTTAGCACCCTATTGCAAAAAAACATGTTGTTAAAGATACCCTTATCATTGATTTTGGGTTTTTAAGAATTATTTATTTCCTGTTCTGGCTCGAAATAACGTTATCTATTTAAGGCAATGTCGACTGCACATGTTCGAATTCGTGCGTGGATTTCGACGCTTCTAGAAATCATTTAAATCGCTAATAAGTTGCTTTCGAAGTTTAATTATTTAATAGTGCTTCGACAATGTCATTTTTCCTCGGTGAGAGTGGTCCACTTCCTGCGGCCGAGGAAGCAGACCACTCTTACCGATGAGTTTGGCTAACAAATTCCGTTCCAGTCTGGTACATTGTGCGCAAACACAGTTCTTCCTTCGTATATAAAGGTTCGTAGTTTACCCGGTAAGTTTTAAAAAGAGCACAAATAGTTTAATTAAAAATAAAAAAAAACAGCGGACCTGTTTCTTCACCATACGTGCTCCTCGTGCGTTCGAGCGGCAAGGGTCAAAGACCTCGCGTTTCAGCTTTTTTTTATGTTTTTCATTCATGCTTACTAACAGATAACGCTGGTGAATCGAAACGCGGAAATGAGGGTCGTTATTTTCTGTGCGAAAAGTTATTGCACTACATGAGGAAGACTTGCGCTACAGGCAGGCGAGCTATGACAGCCATGGCAGTGGTTATACAGTGACAGATGGAATAACGAAAATCACACGCCCCACTGGAGACGTGTATACAATGAAGCGATTAGAAAGGCGGCTGGAGAGCCCAGAACAACTGCGATGCAATTTTTCGGGGTGGCAGCTTGTCTGTTAAATCAGGGTGTTCTCCTTATCTTACCGAAGCTTTGCTATGTGCGCTGTTCAATCACATTACATGTACAAAGTAAATGCGTCTCCTGCGACAGGGACATACCGCTCGGATAATGAGGTTTGCTGTCTATTGACCTAAAGTGACACTAAAAGAGACACTTAAGTGAAAATGTGAAGTGCCTTAGAATGATAACTTACATCTGGAGAGCTCATTGTCGGTGACTTCGCCGTTTTATGTTCTATATTAAAAGAGAACGTGAATGTCAAAGTTGTAGAATTGAAATTCGAGATGGAACTTCGGCGTCGTAACAACAGAAGGCCAATTACTTTTTTTCTTCATGTATTCGCTAAATTCGCTCCACCAAATGTTTTAAAACTTCCTATGTCAAAGGGTAAACTACCCATGGATATTTTTTAATCTTCCACGTGAACAATCGCATCGACATGAGAGTGCCGTCACAATCATCGATGCCGAACGCGTCAGTGCCACGTGCCGCGGAAGAGCCACAAAACGAAGAAAACTACACCGTTTGCCTCTTCGGGCATTTCCTATGCACCTCAGCTCGTCCTGATGTCAGTGCCGGCAGCCCTGATGTCACAACTGTTTGGCGCTGTCACTGGTAGAACGACTGCCGGCAAGGTCTGCAAGAAATTACTCATGCTCGCTCTTCCTCGCCTCGTTTCTCGCCGTGCCATTCTAGTAGTCAATGGGGGCAAAGAACAGAAACGCCGACAGAAGTGGACAAGTGGAACGCCGAAAATAAATTTCGACTTCTGGATGGTTTAGAGGCCCTTTTAGAGTCTGGCTTCCTTGGAGCTCAATTCTGTATTTCCTACCAATAAATAGCGGTGTAGGCCTTAGCAGACGCCGTCATATATCTGTGACGTCACGAGTATTTGTGCTGGAACACCAAAGCGCCTTCGCCGCCTGTGTTTCTTTTTGCGCTTTTCTAGCTCTGCGAGGCTCTTTCAAACGCAAGACTGGTGTTCCTGGTATTCTGCAAAGCTAATCTACTACTGCGAGAAAAAGATTTTAAAATGTGGAGAGATAGCAAGAGGTGGAGAGAGAGAGAGAAAGAGATAAACTGTAAATGCTATTGAAAGAAGATCCCGTAATTTTTCATTGGGCGGGACGGAGCGAAGGCGAACCCTTCTCTCATCCCACCTCCATGCATCGCGATGACGGTGTTTGTGCATCCACTCAATGCTCTCACAAAGTGGTTCAGTCGGAAGTGAAAGAACACGCAAAATGACACGCACACAAGGAAGCGTACCTAGAGCAAGTGCGAAGCCACGCTGTTTAACACACCATCAGAAGTCAGCGGATATATCGGAAAAGACAAGCCGCACAGAGCACGTGCGCAATGATAATGAAATAAAAAAAAGATGTCGCACGTCTAATGCAGAACAATAGCGTTTCTTGACTGTACTGACTGGCGGATGTGTCGCTAATGCAAACGCATGCCTTTATATATTGACGCAATGGGGGTAGGCATCGGAGCAGTGCTCTAGTATTAATCGTACTAGTACTCGAGTCGCTCTAGTACTAGAGCTAGTATAGCCTCTAGTACTAATCGGGCATTAGAGTTATTGCTTATTGCTTCTTGCGGTAAGATATTGGTGCCAGCAAGCCAGTACATTACCACAATCGTGTAGCCCTATTGCTACCACTATCAGTGTCACGTAGCTGTCCATAGTGAGTTTCACGTAGTGTACATAGTCACGTAGCTGCCCATTTTAGCTGTGGGCTTGACGGGAAGAGTGTGGATAGCGGGTCACGGGCAAGCGTGCATCCGCTTCTTTCTTCTGCGCAAATCGAGATTGTTCTTCCTTTTCTTCTTTCTTTTACCACTTCTTCTTTCGATTTTTTTTCCTTTCTTTCTTGCCCTATTCTTTTTGTTTCTTTACATCTTTTTATAATGTCTTTCACATAATAAGTACCACATAGCAGTGTCAGCAGTCGGTCAGGGCAAGAGCCGGACCGCTTTTCCTTTCTGCGTCACAGCTCAGCTATTAACAGCGAACATCGCTGCCTACAGATCAACCTCGGCCCTAAATACCTCAAGTGTCAAAATGAAAAAAGAAGAAATAATTATTACGCCGCCAAGAAAATTCCAAAAAGCCGTCCGTACCACATGCGGTGCCACATGTACGCCTACCTATCCCGGTTCAGTAAACTCCAGGTAATGGAACACGCACTTCGAAAGACTGAAACGGGAATCATTGAAGCCTTTTGCGTTAAAGAATATAAAGACAAATGCGCAAGCATGCCTTCCGTTTTATGTTGTTACTTAGAAGCAGGCAAGCAAGGAAGACAACGTCGATGACTAAGACGGCAACGAAGCGATCAGAGTTGTTGCTTTGTCGTCGTGTTAATCGTCGGCAATACTTTCAAAGAAATGTTTTCTCTCGCTAGATGGTGTCGTGTAACGGTTTTCGATTTTTAAAGCCCACCGGCTTTGCTTTCATCTGACAACACCGCTTTTTGTCAGGTATAAGCTCCTGTCAGATACGTTTTTCATAGATTTTTGTAGCTACCGATTATAAATTCGCGAAACGTCCATCACGGTCTTTCACGTTGTCCACCATTTTAATTCCTGGTTTTACGATGGTCATGGTGGTTAAATGATGGGTGGTGTTGTGTGCCTCACTAAATGCGCTTTTAATTGGCTGCGCCCGTCCCGCCTTCCCTTTTTTCATTGTGAAATGGGCTTCATCTCATGGCATAGTTCATGGTGTGTTGTGTTAAATGTGTGCTGCAAGTCCTGTGTTGTGTATGAAGAGAAGTAGTGTTTTGTGGTATCTGCTGTCGTGTATCCAACGATGATAACTGGTCGAGGCAATGTAGCGGAGACCATCTCGTTTTTAAGGAGACTAGAGCGCTCCCGATTTAGTCCTGTGCATGTCCATATAAGACGGTGTGCATCTGCGTCCGTGACGGGAACAGAACAATAAGGACACGTATCACGAAGTAGTACAGCGCACCAGTTGCACGCAGGGATTACTGCCGGTGTAAAGGCCCCCCAGCTTCCCATCCACTTGCGCCCACATGGCTACAATTATGGCGGATGAAAAGAAGGGCATAAATTCACAACACGAAACGAACACTCAAGGAGTCTTCTCTTGTTCAGAGAAGACTGCTGACATGTACGTTTCTTGCTATGGGCAGCGCTTTTTCCAATCCCTATTATAGCAGACAACTGAACGCAGATGCATGGAGGAGACGTAATGGTTCAGCCAGGCCCCCTTATGTGCTTACAGCGATGTATAAAGCATCACCCACCATGCAACCACCATGCCACCACTATACTACCGCCACAACCACTACAAACTCCACCAGCACAAGGGCGGTTGTGGTGGATTACCGTAATGCTCGACGGAGGGATTTTGAAAAGGGTGGTGTTTAACGCTTTCAAAAAATAGCAAAAAAAATTCAAGAGAGTTCCGCGGTTGTGAAAGCTGAGTAAAGAGCGGAGCTGGCAAGCAAGCACGATTACCTGGACAACGTCAACTGAGATTTATTATCTTTCTTAATCTTCTCATTCTTTTATTCATATTTCCTTTTTCATTTCTTTCTACTTTTATTCTTTTTCTAAGTTGTCTTTCTTTATGTCTTTCTATGTTTCAGTCCCCTCGGTTCCTCCTCTTCACCGGCACTCTCTCTTACCTTCACCTTTTCTTTCCTTCTTTTTCCCACATTTTGCTGTACTATGCTGTACATGGCTATTCTATGGTTTGCCCTCCCACTCCCTCCATTTTCTTCTCACTTTTACATCAGACATCCTCATCTTCACTTCTCTTTCTTAGCTCCTTCTTATACTACTCTATACATGGCTATGCTGTGCTACGTGAAGTCCCTAGACTTTTTTTTAACTAAAGAAGATGTAGGACTTTAGTGCTAGGAGCTCCCTGGCGCATACCCGTTGATTAATGACGGGCTACGCAGCAGTAATACCAGCTGGTGTCTACTTCAGTCAATCAATACCAACTCGCCAAGCTGTCAGTTATATTGCTACATACCCACTTTCTGTGGCGCATATACTAGGCAAGGCTGTGTCATGCTTTTCTGTCTTCCTTCTTCTTCTTCTTTCCTTCCTCCTCTCCCTAACTTTCCTTTTCTGCCCATTTGCTATATTATACTACGCATGGCTTGTGCTGTATTAGAAGCCGCTTCGCACATGGCCGCTTTATGTGGCACAGCCACGAAGTTGTCGGGGGTCGTCCGCGGAAATCTCCCATGCTTAAACAGTCTGGCTGTTAAACATATCCTTTATTTCTCTTTTTCTGTTTTTCGCGGTTTGTTCGGAATGGCGGTAGCGAGGAAGAATGAATCTGTCTGTTTTTTTCTTCTTTGCGGCACCAGTTGCTGTAAGCAGCCTTGCCTCATGTCAGCACCGTTGTTTTGCGCACTCGTATTGCTGCTCCAAGAAGTTTTATACCTTGCAGGCAAGTTTTCAGCTAGAAAACGATAAGGCCGGTCTTCTAAAAGAATAAATAGCACGGAATGCCGCTAGAGTCATGCTGCCCTCGAGTGGGATTGCCTTCGTACGGCCAAAGCTGCGTTCCCTGCTAGTGTGTCTTGGTAAACTATCGTAGCCTCGCTAGGTTGGTCTCAATGTCAGCAATAGCGATTGAAGAGAAAGAGTGTGAAATAACGGGAGCAAGGGCTCATAAAGAAAGAAAGGAAGAAGGAAAGAAAGAAGAAAACAAAATTTCTTTGATAGGCTGAATTCGAACCTGCGTATCCACTGTCCGAAGGCAATGATCATAACCATTACATATTATAACCACGTTTGCGGAACACGCATTTATGGGAACCATAAAATTGCGTTGTATCGACGTTTGTAACGCTATGGAAGAGAGAAAAGAAACGGAGAGAGAGAGAAATAAAAACAAAGAAGATACAGAGGATGAAAGAAGAACTTAGGAGGATACGAAGAAAGAGATAGGGAACATAGTGGAATAAGGGTAGGTGATGATTAGCTTGGTTTTGGTGAAGTAACGCCTTAATTTTAATGAAAAAATGACGCTATAATGGTTTTCTTGTTTATGTGCGGCTTACTAGTGTGACGAAAGTTATGTGCGGCTTTATTAAAGAAATCGATTTTCTTTTGTTAACATTGCGATACTCTGCTAAGCCCCCCCCCCCCCGCTCAGCCGGTGTCTGGTATTTGCGAAAGCAGCGCGATGCCTATTTTGTTTTGTTTTTTTAGCAAGTAAGGAAGTTCTATAATCCTGACAACAACCATGTGCTCTTCTTAAAACCTTAGCTATGGGTACATTCCATACGTTTCGTCGATTTCAACGACCTCTCAATCATTAGCAGTCTCCATTTGCCCCCTGAAATTTATTTGATTGATTTTTGGGGTTTGACGTCCGAAAACCAGCTCTGATTATGAGAGACGCCGTAGTGGAGGTCACCGGAAATTTCGACCCCCTGGGGTTCTTTAACGTGCACTGACATCGCACAGTACACGGGACCTCAACATTTCGCCTCCATCGAAATGCAGCCGCCGCGGCCGGGATTCGATTCCGCGACACTCGGGTCAGCAGCCGAGTGCCATAGCCACTAGACCACCGTGGAGGGGCGCCCCCTGAAATTGTGTTCTCGTTTGGATTTCAGATCAATGGAAAACCTGTTTTGTTTGCGGAGAAGTTGGCAATGAATTCTATTATACTTCAATACTGACCTATGGGGTTTTGCACGACAACACCACAATATGATTGTGCAAGACGCGGTGGGGGAGGGCTCCGGAAATTACGACCACTTGAAGTTTTTGAACTCGCACTGACTTCGTACAGTACACGTGCCTCAAGAATTCACCTCTATCGAAAGGCAGATGCCAGGGAAATGTACTTCATTAGATCACTCGCATTCTTTCATTGATGAGTAATATAGGAAGGGTAAAGTTGTAAGTACGTATTTTTCACATAATAAGACAGTGAATGGCGCTCACACGCAACGTGTATATTGGCCCGATAATTCGAAGAACGCCAAGCACCTTTTACACAGTTTTCTTCTTGTTTTATTTTCATGCATATGCTTCTGGACGTTAGGCACCACTATTAGCATTACGAGGCCCGTCAGCGGTGGCTTAGCGAGTGTGCGGCGACGCTCTATTAAGCCCGTCGTGGGCTGAAATCCTGACCGCGGCGGCGGCATTCCCCGAGTTCTGGAATGCAAGAACTCCCAGGTGCGGTGCTCGCTGTGCGTTAATGAACCGCACGTGGTCATAATTAATCTAAACTTTCTCATTATGGCGTGCCTCGTATTCGGAACTCGGCTTGTTAAGCTACAGGATTTAAATACAGACTACAGCGCGCCATGCAGCAGGTGCTGTCGTAACGTCGTGCCTTCGTGCAAACACTGTTTTACCCCTGTGTTTCACGACTACTATTAATTATATCATCCCTGTTACACTCAAGCATTCTTCCTCAACAATATCCGCTAGAGTTCGTAAAATTTATTTAACAATATTTATTTTACTCCCTTTATTGAACATTTCTGTAGTGGTTGATTGAAAGCAGTGTTATATCCCCCTGTCATGCGAGGTTCTAGAAGGATGTATTTAGGATGGGAACGCGAGCGTTCCCATCGAAGCGACGAGGCTGTTTGAGCGTTCCAGAAGACACTTTATACACACAGCGGGCAACCAAACACAGGCACACTTTTACACAACACCTGAACATAAACAAGGGAACAAAACAAACTTAGCTTCCCTATTAAAGTCTCTGCCGACACAGGCTCACCGTCTGGCGGGGCGGACGACAGGTGGGAGCCGAGGTGGCGTTGCCTGCCGAAGAGCGTGCCAGAGAGTGACGAGGCGAAGTGGCGACGCTTGAAGAATGCGGCCGGCCACTGCAGCCCTGGAGCAGGAGACGGGAAGGATATACAGGCGGCCACGTGGAGCCCGGAGCTCCAACTCGTGGACCTCAGGAAGAATGTCGACACTCGGGCCCAGAAACCCGCCTGTGTCGAAAGCACAAGTCCGTCTGATCTCTCTCTTCTCTTCTCCGCTCGCGCTCGCGCACCTTGGCGCGTGCAAGAGCTTCCTCGTTGCCGTTTCTTCCTCCTCGCGCGTGGAACACAGGCACACGCACTCTCGCGCACATCACATCGGCCAGGTCTCATGTCCGTCGTGCACATGTCCGCCCAGACAAAATGTGACACACATGCTCTTCACACCATTACACGCATTATACATTACACAGCCCAAACGCACCAACACAAGCACCAACTTTCGCGCGCACATGACACCCCCCCCCCTCCCCTGTGTAATGCCGATTTTGGGCCCTTGGGGAAAATAAACGAAATAAAATATATTGGAAGGCACCGCCACGGTGGTCTAGTGACTATGGTTCTCGGCTGCTGATATGAGAGTCGCGGAACCGAATCCCGGCAGCGGCGGCTGCATTTCTAGGGAGGCGAAATGTTGAGTCCCCGTGTGCTGTGCGATGTAAGTCCACGTTGAAGAATTCCAGATGGCCAAAATTCCCCGAACCCTCCACAGAGGCGTCTCTCATAATCACAGCTCCTTTGAGAAATAAAACCACCAGGAATCATCATCATCAGCTGTATTGGATGGTGCACGCTAGATCCGATTGCACGAGAGATTTCACTGAAGCGTCCCTTCGGGAATGAATACGCAAGCGCCAGCAATTGCTACAATATATGCAGGTTCGCCTGATGCATGTACAAAACCGTATGCGCGTGCAATCTGTAAGGTGTATACAAAGTCTCAAGAAGCCCACTGCTCGTTGTTGTGAGTAGAGTGACGATCTTTTCTGTTATTTACTTAAAGCGGTACTGTTAAAGACTTCGTGTCGCAGAAATTCCGGAGTAGGCGTTCGCGCTACCAACCACTGTGGAAATAATTTCGAACAACTTGGACCACTGAGCGACGCAAACACTGCAATATGGCACAGATGCTTTTAGAAACAAAAATGAATTATTCAAAGCAAAATGCACAGAGAAAATTGTAAACTACGACCGAACGAAAGCGTCCACATATGATACATCGGACAGCAATTTGAACTTACAGGGAAGCATAACTCTGTTACGAGCAAATTCACACAATTTTTGCCTTCCGTGATGAAGGGGCTAATTTTAGTGAATGCTTTAGGAAAAGGCGATACGAACGGGGCAGAACAGCGCTATTGCGTTCCACTCTTTCAGACGAGTGCCTCCACTATTTTTTTTTAAATAGTGGAGGCGCTGTTCAGACGAACATTGAAGCGGCCTCCAAATCTTATTGTTTCATTTTTTGATAGGGGGTCGGGACAACGTCTTCTTTGTTTAATTTTTTAATATTAGCGCTTCTCATTCACTCACCGCCACAGCGCTACCATATCCAAACATGCAGCGAAGGCTGGAGATTGAAATTAGGTGTAATACCACTGACATGGCTGCCCTCGTCCGTTAAGTGTACCTTCAGTGCTGAGTGCAGCTTGAGAGGCATTTACGTGTGACTGGAAAGTTGCACCTAAAAGGTTTACAGTGCGTACATAGTTCTACCTACGCATTGTAAACCTTCGCAGCTTTGCATCGTGGTGCTGCGACGCAGTCATGCGCCAGTGTGCGGACGCGATTAACACAAGCGTACCGTGGAGCAAAAACGCCGTGTGAACAGCTTACGTATAAATAGTGGATTGAATTTTTATCTCCGGAAAGCAGGCGTCGCATTTTCAAAAATGAATAAATAATGCGAGCACAAGGAGTAGGCGAAGGTCACTTGGGAGAGCCCAGATATTTCGGGATCGCAGCAGGCTTCGTACGCAGTAAAATTCCTTTTTATCTTTCGTGTTTTCTTTTTATTTTGCGCGTCCGTGTGCCTAAGCTCGCGCATTATAGCATAACATGGGTCCGCAATGTTATTCCAGCAAAAGAAGTTCGCACGTAGCTCATACGCACCCCTGACGACATGCATTTCTGCAGAATATGCAACAGCAACCGTGCAAGCGATCCCGCAGCTGGGAGGAGCGCTATAGAGAAAAAAATTATAATGTAGAAACGCTCTCGGAGTTCCATTATTCCTGCATCTTAAATAGCCTGGGTGGTTAAGGATATCAGAATTGATAAAACAGAATCTACTGGAGTCAGGGTTTCAGTAAGGGGTCCTTTCTTCTTCAGCCTTTAGAAACGGCTTATGTTAGCGGCTTTACACACTTTCCAACACTTCCTTTTTAAAAATGGAATCGCAGCCATCATGTTGGTGAAGCTTTTAGGGCAGCTACAGAATAATGAAATCGTATTAGTGTTTATCGGGCATCCGATATTTCATGAGATGTCGCCCGAAAGTTACGGCTCCCGGCCCTGCAACAGTGGACTAGTGGCTGTTGTGCTCGGCTGCTGATCGGGAGGGTTACGGGATCGAATGCCGGCGGGGTAATATGCATTCTGATGGAGGCGAAATGTTGAGGCCCATGTACTGCGCGATGTCAGTGCAACTTCAAGAGCCCCAGATGGCCGAAATGTACGGAGCCCTCCACTACGGCGTCTCTCATAATCGCCTCGTCGCTTTAGGGTGTCAGAACACAGGAAATATTATTGAATATGTGGTAGATTTCTGAAACTGCGCATGCATTAAGAGGTGTACTATCACTGTAAGATGAAACATGAAAACTATGGTGCATGTTCCAAGCATCATCCATGGTATGGTGCGAAAATATGGCACCATATCAAGATCGCATAGTGCGGCCGAACCAGATGTGCACGCCCGTAATCAATACGGCAGCATAATCTTAATTATACGATTGTTAATTCTTGGTACATGCGTTCCGCTGTTCGCATTTTATACGAATCCTATTATAGACAAGTGTGGTGCACAGCGATTGAAACGCGATACTCGACCGCATGACGGCTAGCCCATTCTGTGCTCCTGCAGTGTTCTCTGTGGCCACAGAGTGACGAGTGAATCACAGTTCTTCTAGAAGGATATGTCTTACATTGATTACCAGAAAGGATAATCTACGTGGCCCTAGCGCAAAGGAGTGGCGCGGGAACCATCGGCAACCATGTGCTCCAATTGTCGCGTTTTATTCACTGAGCACTGTACAGAAGCACTATGCTTGCAATGGGCTGAGAAATGTCGAGTGCCGTCGAAGTTTAATATAATATTGTATTAAACTTCGCCGCATGTTTACTAACCTCCTATGAACACATATGAATCATATGTGTTCTCGTATGATTCATACAAGCTTATGGGATACGTGGTATATGTGCAATGAGATTTTTCGTTATATGTGTAATGCAATTGTGCGCGAACTTTATGCGCATGCTTGGGGTAACTTAATTTCTTTTTTTCTTTCACGACGCTGCAGCTGCCCCACATATTTTACTAACTTATACAATAGAATAAATTAATAAAATCTCTAATATAGACACCTGACCTGTTTCTTCCAGGCGCTGCTCATACCACTGTTCGCTTCATACCGGCTTTTCAATTCCAGTAGCTTTATTTGTAAGCGTCGAGTAATTGGTGGCGGTGTGGCCTCAGACCCCCCCACCCCTCCCTCACTCTTTCCGCTCCCATTCGTACCCTGAGGGGTCATTTTAACGTCACTAATTCCCGTTATATCCCTGAAGCCATGTAAAAAAAGAATGAGTGGGGTAGCAAGAGTGCTGACAGTGCGAACATACACGACAAGGTTTGCAAAAATTATTGTAGTATTTCAAATTACCATTAGCAGTTCTTGGTATGTTGATTCTCCTAATGCAACAGTATTCGAGCAGCCACTTTTTAGCTGACAGCAGATAGCAGAGATTTCCTCTGTTAAGGTTGCAAAGCGCTGAACGTGAGCTAAGGCCGTGGTGGCGCAGTAAGCCTAGCAGTGATATAACCATTCCTTTTACTGAGGAGGTTCTCCTGTCAGCTATAAGGAATTAGGTGATTCCTGCCGTCGTTACCCATGGGCTCGATTCGTATACGTATATAAAACCCGAATTTATGGAAGATCTTAACGTTTCTCAATCGGTGGATCAAGCCAATTTCAAAACCATTGCACGCAATTCTCTTACAATCCTCCGTAATGTCGACAGCTGCACAGAGCGGATTTCCTCTGATGTCTTCTCCCACGGCGCACTCAAGAAGATGATGCTCTTACTTGGGCGATTACCCGAGCATTACATTCCATCTTTCTGCGTCTGTTGCCGTGCGCACGTAATTTGGAGACCGCATATAACTTGTATCCACGGGAACACGAAACAACCGGAGCAGAAGCGTGCGTGATGGGTCTTTTTTTTCTTCCTTAGTGGTGTTTCTCTTTGTTTGCTTTGGGTGTTTGTCTCTAACGGCCGCGTATATCTCACATTATGACATATTTTCTTCTGTGCGGACCTACTCCACAGTGCCTTCAGAGCGTTAACAATGAAGTCATCCGGTTGGTTGCTAGGTAAGAGAGCTTTATGCCGCTCCTTCCGCTGAGGCTTACTTCATCGCCGGAACAGAGACGCGATATTGCTTTTCCGTTGAGTGGATCCGTACAACTTTCTATAAATTAGTTCTTACTAGACGTTACCACACACTCCAGCTGATTCATCGAATAAAAACTTATTGAGACACTGCTGACTATGCCTTGCGCCCCATTTCGATTCGCTTCGAGGAGACGCCGTATCTTACACAGGAGGCATTCGCGAGGCCATCCCTCCGCCGCGTGTCGTCAGCCAATCAGCGCCTGGGAAAAAGACAGGTCCCTCACCTGCAGTGAAATCTGTATGGCGTTCTGAGCAGTGATTCGTATCTGTTGCCGTTGTGTACTATTGTGTATCTTTTATTATGTATTATACTAATCTGCCCTATCATAATCATTCTCCATCTCTATCGATTTCCTTTATTTTCAACCATTATTGATTGGCTTCATGAGAATATATCGCGGCGTCGAGAGGACCTTGAACACGTCATGTGCGATTGCCAGCGCTACGACTCCGAGAGAAAGACTCTAAAGACAGCACTTCGTCTGCAACACGGTTGGAGCTGCGGCATCTCCTCGGCCAGTGGCAAGATAGCACCTGCACCCTACACCGGACTAAAGCGTTAATAAATTTCCACTGGCAACACCTCAACGAAACGCTATAAACTGCGTTATATTGCAGATATGTATATATGAGTGTGTTTGTAAGTTTTACTACGCGTACTTGTGTTACGTGTGATCACTGTAAATATCATAATCATCACAAAACACCTGGAGTAGTAGGCCAGGCCATTAACCAGGCTAAGATCTCCGGAGTCATTAATAAAATGTTCTCTCTCTCTATCGCGGTGTGCAAGTCTGTGTTGTTTCTGCGCCGTGAGTCGCCTTTGTTTCCCTACTCGTTCCGTTGCCCTCTGCGTCCGTGCGGCCACCTGCTCTTCGGATACCTGGTCCTTACCAGGCGCTCTTAAGCTTCTTCAACTGGGCGGCGAATAGACCACCGATGGCAAAGAAGTCGGCTCCGATGTCGACTAAGGCGGAGAAGCTGTGGCCGTCGACAATTACGAGGACGTCGGTGGTTCATTGTCTGGCGTTGTGGTTGGGCCCGGACGTCGTATCACGGTTGCAGTCGCTTTGCTCCGCCGCTCTGTTGCGTCGGCAAATCTTCCGGCGGCAAATCGCTGTCGTTAAGTCTGTGGCGAGGAGGCATGCTGAGACTTCGGCGTGATGATCCGTGAATCGTGGACATCGTGGTCAGCGGACGATCTTAGATATTGCGTTGTGCCGGAACCACACATCTCTTGGTCTATTGGTGTCACTGGTGTCACTGGGGGAGCCCGCCGCGGCGCTCCTTGCTCTGGCAGTAGCTACATCACCAAAATGGTGAGAGTGCCGAAGGCGTATCGAGAACCGGCGACCTACATGAACTGGCCCCCCAGTGACGCTATCATACCATGGCCGCAGAGGCAGTCTGTCAGGGTTCTGACTGGCGTAGCTTGAGTGTGTTGTCAGACTGCCTCCGTGGGCGTTGTTTGGTCTTGTCACTGCGGGGACATTGGACATAGGTCGCCGCTTTGCGGTGCGCCTTCGGCGCCAGCGCGCCCGCCACTGACGCTCCTGGCTTTGGCAGCAGTGACACGAGCAAAACAGTGAGGCAACCTAACTGGCCCCCCGATGACACGTCCAAACCATGACAACATCTTAAACTGCGCCAGTGAGAGCTCTGCCGTCCAAAGAGCCACGAAAAACACTACGTGCACTCATGCTTGGCGCGCTTTCACGCCGGTTTCAACGGCGCCTTTCCGCAACGCGTTCCGGCATCGGCGCTGCCGTAGCCCTCAGAATGACGTGAGTGCATGGTGGGCGTTTGGCAGAGGAGGTTATCATGGAGTCTTGCAGGGGTGCATACAATAGCGCGAAACTCCGGCTGCCAAGTGTGCTAGCGACCATAGATCAAAACACGCCCCCTGTGGTGCATAGCCTTTATGCGGAGTGCTCAGGTCACAACAAACATTTTACCTCGATCTACCAGATGGAGCAGCTGGAGGCAGGTGAGGGAAGGGCGATGGTACAATCGTTTTTTTTTTTGGTGGGCAATTGGCCTTCCTATCATACCAAAATAACCATGATCTTACGTATGACACTAGCTGTATAGTATGTGTAGGGTACATAGTGCCTGCTGTATGTGTACTGCACTTCACATGGGCAGTATTGACCAAAGCCTTCAGTATTACGTATAGGATTGTATAATACGCGCAACATTTGGAATTTGAACATTGCATTTTGGTAACCTATAAAGCAGTACTTATGTGTCCAACTGCCGTCCCTTTGTTTGAAAGCCATGAAAAAAGAGTCTAATATTGGGAAAAATTGTAGAATACTTGTAACACAGCAAAATTAGAATTGTGAGCACAGTTTATCAGTAATTTGTAAACCAGCACTTGTTATGTGTTAAATAAACTTCCTTTGTAGAACAGTCGATCTCTGCTAAACGTGTGAGGTATGTCTTTCGGACTGCCTGGTTTTGGTAGTCTGATGCATCGTTAGTCGTCGGAAGCAATGTCACGCACATTTATCCTGAGTAGATGCTTGCACTTTATCGCTTCTGCGTAACTACTTCTATGTATGTGCGTATCAATGCACACATACAAATGAATGTGAGTGCAAACGCTACATTCCTGTATTGTGTCTGGGCGACTGAGTTCTGTCTTGTGGTTCTCATAACTCGACGTCTGGTATGAAAACGTTGTGCTGCAATGTAATCGGTGTTAATCGTGCGATACAATAAAAATTTCTAAACCACCGCTTCCCTATTAAGATGCACTGTACGATGCACTATACTGTCGCGAAGACCGCGTCGCGTAGAATGTTTTCTTGTTCTTTTTTCTTTTTCGACTGCTTTTGTAGAAGGGTGCTCGAGCAAACGAGCCGGCGCACCGCAGGGAGTCTTCATGACGACGTAGTACAGAGAACGAAGACCACGTGTGTGCGTCGCGGCCAGTTTCTGGAATGTGTTGTTTGTATTAGTTTTGTAGTAAAGCCGGATGCACGCGATCACGAGGACTCGCGTTGAGCATCGTTAACTTCGGCCTGCCTGATTGGTCCGCGTTGCCGTGGATGTTGAGGGGTGCTATTTAAGCGGCGACACTGGCCTTTTTTGGGGAGAGCGGACTAGGGGACCATGACGCTCGAAACCACCGGCGACCAGTTCGGCAGGCCGACGGGGTATGATACCATTTTCTATGTTGTATAATTTTTGCCCTGTGTGTTTTCCAACTTCAAGATGTCTTAGCTAAATAAACCCCCCAATGAGTGTCGACTCCTCATCGTTTGCCTGCGCGGAGTGGCTCCCACGCCTCTTCGTCTTCCTAACCTTCCGATGCGTCTAACATTAACAGCCCCGACGTTTCGCTACAAAGTGGTGGAGGTTGCTCGGTAGCGATATTCCCGCTCTAAAGCTGTGCCCCGAGACAGCAAGCATCAGCAAACTACTTCGGGCTGCTCCACTATGACGGAACCCCCTTCCTTTCTCTCTGCTATGGCTACCCCCCAAGCAATACCTTTCGTCGGGCCGCCAGTCTTTAGAGGCGCGCCAGAGGAATCTATTTCAGAGTGGCTACTTGGCTACGAACATGTCGCGTCGCTGAATAATTGGGACCAAGCCACGAAAGTTAAATTTTCATATTTGGCTCTAGACGGCGATGCCAAGAAGTGGCACACTACTCAGATTCTAACCGGGTCCCCTAATTCATGGGAGGAATGGGCGACGCTATTGAAGACATCCTTTACTAGCCGTCACTCAGTCGAGATCGCCCATTTGCGGCTACAAAACCGGACACAGCTGCCGTCCGAAACTCCAGAGCAGTACTACTATGACGTCGTACAACTTTGTGCAAGAGCCAACCCGTCTATGTGAGAAGATGACCGGTTGCGGCACCTTATGCGCGGTCTGCGTCCGGATGTGCAAGAAAAAGTGATAATCGCAAACCCGGAAACCTGCGCCGCATTCCTCCAAATTTTACAGCGCATAAATTACGCAGCTTTGATGAGCCCTGCTTCTTGGTCACGTCCGATCGACACCCACTATCCTACCGGATTGCAGTCGTGGATGCAAAACATCGCGCCTCCGGTAGGGATGGCACCCGCCGCCGCGGCAGTACAGCCTACTCCTACATGTGTCGCCACCTGCGCCGCAGCAGAACTGCGGTGGCCGCGGAAGGCTGCCGACCGCGAGGGAAACTTGAAGGCGATTGCAGACTCCATCGCCTTATTGTCTGACCGGATAAAAAACATCGAAGACGAGATGCGTCGCGCCCCAATGCCTTGGAAACCGAGAACGTCCCGTGCCAACGACGGGCGTCCCCAATGCCAGATTTGCAGCCGCATCGGCCACGAAGCACGACAGTGCTGGTAGAGGTTCCGGGATGGGAGAAATGGTCATGCGGAGCCCCTTGGCAATCAGGATGGGTAGTATAACCCTTCGGGAAACGAGAACGGCCGGGTTTAAGGGGCCAGCCCGGCCGTCCAATCGGCACATTGTCGGAAAGTTAGCTTCGCGCAGTCCCCACACGAGCCAATGGTACAATAACGTTGCGACACCGCCCTGATCTCAAGAATGGAAATGCCGACACGCTTTCCCGCCTTCCTCACGACCCTGCACCAGTAAGCGAAGAAAACCTTTTACCGTTGCTGGTTTTGGATCAGGCGGATGTTGGAAAAAAGCAGAGGGCAGACCCATGGATTAGAGCCATTGTACAGCACCTCGAATACCCGAGTGCGCCCGTTGTCAGGAAAACCAAAAGAACTGCACGGAGTTTTCGGTTAATCGACGGTGTACCGTATCGGAGGGCGAAAGGCTTTGAAAAAGATCGCGCGGCTCTCGTTGTCCCCAAGTGCTTGAGGTCTGAGATATTAAGGCACTGCCATGACGACTGTACGGCAGGCCACTTGGGTGTCAAGCGTACATGGGAGAAGTTGCGTTACCGATATTTCTGGCTGAAGATGTTCTCATACGTCAGCAAGTACGTTCTCTCCTGCCCTGACTGCCAGACGAGAAAGCAACCGCCGGGAAAACCGGCCGGTTTCCTCCAAACAATCGCGCCTGTAGGTCGACCGTTTCAGCAGACGCTACCGGTAGATGTCGGGTCGGGCGCACAACGTGGATTCGACTACACCCTGGATGCGATGAAAGTGGCTCGCCGGCTGCGGCAGGCTCGATAACTAGTTAATGAACGAGAAAGGCGCCAGCAAGAAAAGAACAAGCGCAGCTACGATGCCGACGACGCAGACGATGAGTCCGGGGCCGATCACGAAGTGCGAGATCCAAGTGGCGATGTGCGCGAGTGCAGTGATGACAGCGAATTCCATCAAAGTGAAGTGCGCGAGCGCAGTGCCGGGAGTGATGTCCACGAATTACACCCCAGTGTTGTGCGCGAGTGCGACGTCAATGGTGATGTGCGTGATTGTGGTTCGCGAGCGGACCGAGAACTTCGTTTGCATCATGGTGTGCGCGAGCCAGGGACCAGTGATGCAGTGCAGCAGCGCGAGAGCTCTGACTCTGAAACTGAACTTTACAGGGATTGGAAGACATTGTCAAACGGCAACAACGGACAACGAAATGTCGCCGCTTACGATACTGACACTGACTTGTATTACAGTGCCAGCGAGTGAACTTTAGTGATTTTCAGTCTCGCGATTTTCCATTTTTTGTTTTAAGTTTTTCACATTTTAGATGTATAACTTTTCTGAAACGAGTACCTCACGTAATTGTTGTACGTAAAATTGTTTTTTCGTACTTCTTTTCCTGGCTTGGAAGTAAAACGAGTGGGTCACTCTTTTTCGTAGGGGGGAGGTGTCGCGAAGACCGCGTCGCGTACAATGTTTTCTTGTTCTTTTTTCTTTTTCGACTGCTTCTGTAGAAGGGTGCTCGAGCAAACGAGCCGGCGCACCGCAGGGAGTCTTCTTGACGACGTAGTACAGAGAACGAAGACCAGGTGTGTGCGTCGCGGCCAGTTTCTGGAATGTGTTGTTTGTATTAGTTTTGCAGCAAAGCCGGATGCACGCGATCACGAGGGCTCGCGTTGAGCATCGTTAATTTCGGCCTGCCTGATTGGTCCGCGTTGCCGTGGATGTTGAGGGGTGCTATTTAAGCGGCGACACTGGCCTTTTTTGGAGAGAGCGGACTAGGGGACCGTGACGCTCGAAACCACCGGCGACGAGTTCGGCAGGCCGACGGGGTATGATACCATTTTCTATGTTGTATAATTTTTGCCCTGTGTGTTTTCCAACTTCAAGATGTCTTAGCTAAATAAACCCCCTAATGAGTGCTCTCCCAATTCACTGTGTCGACTCCTCATCGCTTGCCTGCGCGGAGTGGCTCCCCCGCCTCTTCGTCTTGCTGACCTTCCGATGCGTCCAACATTAACGGCCCCGACGTTTCGCTACAATACGATGCATTGAAGTGCTGTCGTAAGCATCGTTCTTTCAAGCGTTCTTGTGGGATGGAGCAAAATTGCACAAAAGAGTACAGAATGGTAGCATATCTGTTGCTATGATAGTTGCGGAATACAGTGTTGTGCGCGCAGTAATCCTTGATACAATGAGCGACGAACATATTAGTTCGTTTATTTCAAGTTACAGTTTTTCTTGTGTGTCGGGACACGAAGGCGTTACAAGTAGTTCAAAACCCAGTGCCCAATACATTCGCTATGATTAAACTCACAGTATGCCTGAAGAGGTCGATTGCGTCATGACCAACAAAGAAAATAGATTGATATGCTTGTATGCTACTGCGCCATTTACAAAGATATCTGGCGTTTAGTATACTTACCAGGGGCGAATAAAGTCACTGCTAATGTCACTTATCGCTGTTAGCGTTGTTGTTGCTGATCGGAAGCACCAGTACATCAACCACCACCACCACCATCATCATCATCATCGTAGTCACTCTCAATTATCTTCACCTGAAAATTCAGCATTATGGTAGATTAATGGACACTGTTGAATTTAGCCATGTTGTCCGTATAGCCATTATGCCCGCTCTGATTGGCCCACAGCTGCTGTGTCCTTTCCGATAGGCTTAAGATGCCGCCATTACAGAGCATAACATGGCTGAATTGGACCGTGTGCGGAATAATGGCCCCTTCGCTCACAGTGAAAGAGAGAAGCAAGCAAACTGAAATCCGCGCCAGCACACTAACGACCTTCTCAGCCACCGAAAGTCAAGGCTACATTATGGCGCAACCGAAGACAGTTCTTTTGCCGGAGTCGCCAAAGTAGGCTTAATGGCCCTCGCCGAAAAAAAAAGGGGGGGGGGGGGCGGGTGTCCATGCGGGCTGGAGCAAATGTGATTTTGGTGCCTTCGATGGGAAGCAGTAACGAGCAGCAACTGCGCTCCTGCAGCAACAGGTGCGCGTGGACGAGACGCGCTTTGAATCATCGCTAACGCCCGCGCCTGAACAGGCGGCGCTGCTCTCCCGGATAGCGCCTGTGATCGAAACCGCCATCTGTTGCGCTCTCGGCGGGAATCCGCGCGCCAGACGGGTCCCGCCGCACTAGTAGCAAAGCTGAGGAGAAAGAAAGCTTACTTTCGGGTTGGCGAGGAAAGAACAAGAAAGCGCGCGAAAGTGCGAAGGGAGAGAGAGGATTCAGTGGTGCGCGTGCGCGTTAAGGTTTCGTCCGCGGTGGCTCTGCGCCGCGGCGCTTATGACAAGGTCGGCGCGCTGTGCGCGAGTCTCTCTCAGTATCGTGCGCCGCTGGCCGAGGCCAGCGCTTAGCCGGGACCCGGGGTTCCAGTCGTTCGGCGCCCGTCACACCGTTCGAACGTGTTGTTTTGGCGCGGTTCATCGACCCGTCGTCGCCGACGCGCGCTCTCTCGCTTCCTTCCCGGTGTCGTGACATTGAAAGTTTGGTGTCTACGGACTTGGCCGACTTCTTCCGCGTCCTCCTCGTCTGGCCCTTCTTGGAAGTGGTGTTGCGTGGTCGCTGCTGCAACTTTCGGGCAACTGTCGAGGAAGTCGTCACCTGCCACTGTCTTCAGACTTCGGCTGGGGTTCTCTCCGCGTTTGCTCTCCTGTATCTGCCTGCCCAGTTTACCATCCGTGGTCTGCAGTTCCCCCGGTTACTATCCAGCAAGGGTCACAACAGACACGTGCTGCCAGTGGACTCTCTTTCATCAAAAGTGTGTTGTGGACTGAAGAAAAAAAGGTTGTGTGAACTATCTGCGACTTCCTTTTTTTTCTTGACATTCCTTGAGAACTTACGCTGGTGCCACTCTCTTGAACCACGGGCATCCTTGTAACCGGGATATTATCTTAAGACTGTCACAAGGCGCCGTTACTTCGCCGATCGTTCAACAGGTTGCCACTAAAGCAAACTTCCCGGCTGTAGATCGACAGCTCGTCCCAAAGAAAATAAAGCATCTGTGGAAGATTTTCGTCATCACAACTAAACTGAAGTAATATTTCGTGCGACTCAACGGGAATGTTCTTGGCTGTTACCATCCTGCTCCTTCATCGCCAACGGCATGAGTGCCAGGGTAGCTTAGTTTCATTTGTTCGTGTTAATCTAGACTTCTGAAAGTCCTGTGAACGACGAACCTGATCGTGTGAAGTCCACCTCGTGGATCTGCCTTTCTGAGGCGTGAGTCATCTTGAGGAAGCTTGTAGGAATCATGGTGCAGACCGGTGCGTCCTTTTCCCAGTAGTGACGCCAGCTCTTGGAACGCTGCACTGCGATCCCTGTACATTACTTTTGCGTTGCGCCAGGAGTCAACCTGTTGCTTCTCTGCTTGAACAGCCCCTTTGTGTCCCAAATGCTGTGACTCTTTTTGGAACACCGGTGCGTCAACCCCAAGAAAGAAAATCACTCCTTGAGGTCCAGTCACACTGGTGAGTCAGCATTTATTTTTTACTCATTTCTTGCACAGTTCAAGGGTCTGCTGTGAACTTGCTCTCACTTGTTTTATTCCGCTGCCAATAGCCGAAAAAGAGTTTTGTGTTTGCTGAAAGATTTTGTCCGTGAAACTTGATCTTCATACCTACGACTTTAATACTGTTCAAACTGGTGACCTTTTCTTTTTGTTTTGACGTATATGCAAGTTACTCAAGAGTGATATTCCAGCACGTTGGGGTCAACGTGAACATTGCGGGATTTCCATCAATCTTATGTGTTAAACTAAAACGAGTACTGTAACACATATTCCTCAAAAGTATACACAGGTTTAATGGGAAAATGTATTAGCTTTTCGTGCGTAGATGAAGTTGCACTCATGGTACCTAAGCTGCTAGGTGTTGCCTCGCCAATCTTGAGGTTGCGGGATCGAATTCTAGCCATGGCGACCGAATTTTGACGGATCTTAATGCATTAACAATAAAAAGAAAGGCACCAGTATTATTAACTTTATATGCACGTTAAAGAACGCGAAGTGGTCAAAATTATCGCAGAGTCCTCCGTGACGGGGCTTTCGTCGTGATTACAGCTTTTTTTTGGTACGTGAAAGCTCGTTATGGATTGTAAATCAATTTGTACTCGTGCTTATTTTAACAAAGATTACGAATTCCCGCTTCAAAATTTTTATTAGGAGATGAGTTCATCTTTTGTTCTCGAGATTGCCCCGAAGGCCCTCACTGCGAAAATAACACTGGGGGCAGCGGCGGAAGGGTGTGGGGCAAGGGGAGGCCAGAGAGACTCGTTGCGTATTCGGCATTAAAGAAAGGACAGGATAATGGATTACACACAGGAGCACAGGAGTGTGCAAAATGTACTGCCGAACAAAAACAAAGAACAATACCAGAGCTTACCAGAATAAACTGCGCAGCAGGTTTAATATAGATGGATTATAAAGTGCTAACGGAGGGGATGAGTCGTGAACGTATGGGATCTTGAAACGATTTTGTGTTCTGTGGCAATGACGGGTGGTGAAGTGTCCCGAGTAGCTGTTGTGTGCGGTAAGAATTAACGTGCACAAATGGAAGGCTGGAAGTTTGTGCGTTTTTCCTTATGTGGAGCATGACGAAGTGGCAAAATAACCAGTGGTGGCTGAAATAATTCATGATGAACTGATAAAGCTTACGGAAATGTGATTGTAGGGTTGTTCTGCACTGAAGCGCTGAATTGCCTTCGGCATTGTTCGGTAACGAGTGCAAATGGAACAAGCTAAAAAAAGTAAATAATAATAATCTTGCAGCACGGTTCTCCAAGGCTTCTGCGTTGCTGGTAACATACGTTTGCTCGGGATCCCATATAGCAGAGAGGTTTTGTTAATTCAGACGGAATATACTGTTTTTAACATGCACTGGGGCGTCTTTTAAATTATGTTTGGCAAGTGCCAGAGCACGGTTGGCGTGGACGAAGGTAATATTGACGGGATTATTCAGCTCTCATTATTATTTATGCGCCATGATGGGATTGAGACTTCATCTTTCTAATGGAGAAGTTGCTGGCTATTTTTTGTAACTGTATTGAATTGAGCTTTGACACTCAATTTTGTGTACCTATAGAACGTACAGCCTTTTCTTGTCGCATTCTTTGTTTAATTTTCTCGCAAATCGTAATTGTTTCTCTGCCATCCGGACAAATGCTTCGGCGGATAACGGGTCCATTCTCTGACGACGGTTTATATATCGGGACAAGAAAAAATTTAAAAAAAAACTTACACTTTCAACTACGTGGCGAACGATCAAACGGAAGGGCTTTTCATGAGTTGAATTAGGTCATACTTCTCTAACTCATTGGTTTCTTAAACGTTATAATTTCTTTCAATTTGCTCTGTTCTAAGGGTGTCATGTAATGCATTTCCAGCGCTAACAGAAGAAAGCGAAGACAGACGACAGCCTATGTCCTGTGCAGTCGTCTGTCTTTTCTTTCCTTCGTGAGCGCTGGAAAGGCATTACGAGTCTACATTCCAACTAGCCCAACTAACCGCTCTGAGTACAAATGGTGTCATGGCGGTTACCTGTTTGCGTCGCCCTGTTGAGGTCGATGACGCGGCCTTGATTCCCGCCCCCTGAGTCCGCATTCTTGCGTAGGCGAAATATAAGGGTCACGCATACTTATACTTGAGTGCGCGTTAAACATTAATGTTGATGAATTGAAGCGTTTCGCACAAGAACGAGGACACAAGAAGGAACACACAAAATGACAAACGAAGCGCAAACTAACACTTTATTTGCGAGGAATGTGACCTTATTTATACTACAGCGGTACACATATCGCGCATTAACACATATCGCACATACCCGAACTAAAACGTACCACTGTAATTGCAAGAAACAGAAATGAAACAACGCGCCTAATCATTGAAACCCAGAAGATCTCGTGCCTTAAAGACAAATGCATCAGCATGCCTTCCATCTCATTATCACCAAAAGAAATAGCATATCTGGGTTACACTACACGTGTGATGTAAGATCTTGTTTTTGCCTTGTAATGCCTCGTTCTTGTGCGCAACGCTTCAATTCACCATGTTTCACCAACAAGCCCAAGTTGCAACCCTCTTGAAGTTTAATGTTGAGTCCTGCACTACGGCTTGGCTTGTAGAAATGTGGTTTTGTCAGGCAAAATCAGAGAAATGCGGGTTACTTCCCTTCTTATAATCCAAACTAGAAGGGAAGCTCAGGGGAAGATGGAGGCTTTAATCCATCAACAGATCGCTAAAAACGATGTAGAACAGGCAATGTCGTTAAAAGCTCCAGCGCCATTTGCTATGCTACATGGATTTCATCGATCTGTTCATCGCCTGCCATCTTATAAAAGTGTTTCTGTCACATACATAAGTCAAAGCTGGCAATCGCGGCATAACAGCGGGCGCTGCTCGCGAGAACAAAATAGCACCTAAATTTTTATTTTCATTTCAAAAGCTTCCTCTTGGGCACTACTTGTTTGTATTTATTAAACGCGCCGAGGAAAACACACGCTGGAGTTTCAATAACGTGGATTTCACTCGCGTAGTGTGCAGGATCTGTGAGCGCTCTGCAAAGGTGAGAGGTGACAGCTGGGACTGCTCGTTTATAATGCTTCCAGAAAAATAGATATGCTTCATGTAAGACGGCAATTATTTTACCATTGCTTTCCCTTGAATAATTATCTCTTAGTATAGTGCAGCTGTAACAGAAAGAGTGAGGTCTTTGGTTTCAATTTCTTCTTGTTTATCTGTATGCGTGTTACATTTACTTTCATGTCCCTAGAAGAGACCACAAAAATTTTGTCTCCAAAACTTCCATCTATCGAGCGCGTGTTTTTGTGGGTAGGAACATGTAGGGTGAGTTCATTCTTTGTTTTGTTTCCCGCTTTTTGAGTGCCATAACTTAGTGAAGTAAGTTGTTTCCAGCTGTGCAAAGTTCAACGTCATTGTTTAAGAAGAGAAAACGTAGGGCCTCAACCGAAATGCCGAGTACTCTGAAGTAGTCTGTTGCAAGGGCGTGTTTCATTTCACATTTCAACCTAGTCGCTTTGATACGGCACACACCGGAGTGCCTGTAACAATGGATATGCCATTTTGTAACATCTCATGCATTACAGGTCCCGATGTGGATATGATAAATCGCGACATTCCTCTGGCATATTGAAGCACGTTGCAAAGGTGCGCATATCTGTAGGACAAATAGATATCCAGACACTCATGTGTCCATCCCTTGTGGGCTCACTGACGCACGCTCTAAAGAAACGCCGCTACGCTCTCTTCTCCCTTTCCCTCTCTCGGTTTCCTTTCTCATCACTCCCCTTTCGTAACGGCGCAGGCAATTTATGTTTCAGATCATGTCCACCGAACATTGTTCTCAGCTGACTGTTGCCAAAGCAACGATTAAAATAGCTACGGGAAAAGAAGTAATGCCTGTTTCACGTCTGTAAAGTCTGAGCAAAGAGCTCAGCTGTCACAGGGGTGTCGAGATCACTATCGCCATCATGCAGCACTATCACGTAGCACTATAGCCGTCATGTAGAGAGAGAGAGAGAGAGAGCGCTTTATTGAAAGGCAGAGAAGCCATCACGTAGCACTACAGCCGTCATGTAACACTATCACTAACTCGCCTGAGTAGCCGTGGCCTGAGGACAAGTAGTGTTGATGGTGGGCCCAGGATAAACGCGGGTCCGTTCTGCGCAACCCGAGGCTTTCCTTGCTTTATTTCTTTCTTTATTCAGTTGTTTTATTCCTTCTTACTTAGCTGACAACGGGCGGTGTTACTTGAACTTCAACTCTCTCGTTTTTTTTAAGTACTTCAGTGGCGCGTCGCGTCCTCGCTGGTATGCGCACTCACAAGCTTACTGGCTGCACATGCGCAATGTATGGCTATCCGCTTATAACTAACCATAATTTCTAAGGTTTTACGTCTGAAATTTCAACCACCTGGCGTTCTTTAGCGTGCACTGATATCACACAATACTATGGCCTCAAAAATTTCGTATACATAGAAGCCTCCGCGGCCAAGATTCGATCTCGCGATTTGCCGATGAACAGCCGAGTGCCATAGCCACCAGACCACCGAGACGGGGCGCGCGCTTATATGTTGTAGGCCTGCGCGGCTCCAGCCGACGTTGGCTGTGTGGTTATATGGCAGGGTACCTGGCACTTGAGTTGCGTCACTAACACAAACTTATTTTAATTAAGGGCTCCGGTATGCCCCCACTGCTCTGCGGATGTGTCTGCACCAAAAGAAAATTTGATGGTGGCTTCATTTGGTTCTTCATAAACGGCCATTTTGGTCACTTCTATGCTCGAACATTCTCTGCAAAGAAGACCACAGAAACAATTTGCGACTGCTCAGTGCTCACACCCTTCTATGCAGGATAAGCTAGTGATGTGAGAGAGGATCGTTTCCGAAAGGCACGGAAGTTGAAGCGTGCTGTTTTTCTTGCGTATGTAAAGGTGGCGCTCTCAAGCTAAAGATTGCATCGCTGACCTTGCAATTGTAACGTGTCAGAACTGGCGGTATTTAGATATCTTAAGCGTAGTACTTAGAAATGGAAATGTGATTATTCAATCGCACGAGCATGACAAACGTTACAAATTCATTGATTTTACTTATTTACCACTTACTTTCAATGAAACCCAGATACAGGGGACTTTCGTTGAACAATCTTTACCGGAACTGGAAATTCGTTCCTATCAAATCGCATCGAGCACGTGAAAATAAATGGCTCTTATGGGGTACCGGATGGAGAGAAAAACGTTATTTGTCGAAAAACGTATTAAGCGGGAACGAATCAACGAGGTCTCACCGTATTCTGAACCTACGTTAAGGGGCCATGGTTAAATGAAACACACGTAAAATCCCCTCGAAAATTTCGGGGTAAGAATGCCATTATATAAATCGAACTTTTCGTATTTATTTATTTCTCTATTTAATTGTTCAGTTATTTAAGGTGCACGACCGCCATGATTCTTAGGGAAGATTTTGACATTATCACTGACTTAGTTTCTAGAACCAAATTGGCATTCATCGCCAAAAGAACTACCTAGAATTGTTGAAGTTTATTTACACAAATGTGCACGCGACGCCCTAGTCCGACAGAACAGCAAGTAAAATCACGCCCACTGAGATATGCAATAATAAAAAAGGACGAGTCCTGCTACGTTGGAACAAACAAACAAAATATCTTCGATCGATTTACCAGAGACACTGCCTAACATTGGTAAATGGCCCTTAGCCATCGTCTAACCAAACCAACGACGTACTCGAGATCGATTCGCCCACAAAATTGCAACCTTTCGCTGACTATGGCTTTCTCTGCCTATGGGGCACTCAAATGGCCTCTGTCGCGATGCGACAGAGGGAATTTTTAGTGTCGCCAACGCGATGTAAACAATGGCTCAGTGCTCCGCGCATACACAAACTGGCGCCTCGGAGGCACATTACCTAGATGCTGTATATTCTTGGGTCTCATGCCATTTCCTGGATCCGTAGAAGAGCGGCGATCGATTGTGACGAGCACGCTTTAGCGACCAGATCATGGCCACATGGGAGGTTCTGGATCGACCCCGACGAGCCGGCGCCAATTACGATACGCACGACACACGTGTGGGTCCAGAGTCATTGCGGAGGGGTCGTTTAGCGAGTGGTTTTTTATTTGACCTGAAACATAAAACAGTCGACCGCGCAAACTGACCTAGCCGGCATGGTATAGTTTGCCTCGCCAGGCGGTTACCAACGTCCAAGGACGGCCATTTGGATAGAGCATAGGAAAGTGCCGAAGCCTTACGGTAATTTGATGTCTCTTGTCTTATTCTTTTTCATCAAGAATCTGCTCACTTGTTAGGCGTGGAAGTGCGACCTAGACAGCAGCTCGCAGAAGCAGAGTGTTCCCTTTGGTGTTTGCCACCAAAGGGAGTACCCGATCTCCTCGAGGAGGAACAAATGCAGCCATAATTGCTGCCTGTCGGGCGAGCTTGGGGCTACAGCATCGCACTGCTGAGCTGAAGTAGTCTGGTTCAATTCATGGTCTCATCCGCTCACCCGAAATCCGGGCAGATATTCGAAATCTCCTTAGGACGCGGCAACATCCATCAGAGTCGGTGGGATGCCAGTGAGGCGAGGATTTCCGGTGTAAACGTTGCCTGCAGACACTGATTGTGTGGCCTTTTTTCCCTTACGAGGTAATAGGATGATCTCGAGGAGGAGAACGACCGTAATTTCTATCTCGCCTGGTGACCTTAGCCACTGCAGTGTTGCGATGCTGAGCTAAAGGTTGCGGGTTCGACTGCTGGCCGCGTTCGCTGCATTTCCATGGAGATGGAATACAAAGGAGGTAGTGCACTTCCACTTAAGTGTACGCTAACCTCATGACCTCTTGTGGTCCTATTGAACTAAATGCGGTCACAATTAACCAGGAGTACCACTCCATCCTCATAATTTCGTTGTTCTGACACGTACAACACAATGATTTGATTTAGCTATAACGGGTTTACAGGGGACGCCATTAAGGTGGGCGGGTAGGCCGCACAATTTTCCTGTCGTTAATTCAGGAAAAAGAAAAAAAAACAGGCAAATGCACTGTAGAATGGCCTGGTGAAAATAAGACACCTAGCAGAATCAAGAAGGTGACATGAGAACGCGGACAATTGCAACGACTGTTCAGCAACACCTAGTTTCGCAGCGTCTTCAAATACAAATCAGTGATGTAGAAAGTATATGCGTTATGAAACAAGGGCAGTTCAAAGCACCATAAGCAAAGCTATGAACCGGAAAGTTCACCTTCGCGCTTCTGTAGTGCGAGAGGTTTGCGAGCCATGAGTAACTTATTTTCTAATTTATAAGGCTGTTTCTCAAAAATAAGGTCGCATCAGGTCACATGCAACAGCTTGGCGTGAAAACGCCTGTTTGTATCCCTTTGGCCAGCTGCTGAAAGGTTTGTCACATTCTTCGCGACGGCTGTAGATGCAGCTGTAGATTTTTCAAGAAAGTCACACATACGTGTAAAATCCGTGGCTCGACCTATAAAAGCTGAGAAGGCTTTGTATTACCGTTCGTATGAGGGCTCGTTTTCTTTTAGATACAATGTATCTTTAGCATTGTAGCAAGCGTGCAAATACCATCTTCTTGGACGAAGTCTTCCTAAATAGCGTTGTTTAACCTGTAAAACAACATATTAAGGTACCCATCCATGGAGCCCCGCTGCGGTGGTCTAGGTTATGGCACTCGGCTGCTGTCCTGAAGGTCGCGGGGTCGAATCCCGGCCGCGGCGGCTGCAATTTCATGGAGACGGAATGTTGAGGCCTATTATGCACTGCGATGTAAGTGCGCTTTCAAGAAACTCACTCACATGATCGAAATTTGCGGAGTCGTCCACTAAGGCGTCTGTAGTAATCGTGCCGCGGTTTTAAGGAGTGAAACCCCACAAACCAATCAGTTAATCGCACATAAAAGCAAACATTATATTGAGAAGCATGTACAGCGAGGGTTGACGTTTCTTTGCCGGCAGCTATAACTGCACACAATATTCCTTGGTTTAGGGGAGAGACAAGGCATGAAAATGCGAATCATGAAGCGTCTGTAACGGATACATTGCCTTTTGTATCGTTTGTACAACGATGATTTAGATCTTTGATTCTTCACATAAAGGCACCAGAGCTAACGTCTGAAACCACAAAGAAGAGAAGTGCGAACTTGAATAATTGTATGGGGCACCTTATTAAGTCGCCCTCCATTAGTACGTACGTGGCGGTTGCACCTTTCCGTAAAGATAACTAGCAATGGAGCTATTCTCATAGTCGCCTTTCTTATAACTCACAATGCGTCGCTACATCTTCGTTTGTGTTCTGTAGAGACGCGGCATGGTTTTTTATAACGCTTGCAACGGCCATCATGCGCAAAACTGAGCACTTGTGTATAAGACGATAATAACCTCTGCGTTATTCGTTGCGACGTGCACAAGCGTGGTTTCGTCTCGTTCGATTTGGCTTGGCTTAATGAAGTTGCTGCGGGCAAGCCATAGTATAGACCTAGTCTGGAGTCGGTAGTCTGCGTTTTACGGAGGCAGAGGATCTTTGAAGCAAAACTTTTCTAACTGCATTCCATGGACAAAATTTGAGTTTGGGAACTTTGAGACATCCGGTTCTAGACAAAACCTTTTAGGAGGACAAGGCTACACAAACCGGACCGAGTTTTCCAAATAAACGCCCTGTTTTGAGCCTCCTGTGAAACGCAGCCGCCGAGGGGAAGAATCGATCTCGCAACCTTGGGACCAGCAGCCGACTACCATGGCTACCAGACCACCGAAGTTCTCAGAGCGGCGAACTCTGAGAACTTCGAGTTTATTTGGGGTTAGAGTCTTCGCTTGCAGATACAGACACAGGTCGTAGAGAAGAATAGCTCATTTACGATAAAGGCAACGGCATCTACAAAAGCCGCACCGGTAAGGCCACTCCAAGCCAGCAAATAAGGGCCACGTAGTCTTGCTCGTTTCTCGACTTCCAACTCTTACATAATACCGCAAGTTCACCGCCACACATGGAGACAGTTGAACTGTCCAGAGCACTAACGCTGTCTTAAGGCACGGCAAAATCGCCGAAACAGCATTTCATTTCCACGGAAGGGGAATAGTACGATCCAACTTTAGAAAACAACAGCGCTTGACACCCAAGGCCGACTGACCCCACACTGGTCTGTGTCAGCTTGCTAGCCAATGATTGAAGCACAGAAAGCCGGCGTCATGCAGCCTTTTAAATTTGGGTAGTGAGTCATTTTGTCATCATCTATTTAAAGGACGAAGCCTTGCATGTCCGAATCTAGCAAACGAATGAGAACATAATTGCTATTCCAACTGGACGCTCGCCACATATCGGCAGCTCCTGGAAACACAGGATCCAGTGTTGAAATTTAAGGGTAATATGTTTCGCATTATTGCGCGCTAAAAGAACACCTGCATGGTTCTTTAATCTCCGCGATGCGGCCGTGCCCAGCGTGAAAAAAAAAGATAAAAGTCAAGTAAAAAGTGTTGTGCACCCTTGTCTGTCTCATCGAGGCGGAAAGGCCTTGGCCAATGAGTATCGTAGCCTTCTTTGGGCAGTGTTCCCAGATGAGCCACGGTTTTCGGGTGTTGCCAATAGTCACTTATATTCTTATTTCACCAGTTCACGCCTTTATTTCGAGCACTTGGCATTTTTGAAGAATTTGGCGCTATTCTGTAATCACGCACCTAGTACACATGTCTACTTCGGCCGGATGGCATTAGACAACCAGATATGAAGGACAAGTCTAGCGGTTTATTCACCATATTCTGATTTCCCTATTTTGCAATGGCACTGACAACCCTTTAGCAAATATGGTGGTTCAATTTCCCTACAATTTACCACCAATAATTTCAAATAGCCGAATGAACTATGTATTCATACCGAAAGTGAGACGGATAGATGCTTCGGGAGGCGCATGATATGTCCCCAGAGCCTCCCCGCCGTCAGAAATTAGCTGGCGCCCGGGAAGTGGAAGAGGCGATGTCACCCGACGATATATTGAGCTATACCAGCCTGTCCAAGCTTGACAGCGATAATTTAAGCGCTGAAGTCACCGAGTGGCTCTTGACCGCCCTCCTGCTAGGATATAATGCGTTGAAGGTAATGACGTCGAAAACCAAGGGTTCGCCACTTAGGAATTTGCTAAAAAATTTTATAATTAATCTTGAGGGAAGCGAATTGACTTCATAGCACCCTACTTGGCACGTAATGTAACAGCACCATGGAGAACATACATTGAAAATTTAAGTGAGATCCACTGACAGCCAAAAAGTCGCCGGAGATGCCCTGTAACCATGGTCTTCAAGATTTGGATGACAAGTATAGCGAATCTGAGAATCATGCGCATGCCCCATTGAAGCGCTTATTTCGTTCCTCGCGTTTGTGCAGGGAGTTCTCGAGAGCTCAGCGACGTGACGAGGTTGGATTAACCGGAAGCCATTGGTTTCTTTAGTCAGAGCGTGTTTTCATAAATCTAGCCAATGATCAGCAGGCGAAATGGACAGTCTATCAGGTGGACTGCTGCAGAATAGCCCCGCTACTCGTAGCCTCACGGAGTACCGTGGCTGGCGGTTATTAATGTTGTAAATCATGAGAAGTGCGTCACTCCACACTTGTATACGACTGTATCGATGTGGTAACATAGGAATCTTTAACGCGCCTTTTAACCTAGGCCCGCAAATGTCATTGCCCTGCGTCGTCGTTAGGCTATAACGGCCGTTTCCGGCAATCGTGCCAGCGCCCTAAAGCTTAACGGTACAGCACCTTAGCCTCTAAGCTACTACGACGCTTATTTATTTCTCAACTTCGTTATTTCTCAACTACGGCCCTTTATCGTAGTGTACGAAAGGTCACTGTAGCAGGTCAAATCACATGGCAGGCATAGAAGTTACATTGGCCCGACATTAGGAGTCATCGATTGTTATCTCGGTTTCTCGTAATCAATAGAGAGCAGGAGCAAGTTGTTTTTCAACGATGTTTTCAGCGTGTTCATGCGATATTTAGACGCGCTTGAGTCTCCAGACTTGCAACAATATTTGCGACATTAAACATCCGTCAGGAAGCTTCTGGAGTAATTGAAAATATGTTGCATCGCCTCGAATTATTATTTCGCACATTTGCTACTTTCTGTTGCGTGAGGCCACGCGAATCATGAAGCGACGGATAGCACAGATGAACTTATTCGTTGTTGTAGTTTTAAAGTACAAATTGTAAGCACAAACGTTATGCAAAACGTTGAAAACAGCAAATTGGCACTGGGTATAGTCGAACGCACAAGCTCTAACTAGTGCGTTGCTTTCACTACTTAAATGACTACGGTGGTTGCAGCATCATTCATTTAGTTGAATATCTATGTAGGTGATACAACCTTTGGCCTCGAGTTAAACTATTACTTCATACTATAATTCTCGCTCACAATATTCCGACGTGCCTACGCCTCTATTTCTGCGTACCTACACACCGTCATATTATAGCATCAATGGACGCAAACAAATGCCAAACACACAAGAAAATTGAAGCCAATTCCGCGGGTGTCCAATCTGAGTAAACAGCATAGCTGGCAAGCAAGCGTCGCTATTTTTCTAACGCACACTGCGTTCTGTTGTTGTTGTTCTTTGATGATGATGATGATGATGATGAGCCTTCAAATATGGCGCATGCCCACTTCGAGGGATTGGACAAGACCTGGTGTGCTTAACTTTTAGTTGGTATATTGTGCGAATACCACAACATGATGAATAAAAAAGAATAATAAATTAATAGTAATGGAGAGAAAAGGAAAACGGAAAAAGAACTATGTAAAGTGTTTGCGCACTTGCACTATCAAAACAGGGAAAGTGCTTTCCTTTTTTTTAATGCATAAGCTTTACCATAGCCTTAAGAATTTTGGCATGTGAATAATCACAAACGTAGTCGTTTTGATGCCTTTATAAATCCGCACAGTGCGTCAAATATGTCCCTGTGGCTGAAGCCCATTACCGAGGCACCAAAAGTAAGAATAACTTCCAATGATAAGGTTAGCCCAAATTTAGAAAGCGTAATTTGCAGGTGTCTTTTTCTTACTGATGTATACTGGCGGCATTTTAAAAAATACAGATCAATTGTTTGAATTTCAAGACAGAATGGGCACAGAGGAGATATCACCATACCAGCCCTGTGCGAGTAAATATTCAATGGAGGGACTTGGCAGCGTAATGTCGTAATCAGCACTTCAGCTTGCCACGACAGACACCATTGACTTTTCCACGGGAATTTTAAGTGTCGAGATTCTGTCCATGTTGTTATCTCAATGGCATCCCTGTGGATCGCATACGTTGCTCTTTCTTCGTGTTTCATCTTCTTCTTTCATCTTTCCTTCTACTTCTTTATTTTTTCAATTCAATTTATTTCCATTTTCTTGCGATACACACACAAAAAAGAATGGAGGAGGCCCGAACAAAAAGCGAAACTCTGTTCACTTGACGGGGATTCGGGCCCCCTTTACAAGGCATGTGGCGTGACATTGCATTAATGAAGGAAAGAAATACACTTATTGCATAAAATACAAATTACATTACAAAAATACATGAAATATTCTTCTTTACAGAACGAAGGAGAGACAGATAGAACATCAGAGAAACATATGTAAACTGAAAGATAAGACACAATTTTTCGCAGACGGGCACTATTGAACGGATATAAAAAAATTTCTTAGTGTTTTCTTACCGGTGGATTCAATAAATATTTCATGTTCTATCAGGTAGTTTAATAGTTTTGGCAGTCTGTAAGAAAGCATCTGCTCACTCATATTTAATCGACTGTATGGAATAGTCCAGCTTTCAGGATTGCGAAAAGGATAGGTTTTTTTATTAAGTTGAGCTAATGTACGCAGTGTTCCATCAGAAGATTTCAGGCACTGTTTGTATCTAAGGGCTACATTGTCTTCCATTCTCCTGGTCACCTCTATTTCTTTACCTCTGTGGCGCTATCCCCTCCTTTCTCTCCTCATCCGTCCGCACTTACTTTTCCCATCCCTTGCGGTACTAGTCTTAAAGGCAGTGTCATGTTTTACCCTCTCCCATCGTCATTTCCTTGCTCTTTATCAGCGCATCACTGCTCTTCACTTATTTTTCCACCACCTAGCTATACTGTGCATGTCTATGCTCCGTTAGGAGCCGTTGGAATATACCCATTTTCTTTGCCACGTACCCGCCTTGCTGTAGTGGTAGTGTTAGGGCATGAACGCAATAGAGGAAAGAAGTCTGATGAAACGCCTGCGCCTTTATGTAGGTAGTGATAATCACATCGTGGGCTTGAGGTGTGAGACCCCAGGAATCAATCAGTTAATCTAGTAGCGGACTAAGGGCATGAGCGCAAGAGAAAGATATCTGCGCGCGGATGCCTCACATTTGGCAGCTGGGCGAAGCTTTAGCTCAACCCGCGCGCACTTATATGCCAAGCTTAAACAGCCGCACTGTTAAAACTGGCAATCTGTTCGGAGTGGTGCCTTCCCCGTGCGCTATGACTTCACAAAACACCAAATGATCCAGCAAGTTATGCTGAAGTATACATATTTGTTGGTAATGTGCGAACCCACACGGGCTTTATTCATTATTCAGTCGAGTGTTGTTTCTCTACACTGCAAAAGCTACATGAGGCTTCACATCGTGGAGGTTGCTCGTTACATCGCTGTATACTGAGCAGTTACCGAAGACTGACGTTTGCTCGCGCGTTCCATTAACCTTTACTTGGCCATTGCAGTAACATAATCAAGCCCAAATCCAAAAGCACACGAGTACGCTATCTCCCTGCCGTACACGTGACGCCTACTCGTGCATTAGGTGGCACTAATGCCCAGATGCCCGCGTACAGGCTTGCGTGCCTGCCGCCGACGTTTTATAGTGGGCGGCCATCATGAGATTGCGTGGGTTGCAAATTCGTAATGCGGTCGAGTAGATGGGGCCACCATCGCCGAGCAAACAAGCCGTCAGCCAGAAGAGCCCCTTCGGGAGTTTCAACAGCTATATTGCACGAGTTCTGAACGAGTTAGAAACTGGCAGTGTTATAACGAAAAAAAAGTGAACGTGTGTAAAACAAAACGCCACGTTTGTTCTGTTTACTTGAGGATACCAACAGTCTGATTACTACCAGGGTAAGCCCTGGTCTACATGTACTGTAACGTCCCGGCAGACACCAGCTGGTAAACGTAGGAGAGCTTCGGAAATGAGTAAAGTAAAATATTTGTTCTTTGCTCGACCGGAGACCGTCTTCGGCAAACGTCAATCAAGGCAGAATAATTTTCAGTACTTGGAACGGTAGGACTCCTCTTTACCTCCTTTTCCCAGGCCGAGCAATGGCCGCTAGAAAGTGACCCTTCCTCCATCGCGGCTTCCTAGACTGACCACGCATTCACTACGCCTTGGTGGCCGACTTCTGTACCTGGGCAGAGGCCACGGCAATCGTGTATGAAGGAAGCTAGTCAAGCGGACGAAAAGGTGGCGTTGAGTTACTTAGAGCGTGAGAACACGACGGTGGCTTGCCTCTGGCTGGAGCACTCGGTCGTGGTGTTCGACAGATTAGCTTGTCGCCTGCAGAACAAAGCAAATGGCTGTTCACGGAACGCTCCCTGAAGAGGCACGACTCTTGATCGTTTCAACGCGTCCTTTTGTGCACTTAAGTTGTGCCTGGACGGCGTACGTTTTCGGGCGCCGCCGGTCAGCTCGCCGGGCACCCTCTTCAGAACTTGGATGCGTATATTATATTTTGTCTAGTTTGCTTTGGGAGAGGACTTACTGGAGGCCGTACTATATGCAACGATTGGGTAATCATCCTAATGGAGCGAGGTCTGTAGAAAGAAAAAAAAACTAACCCCAGATATCAGCAGATATCAGTTGCAGATGAGTCGACCTTGTCGCTGAGTTCTAAGAGAGATGTCAAGTGAGTCTCGCGACTCGGTTGCCTGGGTGCCGGTGAGGCGTAGTAGTCCTCGCGAGAGTTCGACGATGTCAGCGGCGATGATCGCAACGACTCCGTCTGCTACGGCGACTTCACGACATCTGGGCGCCGGCTTGAATGGCCAGTCCATATGCTGGCGACGGGACGAGTACGTCGAAGGAGTCCCAGAAACACGCCTGCCTTTAGAATTGACAATGCGCCAATAGTTTGGGAATCGTGCTACTCGCTTATGTTTGTTGTAATTAATAGTGATAAATATGTTAGCCATGGTTGTGTCCTGGGCGTTCTTATGGAGTTCTTTCATTGCTTTTTTTTGTTTCACCTTGTATCAGTTACTCAGTGTCAACTGCATGCTCGGTTATGCTTAGAACTTAGGTTCCATGTTTTGGTAAGCGTAGCAATGTCTGCTGCCTTTTTTTTCTTCCCGTTCGAAACGAATCCTTTTTGTTTGGTCGATGGTTGAGGTGTATGGCCGAAGGGGTATGAGCAAGGGTAATTGTGGTGTTTCGTAATGCGTGGTGCTGTAGTTGTGGTAGCTGTGAAGAGTTGTATAGGGTGTAGGACTGCCTCCCCCTTTGAGCGTGGTTGGGACATCTCAGTACATGATGCGTGTGTATGTAGGACAACTGTTGAAGCAGTAAAAAAAAGCAGTGGACACACAAAGCCCCTGAAATGTGTAGTATGTAGTATAGTAGACCCACGAAAGCTGATTTTTTGACTGCAGACCGACTTAGGTATGAATAGAACATACGAAAAAAAAAAGGCCAGCCAGGTCTGACGCGCTCGTGAGGTTGTAGTCATCAAGTTTCGTCCTGACATCCAGGTATACCCACGCACGCAATTAATTAATGCAATGAATAGGGGTCTGTTTCATAGTGCACAACGATTGTAGGAAGCGTTGTCGTTGGTCGGGCCTGCAGTATCTTTATGGTGTCAAGAGTGGGAAATGCCATTTAACGCGGACAGAACGGTTTTCATGAATATGAGTAGAAAGAAAAACATTTTATTTTTTCCGTATAGTATCCCTACAGAACATTTAACGCAGGTCCCTCACTACAAATACCTCGGCGTCACAATAACTAGTACACTAAGTGGGAACACACATATTTGGAACATTTGGTCATCCGCCTTCCGTAAGCTATATTTTTTGCGACATAAGTTAACACACACCACCTGATGTCAAACTGCTCGCATATTCATCCATTATAAGACCCAAGCTCGGATATGCATCCATTGTCTGGGACCCTAATACGAAAAAGAATGGCGAAGCATTGGAGATGATCCAACGAATATCAGTTAGATTTATTTATTCTAAATACCGCCAAACAGACTCTCCGACTCAACTAATGAATCTTTATGGCATAAAATCATTGCAATTGCGAAGAAAAATTGACAGAATAAAATTCCTCTTTCAATTGGAAAATCGTCATTTGCTACTTCCCCCTGAGCCCTACGTGACATCACTGGCATCACGAACTACAAGGCATCGACATGCAGAATCACTAACCCCATACAGCACCAAAACTAACCTATTCAAATTCTCATTTTTCCCGCGCACAATTAACGAGTGGAACTCGCTGCCAATATCAGCAGTGCAAAGTTTAAAAATAATTGAAAGCCTTCAGGATTGATGTTATGTTATTTTACTTATGTTCCTTTTTTTATGTGATATTCAAAGTGTTATTATTTTCGTATTTTCTTTTGTTCTCAGTGCATTGTATGTAAATGTGTCTATGTATTACCCTTTTGAGTATACTTTTACCCCTCCTGCTTGGGCCCCAGTCGGGCCTGCAGTATCTTGTAAATAAATAAATAATAAACGTACCGAAAGTAGTCACGCCATTTCACCTAGGTGCCTAATTCCGGTGCAAAGAGAACAGAATCGTCAGTGCGAATCATTTTTATTGTTTAACACTAGGTACACTTTAAATTAGCCGATATAAGGTAAGGTTTTTCTCATATTCTTAGTTTTAATAACCTACAAGTTGAACATATACTTAAATACATAAATTACTTTTCGTTGATGGCGCCTGCACATAGCTCATGCAAGATACAATTCTTGCCAGCGAAATTTTGGGACAGTGTAGCAACAAATAAAAGGGAACGTCAGGCGTTGAGGCAGCTTTTCTTCTTGAAGCCATGGACCGAAATCCTTCGGCATAGCTACTATAATGCTCGTCCAGCTTCCATTAGTGCAACGTAGTTGAATCTGTACAGACCAGCTTTGTTTTATTGAAGATTTCTGCTTAGTGAAGTTCACGCAGAAATACATGCTGTGCAGCAGAATTAAAAGTTGGCGTGTAGCCCTAGCGCAGAAGCCGGGCAGCGCAATCAGCGTGCTAGCCATGTATTTGCATGCAAGATGCGTGGCTAGCATAATGGCTTAGTAGCTGCAGTTACTCCGAGCGTCGGGCTATATTGCTTCAGATATTTGGGGTGCCTCAATGTGTATCAGCTAGCTGGAAGGGGAAGGACATGCGTACGTTTCTGCCAAGACGATAAAAAATGCTTGAGAACAATCAGCGGTATGTATGCTTTCGTGACATTTTGTCGGAGAATAATAACAAAAATGTCTTGTAAATGTGCCGAACTATAAATTTAATGTAGCCAACCTAAAGTTTCCTCAGCCAGACGGGGACGAGAAGTCAGCACTTTGGCGTAATGCAGCCACCAGCGGCAACCATGGCTGAAAGCTAGGCATTCGTGGCATCCGTGATCTGAGGATTATTTGCCTAGAGCATTAGGACAGCGTCATCATCTAGCATGTCACAACGTTCTTTACCCTTTCATCCGCGGGTATAGCCGGAATAATGCCCATGATAAAGTGCACTGCTTCGTTATTTCTGTAGCTGGTAAAGTTGTCACTTTTACGTTGGATACGAGAGAGAAGTTTTTGTTTAGCCCGAAGGCTTGCGCACAGCGGAACGACTGAAGAGTTCTTGAGATCTAGTTAGATCTGCGGCACAGGTAGTGAAATCGGACTCATGTATCCGGAACAGAAGATTGAAGTCCTCAGAAACGCGTGAACATTTACCTACGCACGCCAACGCCATTTCATTTCTTAATAGCATTCGAACTGCCGTGCCATGGTATCTACTCCTCCGCGTCTTGCTTCTTGATCGTGAGTTGCAGTGAGAGCAGGATGATCTTGCTGACGCACGTCAAAAGACGAGCGGACGCTGCCTCCGGGACGGATTGGTGTCCCACTGCTCTCAGGCATGGGAAAGGGGTCAAGGATCGCTCGGCAAAGGTGTTTAAGTTCCGTAATAAGCTATGCGCCTTACAATAAATGTTGCGAGGCGTATATACTGTCGTTTCCTTGTACAGCGATTTCTTATGTTCTGTTACCTCAAGTAATGAATGTAGCATCTACTTTCAGTGAATTATACATGATATAGCTGTGCGCTCCATGACACAAAGGAACAACAATTTCGTTCGCGGATTTCTTTGAGAACATGTGTGTTTGCGGGAAACACCTTAGAACAGCATATAAGAGTATCCTGGGCTGAACATAGTGCTACAGCCATGCTTGTTCCGCCAGTTCCATTTGCTCGCAAACGAAGAGTGGTTCAAAATTGTAATGCTGTCCGGACGACATTTCCGCACCCGCAATAACATTCGTTCCAATAAGCAATCTTCTTTTCATATTCGGATTATATCAACGATGTTCTTTAGTACGCATTGCTCGTTTCGTCTTAGCGATTTCATGATGCCTACAACTATACGACTACTTCGCATTTTGCTTACTTTAATACCAGACGCGATATTCATGAGTGATATTTTCGTTGGTGTTGTCCAAGGAGCATTCCTGCCAGGCGACCTTTAACTGCTCGTAATAGCTTACGAAGCAGCCAAGCCACACCTAAGCGAGGCGTAGGCATTGTGCAGGTAATGATGGATCGCGGAGTTGTTGCATCCCATCATTTTTTCTTTCTCTGGAACCGCTTGTCGAGCAGAGAGGTCTCCGAAAGGTCACTGAAGGCAGCATACAAAGCATGCCAGGAATATACCTTAGTACAACGCAATAAACATTCTGTTTCAGGTCTCTCTTGTCATAGATATTTTGATAGCTATCCACAGAGAAAGTGCAGAGAAAGAAATTAGGAGGCGCAATTAGGGTTCTTCTCATTTCGCGATAGCGTCTCCCTTGAGCCTTGTGACTGACGCCGCGACAGCAGCACCTGTGACAGTGCGAGTGAGCTGGTCCGCTGAGCGCTTGCCGTATGGCCACTGAATGAGTGAATGAATGAATGAATGAATGAATGAATGAATCAATCAATCAATCAATCAATCAATCAATCAAGGAAGGAAGAAATTAAGCTAAACGAAGCTCAGCGATTTCGTATAATTCGCTTTACTGATGGGCACTAGTTACTTCCTCTCATTCTCGCATAGATGCCAGGCAATTATAAATATAAATGATTAAAACTAGTCGGTAATCATGTTGATTACGTGACATTTGCTCCCTTCCAGTGTGTAGGTTATGGTGCTCTCCTTATGCATCCAATGATGAAAGGTTTGCGTTAGATTTTTTTTACGTTTTTCGCGGAATGTTCACATCCCATTGAAACAGCAGTGCACAAATCTATCACATGCGACCAAGGTAAGTTTTTCTTATTCACAGTATTGCTTTTGACCGAACTTGCGTAGGAAGGGAGGGCAGCTACGCTGTTTCACGAACATTTATAAGTCTAAAAGTGTTTTATGCGTAATTTAGTGGTGTTTTTGTTGTTTTTCCATCGAATACATCAGCGTTTTAATTCCAGCTCGACGTGTGTTTTGCTCGTTTCTCTTTCAGGTAAGGCAATGTTTCTAAGAATCCGAAAAAGAGAAAATCAAAGCAACAGGGCATCGATGGCAGCGCTGGGTTTCGAACCTAGTGCACAACGCAATAGTCGATATTCTTGCGCGCAGAGCTTGCGCCGAGACTCACTAACAGGCACTATACACCTCAACCTTATCACCACGTCGTACCAATGGTACGAAAAAGTAAAAGGAAAGCAAGACGTGAAAAGAAATTTTTGTCTACCATAATGTTTGAACCGACATTGCCCATTGGAGACCCAGAAAAGTTCAGCAGTCCTTTCGCATATCCACGTCGACTTCATTAGCCACCATTGTTTAATATGCGGTGAAATCGTTTCCTCTTCGCATATCTTCTGCACCTGCATGGAAATACCTGGAGCCGAATGCAATAGCGTGAAGATGCCGAACAATTGTTTCGTTACGCATTGTTCGAGAAACGACGGCCTGAACAAAACACACACACAAACACACACAGTGGCAGTGAAAGCGAGATTTCGATGCGCGCTTTCTGATTTCATTCTCTTTCTTTCTATTCCTTTTTCTCCCCCGCGATTTTCTTCCGTTTCCAATATCCGCTTTTTCTGCTTTCTCTTCTTTTCCGTCGTCGTAATCCAGTTGCTCCATTTCTTCGTTGTCGTCGATCCGCTCCTTTCTTTAGTCGTCTTATTCGATGTCTTTGTCGTTGCTGCCTTCTGAAAAGCACGCCTTCTTCTTCTTCTTCTTCTTCTTCTTCTTCCTCTCCTCCTCCTTCCTTTCCTCCTCTCCTCCTTCTGTGTAGTCGTTGTCGTGTTTCTATTCTTCATCACTGTCTTCGTCACCTTTGCCCCGCCACGGTGGTCTAGTGGCTAAGGTACTCGGCTGCTGATCCGAGGGTCGCGGGATCGAATCCCGGCCGCGGGGGCTGCATTTCGATGGAGGCGAAATGTTGAGGCCCGTGTGCTGTGCGATGTCAGTGCACGTTAAAGAAACCCAGGTGGTCGAAATTTCCGGAGCCCTCAACTACGGCGTCTCTCATAATCAGAGCTGGTTTTGGGACGTTAAACCCCACACAACAACAACACGTCACCTTTCCCTCGTCCACGCTGATGCAACCAAAGCCGGTGGACGACAACGTAAAGTGCCCTGAAACACCACTCCTACATAACAGCCACGGTTCAGAACACAAAGTGCCCTAGTCCTGTAGTGAGAGTTATGGGTGGACGCCACTACCTCTCCTACCGCTTCGGAGACCAATGGGGTCCTGAACTAAGGGCTCCACCCTACGAGGAAGATCCCTCATTCTGTTTTAAATAAATGTTTACTCTCTCTCTAGCTCAAAATCTCCCTAACCAAAGACTGAGAGCAAAGTCAGTGACGGCTGTAGCGGCACTGCTCGTATTGAGGTGGGTTGAAATTCGCACAAGTACGGAGTTCTTTAGCAGCTTATTATATTATAAGATAACATTGATAGTAAACATCCTACCGAGCTTTCAGGCATGGCTACTAACTCGACTGGCATGGCTACTAACGCCATGACAGTCGAGTTAGTCAAGTTATTTTATGCTTAGCTGTCATATAATGTTAACTTATGGAGCGAGTGCGTCACTGCAGTTTTCTGAACCTCAAACGTAGTTAAACAAGATCGCGATTCTCTCACATTCATCGAGTGACGATGGTTCTGTGGAAAATCTATTTGGCCGTTTGAAGAGATTTGCGTATATGGCTTTTTTTTTCTTTATTATAATTAGCTGACTGCAGCTGGCGTTTATGAAGGCATAATTTGTTGCATTATGAACGCGGTCACGTTTACGAACATTACAGCTTTACCATAGCGCACGCTACATACAATTTCTCTCAAAGAAGCATTGCATTTCATTGCTGAGCAGCCGAAAAATCTTTAATAGGCAAGTTGGAGAAAAGCGACAGGAACGTGTCCTCAATTATTTGAATACTACAATGGGCAACTAAAGTTTACATTTTCTTCCATGAATTTTTGTCAATGACACGGGCATCAAGAGAGGTTATGCCCTGCGCTGATTGTTGAGAAGGCGAAAAACTAATGTAATTAATGCACATGCGCCTATTCACAGGGATCGAGATGTACTGGGTTCTTAATGTTTTCAAAAAATAAACAAAGCTCCTTCCAATGTTAAGATGGCTTTGCGTCAAAAAAATTACAGTTCTACACCAGGTATTCGCTCTCATCTTAATAAATGTGCCTGATTTAAGTTTCACATTATGAAATGTACTTCGGTGGGATGGGTTTCTGACAAAGGCACCGTTATAAATAAACAAGAGGTCCTCTCCAATATTAAGAAGGCTTTGCGCTGATAAAACTACAGCTCGGCACCAGGCATTCGCTCTCACCTTAAGAAATGTCTCTGATATAAAGCTCAGTTTATTAAACGTCTTTGGGTGGGAGCGGTTTCTGTCAAGGGCGCCATACGAACGAGAAAACAGAGATACCGAAGAAGATAGCAGGAATAACAGCCCTCAAGTTATGCACCATACCACCCGACCAAGGCAGACTGGGGTGCTTTATTTGAACTTGCGCGCACGCTACCTTAATGACAGAGTCTTTTTGGTACTGCTTCATGGGCAACACACGCTACGCTATAACGATCGACGACCGTATTTTTCATCTTCGTTTACTTCTGGCGGCACTGATGACCGGCACAACGACCTGAACCTGAGAAGAAAGTTTTCTGACGTTGCTCACTGCGCGCGGTTGAAGGGCTATTAGGCGCAAATCTACTTCACGTGTCCACGGCCACATGCAGATAGCGTGAGACTTCGGAGTACCTCTTTTTTCTTCTTGTGCCGATACTGCTTCGTGATCAGTAAAGGACATCGCATGTCTTCACCTCGTGGCTTATGTTTTTTTTTTTTCCTTCCTTTTGCACTCTGTCATGGCGAAAACAAGCTCTGCACGAATAAAAGTTTGATAATATTGTTCACCTGTCCCCGCTGGCATGGAATTACTAGAACGTTCGTACTGGTGGTAAAAATGCCAGATTCACTGTACAGAAAATTTGGTGTACGCCTAAAGGCAAACGGGGGCTATAGAGTCGTTGGGCCCCGCTGGCAAACGCCTCCTGGTAACAGAGTTCTGTTTTCTTGCATATTTAATTTACAGTCGGAACTATCGTGTGTGTAGGTGTTAGTTAAGCCGTATGGCTTACGGTCTTTTTTGAAGGTATTTACTATTAGAAATTCAACTTTGTTCACCAACGCACCTGTGCTTTGTCCGAGGGCATGCGAAGTCGGGTGCTTCGCGAAACACTGCGGTTTCTCGAGATGATTATTTCCGCCGCGGACACCGAAGCCGACACATCAATATAGGCGGCTACCCAAGTTTCTTAACGCTATGCCGTTAATATTTTACATGTACTTATGTATGCATTCGAAAACTACGATGCGATTAGGAGACGCTTCCTAAGGGTTGGGAATACGCGATTAAGTTTGATACCTGCGACTACCTAATTAAGATGCAACCATCACGAGCGTTACCACATTTCACCACAGTCGGGATGTAGTCGCGTGGACCTGCCGTCTATCCCGCGTCTCTGTGCTTATAAGCAAACACAACTAAGACGCAAGCTAGCATGGTTGGTTGCGTTAAGGCAAACTAATATACTCGGCCACAGCGCAACTTGTTTTCTTATCCACGCGTAAATCAAAATTTTCTGCGCAATACTACAAAAAAAAAAAACGCCGCTATACGCAATACGTTCTGTTTCGTGTGCTTCAAGTATATGAGCCTTGATGCACTAATGCGGTACAGCACACGCAAAATGTGGCGATATGCACAGTACGAAACGCTGTCCTTTTCAATGTGATAGTCACATTCGTAGTGGAGTAAGACTACACAGTGCCCTGATTAGGGGTACAGCTCTGTTCCGCAGAGCCCTTCGAAATTTCGCCATTTCTCACACGGAAAGTGGTCAAAATCAAGCTAAAGGAAGCACGTTTCCATTTCAAGTGTACGCCATGAAGTTCAGAAATGATTTCGAGAATTTCGAGACCAGCACACGCGGTTCCACCTCCGCGGCAGTAACGCCGGGCTCCGCCAGGACGGAATACAATATGGGAGAAAAAAAAGTTATACTTATGAACAAAGCAGGTTCATAAGACATCTTTACAGCCTTGTGTAGAATAGTACGCTGGCGGAAATATTCCAGGAAAATTGCAGTAGCTCGCCACAATGAACGTAGGTCTGCTTCAGTTCCGTCCGTGCTGAGGTTAAGGACGGTGTATTCAAATATTCGAATGTCCTGAATGCCGAAACGCTAGCGCTGCAACACTGAATTTTTAACCTAATGAACCGGTCGTTTATTGGTGTATGTAGTATACCCGTGAGTTAATTTTGATAAGTATCTTTGTTCATTATACACCCTTTTTAATAAGTAATTTTCCGTTCAGTTTAACGAAAACCGCGGCGGCGGCCGCCGAGGTACCGCTGCCGGTCCCGAAATCCTGGTCTGGAGTTAACTTGCACAGCGTTACCAATGTCTCGCTCTACTGCAGATAAGTTAGGCAGTGCTGAGCATTGGGCAACACTTCAGCAAGCCTTAGCGTCTCCGCTGTTCCGGTACATGTGGTGGCTGTTGCGTTACCTTGGCCTACCAGGCAGCGATTACGACATGTTGGAGGGCATCGTTGTATTGCGGCGAGAAATGCGCGAGCCACGAAGCTCCAACACTGATGCAATGAAATTATTACTACTTGGCAGGATGGTTGAGGGCAGATTTAATGTGCCCGCGTGTTAAGGCGTCGAACACTTTCTGCTTTTCACTGTCGTGGATCTAATGCTGCCTGGGCAGGGATCAAGCTTCAAAGGACAACGCCATAGCCACGGGGCTACACCAGGCTCTTTCGAAAGGTTGAATGTTATTTTTTGCTTCCAGAATAGCCCTGTATGCGAGCTCTATAAAATATGGTAACTGTCGTGGAGTTAACGTGCCAGAAACGCGGGTGAGATTACGGGCCGTGCCGTTGAGGAGGGCCACGGAAGTTTTTAACCACCTAGATATTCCACGTTATACAGCGCACGAAAGAAAAGCGACGAGTTAGGTAGCCAAGAAACTGAACAGAGTGCTGTTAGTTCTTGTTCTTTATCATCTGAACATCTATGGATCACACCGCTTCTGGGGGGTCGAACAGGAATTGGGTTATAGCCAAAAGTGTAAAACTTAGTAATGCGGTTACTTAAAGAGAGCGAGGGCAATTTAAAGGTGTTCTCTTGGCCACCCGTTCCATTCTTTTGCGTCATTTTCTTTGGTTCACTGTGTACATTAGAATATGGAAAACGAACTCGCCCAATCATCAGTATTTGTTCACTACTGGGGTGTCCATAACGCGCTCTGATAACGCTCAGCACACGGACATCGAGAATTTTCGCCTTCAAGGAAAATACGACCGCCGCTGCCGGTATCGGCCCCGCGTATTCCGGATCAGCAGTGCAGCGCAATAACTAGTACACCTACTCGGCTGCCGTTATATCTACGGGAAATGTACAACAAAAAAAAATAATATGAGATAGGACAATAGGCTGACTTTCCGGAATAATAAAAGACAAGGATGGAAGCCTAAAAAAAAGACATTGACTTGTTAACGCCCCGATGTTTCCCGTGGTATTAATATACGGTGGCCAATTGGGGGCTTAGCGAAACTATCAAAGTAAAAAAAAAAAAAACAGGTACCTTTGACGTGATACTGGCTGGCTGGAGTTCGGGGAATCGAACTTATTACCGAATGGAGCGAATGTCCCAGTCGTAAGTGAGATGAATTCGTGAGGTTGTTTCGCAGAGTAGAGAAGCTAAATCTGTCTTAGTTGGGTGGTGCCACTCCAGCGACCGTTTTACTTGTGTGAACAACAGCGTTGGCAAAGCGGGATACAGGAGGTAGAGACCACTGGTGCGCCGTATAGCTAAAGGACATTGATGAAGCTCGGGTTCGGAGGGAACCATCATCGTGAGAAAAAGATCAGGCAGGTGGTACAGGCGTCGATAAACTGATTATATTCAAGAAAGTCATTAGTGGTTAACACGAATAGCTTTGAAAAAGAAGACCTTTTTTTTTTTTGAGGGGTGTGTACAAGCTTTGGAACGAAGCGGTGCTCCTTTGAAAACTCATAAAAACGCGGGATAGCACACGAAAGCAGCTCTGAATTCAAGGCACATTTGTGCTTAGCTCGCCGTGCACAGTTTGGTTGCTATGGTAACCAATATACCAGGGGTAGTCACGCGAAAAGGACAAAAACTCCACTTTCAAGTACCAGACGCCGCGTTTCCTCTTTGTTTAACCTCAAAATCCGCATCGCCTGGTAAGGCTCTTTTAGTCATGGTTTCGGCACAGAGGGTCTGTCAAGTGTCAGTGAGGAAAGATAAGGATTGGTGTCTGTTTTGTTCATACATACTTGCGTAACCGTAATTTTAAACTTACGACGTTTCAGCGGCTGGTGGACGTTAATTTTAGAACCCCTCCTTTTCCGGAACTGAATTTCTTTATAACCTTGTTTTTGAAATTTTTACTGCCCTTTTTGTAGTTTTCGCGTTACTGCGCATTTCTGCATCAAAATTGGCTTCATCCACATTTGCATGCAAAAAGGTTTCAGAGATAGACGATACATCTAGAAAGAACATGACAGGGGTTCTAAAAACAAGAAGAGAAGAAGCAGACACTAGATTTTATAGGAAGCTGCCTTTTGAAGTGCATTAAGAAATGGAACTGCGCGTTGATATGTTTGTTCAACATCACTCGAAATTGTTGCGGCGCCGAGATGGCTATTCTTATAGAGGTGGGACATGCATAATTACTGCATACAAAAGTTATGTAGCAGAATATATGCCATAGTTTCCTGGCACATACCAGGATGCGGCAGTGGGAGGTAAAGAGAATATCTGTCACACCTGAAGGTATCATCTGGTGGCAAGGAAATAAAAAACGAGAAAAAACGAACATGGGGGAAAATTTCTTTCCCGTAGCACAGTTCCAAAGGTATACTTCTATAATGAGAGTTGGCGGATAGGAGGTTAATAATTCACGTCAAAAAAAATAATTTGTTGACTTCAAAGAAGCTGAACAGTTGTTGGTAGGATTCAAATTGAATCGTTTTACATCGTTCTGGTAGCTGTAACTTAAGCACCATCGCTGCGTACTATGCATTATTATTAACAGTCACTGTAATGTGCTCTTTTACCTGAGACGTGTTTGCTTGCCACACATTTGCCTGTTAGTTAGTCAGTTTGTTCGTTCGATGGTAGGTGGAACTTGCCCACTGCTAGGGAATTGCCTTGATACCGGCAGATAAGATAAGGGGGAAAACACTCGAAATAAAACGAAGGAAGAGGGAGAAATCGGCGGCGTAAAAAAATCAGTTAATGTTGAAGAAACACTTGCTTCTTAGCGATACATAGGAAGAGGCTCCGAGAAATCGGCGGCGTAGAAAATCAGTATTGATTGATTGATTTGTGGGGTTTAACGTCCCAAAACCAGCTATGATTATGAGAGACGCCGTAGTGGAGGTCTCCGGAAATTTCGACCACCTGGGGTTCTTTAACGTGCACTGACATCGCACAGGCCTCAACATTTCGCCTCCATCGAAATGCAGCCGCCGCGGCCGGGATTCGATCCCGCGACCTTCGGATCTGCAGCCGAGTGCCATAACCACTAGACCACCGTGGCGGGGCGTAGAAAATCAGTAAACGTTGAAGAATCACTTGCTTGTTAGCGATACAAATGAACTGTAATAAAATAATTTGCAATTCGATTAACTAGCGGGAGCAATTTCAGAAGTACGAAATTTTTATTGCGAATAAATATTAAAAGTGAATTCTTCTTGTGTCACCAAGGAAATCGCTTATTAGGCTGAACCGACGTTGCCGTTGCTATATCTTACTGAAGACACCAAAGGAAAGAATATTTTGAGAACTCAGAGGAAGTTTTATACTTCTGAATAAAATTTCGAAACGCTTTTACTTGTGAATAACAAAAGTCGGCAGATAATTATATATGATCAAAGTTTTCAGGTTCTTGACAATTTCATCATAGAGAAGATGCCACCAGACCAGACATGTGTCAATAAAAACTAAGTGGTGGTATACGACAACGAAATTTCGTGCTTACTACTTCCACTTGAGGAGTGGGACACTATTATCTGAAACGAAAGAAGGAGCCCATATTCTTGAAAAGGTAGCTTCGTTTTCAAGGAATCTTCAAGTAAGAAATATATGTGGTATCTAGGCAAACGTTAGCTCAGCGGCCTTCGTCGTGTCGTAGTCGTCGTCCTCATCATCATCGTCATTATCGCCACTGCCGCCGTCGCCACCATCTTTCAGCACGTTTTAAGGGGCTAATACCTTGCGCGCAACCGCCTGGTCACGTGGTACATTTCAAATCTTGTGTATTTTCTTTGGCGAAGTGCTCGAGGCCCGTGTAATTTTCGGTGTCAGTGCACGTTGAAGAAACCTCAGTCGCTGAAATTTGCGGAGCCCCCCACTACGGCGTCTCCCATAATCATATCGTGGTGCTGGGACCTAGACCCCTTCACCTCTCCTCCCCCCCCCCCCCGCTTATTATGTTATTTTTGATTGATTTGTGGGGTTTAACGTCCCAAAACCAGCTATGATTATGAGAGACGCCGTAGTGGAGGTCTCCGGAAATTTCGACCACCTGGGGTTCTTTAACGTGCACTGACATCGCACAGTACATGGGCCTCAACATTTCGCCTCCATCGAAATGCAGCCGCCGCGGCCGGGATTCGATCCCGCGACCCTCGGATCAGCAGCCGAGTACCGTAGCCACTAGACCACCGTGGCGGGGCATTTTATGTTATTTTTGGCTTTGAGCGAAAAACTCTCCCTTATTAATAAAGCTCAGAGCTGTCGTTTCTCCCATTCAAGGAAAAAAAATGTGTCGGGCTTTGGTATGTGCCGCGCAAATCAGTTAGTTGCACCATGCCGCCTTCACGCCGTTATTGATTAAATTATTCTCCAATAAACAAAGCAGGGCGTATCTACGCACAAATAGGATGACATTAAACACTCACCTGCTCTGATCGTCGTGCTTATCTTCCGTTGAAAAAAGAAATCTCACTAATGCGACATAATATATGTAGTCGGAAATAATGAGTTTCCATTCTCACACGATCACGCATCATTTCCACCAATCTTTCCTCCAGTCCAGCACGTCGAACCCGCATTCCGTGATTGATTCGCGGCAATTTCGTAAGAATTTCAAGCTCCGAAAGGCCCCCAAGGCGCTAATTACGATGCTAATTAGCAGACTGCGAAGGCGTACCAGAGTTGTCTTGAAGGCGTTGCATGACTGGCGCGCATATAGACAACAGTTCCGAACAGATTCGGTGCCCGCGTTAATGCTCTCAAACACAGATGTTTACCCCGTGATTGGTCTTTCTCGAATGAGGTAGCCGGGCGGCACCGATGGGGTGGAGGGACGCAGGTACAAAGATCCTTAATAGCCGAGCACTTAGTAGATTTCAAAATAAGTTTTGCAACAAGCCGGCACCACAGCGTGTAGTGTTAGAAGTGCGTTGACCTTTGTCTCGAAAGCTAAGCACAACACACACCGTGGCGCATGGCTTTAAGGGCAATTTGCAGGTTTTATGGTTTCGTTGCATCAGCATGCCCTGTCGGTGAACCGCGCAAATCTCCTGCTGAACGAGGCAGCGAAATGGAGGGCGGGACGAAAGGGGCAACCTGCTGTTTCAGCAAATTAGGGCTCAGTGCGTGGGAAACTCAGCACATGGCGGATGGCGTTGTATGGCTTGAGCCTTATCTTTTCCAGTTTTTTTTTTTTTTGCTCTTTCTCGTCATCAGCCTGTCGTAACCGCCATAACTCTGATGCAGAGGTTGCAAACGCACTCAAGGATTTTCTCTTCTCAACCTGGCTGCGGATTGGCGAGAGGTGTGTGACACGTGGAGATGATGTCAGCGAGAAAGCTTTGGCGTCGCCTCTTGTAGACGTAGTAAACGAGGCAGCTTTCTCGTAAAGGAGGCAGGACGATCTCTATTATTTCACAGGGCGCCTTTCAAGCAATCTTTGTTTTTTGTAAACGAGGGTGGATTTATCAACTGCCGATGCCAAGGCGTTTCCAAAGTGCTGTCCGCCAATCTGTTTGTATGCCTCCACAAAAGGTAACCTTACGGATACCCCTGTGTAGCAGACTGATCTTTTAATCATGAATTTTGATTAACCAACAGGATGCGTTGTTCTTTTCACGGAGATGCAGTGAGTGTTGTGTAGCTTTTTTTTATTGCGAGTTGCTTAGCTGGGACGGCTTGAAAGTGGTTTACATATCACATCCCCCGTGGGTTCTTTGTTCCAGCACATTCACCAGAATGCTGGATTGGCTGCAATGTACTTTTTCAATTGGAATTTTTATTCGAATTTGTTTATTTGCACTACAAATGGTACATTAATAACACATTACCACATTGGTATACTTATGAGACAACAATGAAATGTAGCAGTTTTGATGAGGGACAGCAGGTAAAAGCAGCATGACTAGCCCCGCCAGCCCTATGGGACAAAGGCAGCAAGATGTCGTACAGAAGCAGTTATAGTTTAATAAAGGCTCATCGCTGTAAAAAATAGAAACATTAACACTCAAACTACAGCATTCACATTAGAAAAAAAAAACATTCAATGACACTATATTTAAAGTTGAGATTTTAGGCATTACGTGTACGCTGTCATCTGTTAGATTAAATTTGATTAGCAGGTTTGGCACTGTAGCAGCTGTAATCCGTAGTTTGTACGCGGCCGTGCAGTGTGCCTGTGTACAGTGTGCTTTTGTGAATGTGTTGAAGGATGTAGAGCAAAGTTTCCTAATGCACGCATGTTGCAGCTGTTTCGGATAGGTTCTGATCGAAGTGTCGTTAAGGAATAGTATTCATACAAAATCGTGATTTTTAATATCTTAAATCTTGCAAGTGATCCGGCAGTATGTGCATTTTACGGTATGGCTGCAATGGGACGTATAGCGTTTTGCGATGTTATTAAATTATGCATTTAGTTCTTGGTCCCGGTACCGTAAACTAAATGACAGTAGTGAAGATGAGGAGTAAAGCGAGCATTACATACATAAGTCATTGCTGTACTGGCAATATGCCACAAAAAGATTCGTTTTGCATCTTTCAGTAGTTATTGTATCATAGGCCTATACCTGTGGGCCTAAACAGCAACGTTCATTTCAATGAGGTCCAGTGTGTACATCGTCACGTGGTCGTGACGGCCAAGGGCACCGCGGAATAATTTACCTTGAAAGTCGAACTGTTTATTGGAAGAAGGTGCGCCCAGCAATGAAAAGCAAATCGAACTGGAGGGGCGAATGCTACAAGAACAGTCGTTGGCAGACGACAGAACTGACCAGAGGCGCAAAGGCGTCGGCTTTTGTAGATGCGTCAGTGTACTATCTAGCATTATCCACGGTGCATGCGTTCAACCTGGAAGGTACTCAAATAAACGCATCAAGCATGAAAAGTTTGCTGCACAGTTGGTAGCATCCGAGAAGTGTCACGCAAGGTAACTGCGGTCTGCGCCGAGTGATATTGCGCTTCACAGTAAGACGATCAAAGCAATCCCGGTGAAACTAACCTAAGGTATTGAGCGCGTCAATATATCTCAATTTCTAGATTTGTTTTAAATATTGCGCCAATGCATATCAAATAGCTTTCCATTTCCAGGATGATCATCTAGAACCTGAAGTCTGCAAGACCAACGCAACGGAGTACACTTAGCGTTTAGCTGGGCTTCTAGAGGTTCTAATATTGAAACACCAGCGTCTATAATGTACCCTTTGTACTATGTTCTGCCCCACATTCCCCAACCCTCCTTTTATTGTATTCAAGTCCTAGAAATCTTCAACGCAGCAGATAGGAGTGTGCCACGTTGGAACGCCATGGACGGATGCATACAAATGAATAATGATGTTGGCTGGCAGTTTATTGGTGCAGAGGCCGGTCTTCGTAGGTTCCTTTATTTTACGGCAGCGGGGTTTCTCACTGTATGCGCGCCAAAGAACACACCATAGCGTCCAAGGCTCCTATTATACCCTTTGCTATCATACTCAATGCAAAAAATTCGAGACACGTCAATAGAACTCGAATCGATACTGCATAATGCCAGCACTTCGCGAAAACCGTAGTGCACGCAACCAGATACTCACATCCGCGTTGCATGCATGAGCAAGAGACATATCAATAAATTTTACAGAGCGATGTTTGCTGACGTGTTACATCCAATTGTTGCCACCTGCGCAGTGCTTTGACTGGTTTCTCCACCGATCAATGATTTTTTGAGCTCGGAACCTGGGAAGAGTGGTGTAGCAATAGTCTGGAAAGGAAGCAGCGCGAATGTGACTTGACAAGTCGTGATTAGATATATTGGTCATAAATCGGCTGGAGGCGCTGTTGCATGAAATAGCCTCCCGATGTTCTCCTGAAGAGTGGAAGTGGAACCGTTAGACAAGCAACGACGTCACGAGATATCTGGCAACCCTCCTGGATTTCGTCGTTACAAGCTTTGTCCTTTACAAGGCGTGTGTATGTATATTTTCTAGAGCGTTTTTTTTTTCCACAGTGATGAGAACGAGAAAGAATGTGAAGCCCCTTTCACTACCCTGACTTAACTACTTCACTGACTTAACTAATTTTTCAAGAAATAAAGGTACAACTACTAATTCAACTACTAATACTACTAAAGTTGCGAAGACTGGTTAAAGACCGCCGCTGGTGCAACCCACTTTGGTTGCTTGTTACTATCAGTATACCACGTAGCACTGGGTGGAAGGTAAGCGTGGATTCGCGCTTTTCCCTTCTAGGCAACTCGACAGTTTGCTGTCTCTTCTTTTTTATCTTCGCTCTCACTGTCATGTGACACTGTCACTACCACTGGCATGTGGCAGTGGGCTGAGGGCAAAAGTGCGGCAGTTTTTCGAGGACAAAAACAGGTCCACTTTTTCCTTCTGCGTGATAGCTCCTCGCCTGAGATGGAAACGTCTCACCGCACCAAGCTCGACATTAATAGCTCCACTGAAGAATAAAAATGATCAGTAGTAAAACGTGAGTAATCATTATCATCATCTTCTTCTTCTTCTTCTTCCTTTCTTCTTCTTGTTCTTCTTCTTTATCGTCGTCGTCATCATCAGCCTCTCTGCGCCCTCTGCAGGGTAAACGCTTCTCCAATAGATTTCTAATTATCCCGTTTCTTTGCTAACGGACACCAATTTACCCCCCAAACGTCTTGGTCTAATCTGCCAACCTAACTTTCTGCCACCCCCTGTCACGCTTGCCTTCTCTAGGAATCCGCTTTGTCACCCTTAATGACCAACGGTTGTCCTGCCTTCGCATTGCGTGCGCTGCCCACGCCCATTTCTTCTTCCTAATTTCTACTAATATGTCGTTAACATGCGTTTGATCCCTGACCCACTCTGCTCTCTTCTTGTCCCTTAATGTTACGCCTATTTTCCATTCCATTGCTCCATGTGTCGTCCTCAATTTAAGTTGAACGCTTTTAGGGAACATCCAAATTTCAGCGCCGCAAGGTAAGTACTGGAAGATGCAGCAGTCACAGACTATCCTCCTGAGGGACAACGGTAAGCTGAATGTAAATGTGAATAGGAAGTGGCAAGTACACGGTAAGGCTCGCGAAAACGTGACACAAGTTTGCAAAATCATGAATAATTCTTGTATTATTATTTTTTTATTGCCCAGAGCAAACAAGCAGGAATATCCTTTTAGGTGTGAGGTAAATTGTGCTTAATTGTGGCCACGTGTCAAATTTTCAGGTCATTAAGGAAAAAAAAGGAACGACGCAAAGGTCTCAATATGCCCCAACATGTGGGGTACGGTGAGTTACCGCTCTAGGCTAAAAAAAAAACACACTTGACAAAATATAACTAGTTCGGTCATTGCAGCGACACAGTATTCATGCAACACGTTTGACGCACTGAACCTACAACAAGGGGAGCCGCTGTAGCGCTAGTCCCACAGCTTCTTGCAGATCAAGCACCGGCAATCGTAGCGTTGGCCTATTGTTAATGTTTTCTTTTCAAGCGAGCACCTGCCGACCGCAATCTGCTACGCAGAGCATCCGCATTTTCGTGTGCAAAAATATGCACCATATTCGCCGTAAGTAAACGAATCACTCACTAAGAAAACCGATCGTGCGCGGCACCGCAATCAGATGGCCAATAACATCGCAGTCATATAGGCGCGGCCTTTCCTGTTCACGCAAAAGAGTGGGTCGAGGAGCTCAAACAGCCCCGCTCTTAAATGAGAAGCTAAAGAAACCTGTGGTTGACAGTAACAAACAAGTACAAGTCATTTCTCTCGTTTTGTGTTCGGTAGAAATGGCAGCTAAGTCCGAACGTTGCATTCTGTTCCTTGCGCCACTTTAGCCCGCCATACCCCACATGGCAGTAAACTAATTACCAGCAAACTAAAAAACCCCAAGCCAGACGAACTAACAAGCCCAGTTCATACCTGCGCTTACAAATATTCCATATATGCAAAAAGAAGGCAAAAATGCATAGAAGGCAAAAATGCCATATATGGCGATATCAGGAATTGGGCATATGTGGCTATATATGGCACGTGCCAGTGCGTAGCCACATTTGCCCCAATCGTGATAACATATATATGGCAGTCAAAGACCAACACGAGGAATGCCATGTGAGGCACTGATGCATATTGCGCAAATATGCCCAAATATGGACACGTGCCATATATCGCCATATATGAATATCTGGCTATATGTATGGTACGTGTCCGTATTGGCCATACTTGCCCAATATGCAGCAGTGTCTCACATGGCATTCCTTGAGTTGGTCTTTCATTGCCATATATGTTTCTATCACGATTGGGGCAAATGTGGCTACGTACGGGCACGTGCCATATATAGCCACATATGCCCAGTGCCTGCATATCGCCATATATGGCATTTTCTAAGCGTGTATCTCTCTGTAGGTGCGTCAAGGATCGCACAGACTGTGATATAGAGTCGAACTTCAGTTACATGCATCGCAACTGCAAGAAAAATAATAAACACGTCGCTTTCTGTTGCTGTACAAGATGAAGAAGGCGTTTTACGAGGACGCAACCATATTCAGTAATATGAAGTTGCTGAGGGCACACAATCTAATCATGCCACCCAATATGATCAGAGTTGTGCGCGAACTGCTCTAATGGCATAGACAGAGCTAAAAGCTTTAGGCCCTTGTTCGTCGAGCGTGCTTACGTGGGTCCACGCAGAGCCCGCTATAGTTTCGTTTCCGTGTTTGCGTAAAAAGCAACCAAATGAACGGCGCAATTCAACCAGGTGGAACGTGGAACTCGTACGCAGGAAGCGCCCCGTTCATATCTCTGCGCCGGCGCCCACCAGGGTTTCAATTTTTAAGCCTCGGGTGCGGCAGTGTTCAGACGAACCGGGAGAAGCAGAGCGTCGTCCCAATTTGGTAGCACAATGGTAAATGTGATCAGTAGACCGCTGCATGGGTGATGCTTCGAACCTTGCTGTCTGAAGCGCAGCGCAATGAGACGGCATCGAAGCTGGAAGGAATGAGAAAGCCTTAACACCTCCCCTTTCGAATTACTAGGTTTAGCTAAAGCAGCATCCAGACGAACTTTAAAACAGCAGACATAAGGACAGAAAGTTGAGCGAGTTGGTAAGGGTCCATAGTCAAAAGAAGAGGCGTGCAAGACACGGACACAAGGGGAGAAGTGAACAACACGAACGCCGACTAACAACTAATGCAGAGCACAGAGGCGAACAAGAAAGAAGACAAACAGCTTATCTGCGCACGCTCGGAATGGTAGCGCCACCTGTCAATCGGTTACACGTGCCGGTCTACGCGATAGACAACAGCTAAGGCATTCTATCTCCTCTCTGTTCAAGCTAATAGACGGCTGACTCACGCACGCACTTGCACTATTACTGATATGCCAGGCCTCGACCAATAAACTTGCGTTGCTGACGAAATGAGCACTCCAGGGATGTGGCTATTGTGCCGTTGTGCCGTCCCGGTAGCCGAGCGGCTAAAGCGTACTGTTGGTGTTCAGAAGACCGGTAGTTCGATCCCCAGCGCTTGCGTTGCTGACGAAATGAGTACTCCATGGATGTGGCTATTGAAGCGTGCAAGGATTCCATCAAGCTTTATCTTTTCTTTACAGTGGTGAGGGGGGCAACCTCCAAGGGCATTTTCGGGCAAAGTCATTTGCGACCGTATTATTAGATAGCGGCACGAGCTACGAGTAGAGCACGGATATTCCATGCGAGTAAAGCCGTTTATTTCAATTCCTGGTCGAGTCAAAATTTGCCATACCTCGGATTGCAATTTCAGGCAAAAGTATTTCCAACCGCAGTGTCAATGAGGGGCATGCGTAATAAGCATAAAAACGATATCCGACGCGTGTAAAAGGCGTTTATTTCGATTTCTGGTCGAGGCAAAATTTAGCAAATAGCGCAAGACCTACCTCGGATTGAAATTTCGGGCGCAATGTTTTAAAACCAGATTATTACTCAGGAGCACGCGTAGTAAGTAGAGCAATTCATATTGATGCGAGGAAAGGCATTTCAGACAAAATATTTGCAACAGTATTATAGGTGAGCAGCGCACGTTATAAGTACAACAACAATAATGGATGCGAGAAAACGCTTTTATTCCTATTTTTGGCCACGCCAAAATATCGCTAAAAAACCAAGACTATAGTCTTACCTTCAGTGGCCATTTTCGCCAAAAATGCGACCCTGTTCAAATCGAACGAAACTGGCCGATATACAGCGATATCGTATTTTACTCGATTTTCGTTATTTCCCAGGCTATAGACTTGCCATTTTTGAGAAAAATGCGACCCCGTTCAAATCGAACGAAACTGGCCGATATACAGCGATATCGTATTTTACTCGATTTTCGTTAATTCCCAAGGCTATAGACTTGCCATTTTTGAGAAAAATGCGACCCCGTTCATATGGAATGAACCTGGCCGATATACAGCGATATCGTATTTTACTCGATTTTCATTAATTTCCCAAGGCTATAGACTTGCCATTTTTGAGAAAAATGCGACCCCGTTCAAATCGAATGAACTGGCCGATATACAGCGATATCTATTTTACTCGATTTTCGTTAATTTCCCAAGCTATAGACTTGCCATTTTTGAGAAAAATGCGACCCCGTTCAATCGAATGAAACTGCCGATATACAGCGATTACCTAATTACTCGATTTTCGTTATTTCCAAGGCTATAGACTTGCCATTTTTGAGAAAATGCGACCCCAGTTCAAATCGAATGAAACTGGCCGATATACAGCGATATCGTATTTACTCGATTTTCGTTAATTTCCCAAGGCTATAGACTTGCCATTTTTGAGAAAAATGCGACCCCGTTCAAATCGAATGAAACTGGCCCGATATACAGCGATATCGTATTTTACTCGATTTTCGTTAATTTCCAAGGCTATAGACTTGCCATTTTGAGAAAAATGCGACCCGTTCAAATCGAACGAAACTGGCCGATATACAGCGATATCGTATTTTACTCGATTTTCGTTAATTTCCCAAGGCTATAGACTTGCCATTTTTGAGAAAAATGCGACCCGTTCAAATCGAACGAAACTGGCCGATATACAGCGATATCGTATTTACTCGATTTTCGTTAATTTCCAAGGCTATAGACTTGCCATTTTTGAGAAAAATGCGACCCCGTTCAAATCGAATGAAACTGGCCGATATACAGCGATATCGTATTTTACTCGATTTTCGTTAATTTCCCAAGGCTATAGACTTGCCATTTTGAGAAAAATGCGACCCCGTTCAAGTCGAATGAAACTAGCCCATATACAGCGATTACCTAAATTACTCGATTTTCGTTAATTTCCCAAGGCAATAGACTTGCCATTTTGAGAAAATGCGACCCCGTTCAAATCGAACGAAATGGCCGATATACAGCGATATCGTATTTTACTCGATTTTCGTTAATTTTCCAAGGCTATAGACTTGCCATTTTTGAGAAAATGCGACCCCGTTCAAATCGAACGAAACTGGCCGATATACAGCGATATCGTATTTTACTCGATTTTCGTTAATTTCCCAAGGCTATAGACTTGCCATTTTTGAGAAAAATGCGACCCCGTTCAAATCGAATGAAACTGGCCGATATACAGCGATATCGTATTTTACTCGATTTTCGTTAATTTCCCAAGGCTATAGACTTGCCATTTTGAGAAAAATGCGACCCCGTTCAAATCGAACGAAACTGGCCGATATACAGCGATATCGTATTTTACTCGATTTTCGTTAATTTCCCAAGGCTATAGACTTGCCATTTTTGAGAAAAATGCGACCCCGTTCAAATCGAATGAAACTGGCCGATATACAGCGATATCGTATTTACTCGATTTTCGTTAATTTCCCAAGGCTATAGACTTGCCATTTTTGAGAAAAATGCGACCCCGTTCAAATCGAACGAAACTGGCCGATATACAGCGATATCGTATTTTACTCGATTTTCGTTAATTTCCCAAGGCTATAGACTTGCCATTTCTGAGAAAAATGCGACCCCGTTCAAATCGAATGAAACTAGCCCATATACAGCGATTACCTAAATTACTCGATTTTCGTTAATTTCCCAAGGCTATAGACTTGCCATTTTTGAGAAAAATGCGACCCCGTTCAAATCGAATGAAACTGCCGATATACAGCGATATCGTATTTACTCGATTTCGTTAATTTTACCAAGGCTATAGACTTGCCATTTCTGAGAAAAATGCGACCCTGTTCAAATCGAACGAAACTGGCCGATATACAGCGATATCGTAATTTACTCGATTTTCGTTAATTTCCCAAGGCTATAGACTTGCCATTTTTGAGAAAAATGCGACCCCGTTCAAATCGAATGAAACTGGCCGATATACAGCGATTATCGTAATTTTACTCGATTTTCGTTAATTTTCCCAAGGCTATAGACTTGCCATTTTTGAGTAAAATGCGACCCCGTTCAAATCGAATGAAACTGGCCGATATACAGCGATATCGTATTTTACTCGATTTTCGTTAATTTCCCAAGGCTATAGACTTGCCATTTTTGAGAAAATGCGACCCCGTTCAAATCGAACGAAACTGGCCGATATACAGCGATATCGTATTTTACTCGATTTTCGTTAATTTCCCAAGGCTATAGACTTGCCATTTCTGAGAAAAATGCGACCCCGTTCAAATCGAATGAAACTGGCCGATATACAGCGATTACCTAAATTACTCGATTTTCGTTAATTTCCCAAGGCTATAGACTTGCCGATTTTTGAGAAAATGCGACCCCGTTCAATCGAACGAAACTGGCCGATATACAGCGATATCGTATTTTACTCGATTTTCGTTAATTTCCCAAGGGCTATAGACTTGCCATTTCTGAGAAAATGCGGACCCGTTCAAATCGAACGAAACTGGCCATATACAGCGATACGTATTTACATCGATTTTCGTTAATTTCCAAGGCTATAGGACTTGCCATTTTGAGAAAATGCGACCCTCGTTCAAATCGATGAAACTGGCCCATATACAGCGATATCCTATTTACTCGATGTTTCGCTAATTTCCAAGGCTATAGACTTGCATTTGAGGAAAATGCGACCCCGTTCAAATCGAACGAAACTGGCCGATATACAGCGATATCGTATTTACTCGATTTTCGTTAATTTTCCAAGGCTAAGACTTGCCATTTTTGAGACAAATTGCGACCCCGTTTCAAATCGGAACGAAACCTGGCCTATATACAGCGATATCGTATTTTACTCGATTTTCATTAATTTTCCAAGGCTATAGACTTGCCATTTTTGAGAAAAATGCGACCCCGTTCAAATCGAACGAAACTGGCCCATATACAGCGATATCGTATTTTACTCGATTTTCGTTAATTCCCAAGGCTATAGACTTGCCATTTTTGAGGAAAATGCGACCCCGTTCAAATCGAACCAAACTGGCCCATATAATGCGATATCCTATTTTACTTTTTAATTAATTTCCCAAGGTTATAGACTTGCCATTTTTGAGAAAAATGCGACCCCGTTCAAATCGAACTGAAACTGGCCGATATACAGCGATATCGTATTTTACTCGATTTTCGTTAATTTCCCAAGGCTATAGACTTGCCATTTTTGAGAAAATGCGACCCCGTTCAAATCGAATGAAACTGGCCCGATATACAGCGATATCGTATTTTACTCGATTTTCGTTAATTTCCCAAGGCTATAGACTTGCCATTTTTGAGAAAATGCGACCCCGTTCAAATCGAACGAAACTGGCCGATATACAGCGATATCGTATTTTACTCGATTTTCGTTAATTTCCCAAGGCTATAGACTTGCCATTTCTGAGAAAAATGCGACCCCGTTCAAATCGAATGAAACTGGCCGATATACAGCGATATCGTATTTTACTCGATTTTCGTTAATTTCCAAGGCTATAGACTTGCCATTTTTGAGAAAAATGCGACCCTGTTCAAATCGAATGAAACTGGCCCATATACAGCGATTACCTAAATTACTCGATTTTCGTTAATTTCCCAAGGCTATAGACTTGCCATTTTTGAGAAAAATGCGACCCCGTTCAAATCGAATGAAACTGGCCGATATACAGCGATATCGTATTTTACTCGATTTTCGTTATTTTCCAAGGCTATAGACTTGCCATTTTTGAGAAAAATGCGACCCCGTTCAAATCGAATGAAACTGGCCGATATACAGCGATATCGTATTTTACTCGATTTTCGTTATTTTCCAAGGCTATAGACTTGCCATTTTTGAGAAAAATGCGACCCCGTTCAAATCGAACGAAACTGGCCGATATACAGCGATAT